>CM054156.1:47942840-47982104 GCA_028751875.1 Rapana venosa
CGAAGATAACTTAATAAACAAACATGGAATGTGTGTGTATGTATAGTGGTGGTGGTGTATTTATATGTGTGCATGTGTGTGTGAGTGTGTGTGTGTACGCGCTCGCTGTGTGTATCTGTGTGCATGAAAGACAAACAAAAGCACGCACGCACACACACACACACACACACACACACACACACACACACACACACACACACACACACACACACACACACACGCACGCACGCACACACACCACACACGACACACACACACACACACGCACGCACACACACACACACACACACAACACACACACATACGCACACACACACACACACACACACACACACACGCACACACACACACACACACACACACACACACGCACACACACACACATACGCACACACACACACGCACGCACGCGCACACACACCACACACACACACACACGCACGCACGCACGCACGCACGCACACACACACACACCACACACACACACACACACACGCGCACACACACACACACACACACACACACACACACACACACACACACACACACACACACACACACACACACCACCAGCAAAGGCTACTCACCAGTGACGCCTGTGGGCGGCGGCAGCGTGGTTGCCAGAATCGTGCCTGTAAGGTGGGAAGTCGGGATCATAGACAGAGCTTCTTGACGGCATATATGTGCAGTGCAATGACACAGGCAATGCTGACCGTGTGAGAAAGATGGAAATGATGCCACACAATGACGATTATGATGCAATACAACCTGATATCACCATCATCATCATCACTATTATCACCACTACCATCATCATCATCACCAACACCATCATCACACAGACACACACACGTCCCCCCACCCACCTACCCACCCACACGCGCGCGCGCACGCACACGAACACACATAATTTCACACCCCCACCCCCCAACCCCACAAAGACACATGCGTACACACATGCACACGCATTCCTATCCCCCCCCACACACACAATCTCACCCCCCCCCCCCCCACATTCACCCACGACCCCCCCCCCCCCACACGCCCCCCCTTCCCCCCGCCACACCTCTGGGAATGCTGCAGACGAAGTTTCTGGCCATGTAGCAGTTGTCGTCGTTCCAGCTGTTCTTGGGGAAGACCCACTCCACGCAGTCCTCACGGTTGTTGTAGTCGTTGGGTTCTCCAGGGCTCCACTTCGTGTAGGCCACCCCGTGACCGTCGCTCCACACGTGGCCTACGTACCCGCAAACAGCAGTTTAGAGTATGGTCAGTGGATATGGATTGAGCGAATCAGTCCATGTGGTATGGTAAATGAACAGGGATAAGACTCAAATCAACTCGGTAGGAACTTCACGCAATGCCACCGCGATTCGCCGTTTCTCTCTGTCTGTGCTGATTTCTACGATCTCCTGTATCAGTATTATTGCCTTCCTCCCAGACCCCTGACCTCATTGATGTTGTTGGGCAATGTAGGATGTTGGTGGTCTGCTTCTTTTCCTTCTGCCCTCACCATTAACTTGGGGAACTGTCGTCGTCAGATGTGTCTGTGTGTGTGTGTGTGTACACGTGTGTGTGTGTGTGTGTGTTTCTGTTTACGTGACCAACAAATCTCAGTCTGCGATTATTCATTTCTGCCACATTTGTCTTTGCACTGAGAGTTCATCGAGAATGGTGGATGGGTGGTCTAGAGGTAACGGGTTTTGCGGATGGGTGGTCTACAGGTAACGGGTTTTGCGGATGGGTGGTCTAGAGGTAACGGGTTTTGTGGATGGGTGGTCTAGAGGTAACGGGTTTTGTGGATGGGTGGTCTAGAGGTAACGGGTTTTGTGGATGGGTGGTCTACAGGTAACGGGTTTTGTGGATGGGGTGGTCTAAAGGTAACGGGTTTTGTGGATGGGTGGTCTAGAGGTAACGGGTTTTGTGGATCGGTGGTCTAGAGGTAACGGGTTTTGTGGATGGGTGGTCTAAAGGTAACGGGTTTTGTGGATGGGTGGTCTAGAGGTAACGGGTTTTGTGGATGGGTGGTCTACAGGTAACGGGTTTTGTGGATGGGTGGTCTAAAGGTAACGGGTTTTGTGGATGGGTGGTCTAGAGGTAACGGGTTTTGTGGATGGGTGGTCTACAGGTAACGGGTTTGTGGATGGGTGGTCTAAAGGTAACGGGTTTTGTGGATCGGTGGTCTAGAGGTAACGGGTTTTGTGGATGGGTGGTCTACAGGTAACGGGTTTTGTGGATGGGTGGTCTAAAGGTAACGGGTTTTGTGGATGGGTGGTCTAAAGGTAACGGGTTTTGTGGATGGGTGGTCTAGAGGTAACGGGTTTTGTGGATGGGTGGTCTACAGGTAACGGGTTTTGTGGATGGGTGGTCTAAAGGTAACGGGTTTTGTGGATGGGTGGTCTAGAGGTAACGGGTTTTGTGGATCAGTGGTCTAGAGGTAACGGGTTTTGTGGATGGGTGGTCTAAAGGTAACGGGTTTTGTGGATGGGTGGTCTAGAGGTAACGGGTTTTGTGGATGGGTGGTCTAGAGGTAACGGGTTTTGTGGATGGGTGGTCTAGAGGTAACGGGTTTTGTGGATCGGTGGTCTAGAGGTAACGGGTTTTGTGGATGGGTGGTCTAGAGGTAACGGGTTTTGCGGATGGGTGGTCTACAGGTAACGGGTTTTGCGGATGGGTGGTCTAGAGGTAACGCACCTGCTTAGAAAGCGAAAAGTCCGGGTCGGAAATGTGCTGTGGTTCAAACCGCGTTTGGGCCCAAACCTTTTCCCCCATCCATTAGACCATGAGTGGTGGTCTGGGTGCTAGTCTTTCAAATGAGACGAAAAACCGAGGTCCCGTGTGTTACACAAAATTATTTAACGCACGTAAAAGAACCCACGGAAACAAGAGAGTTGTCCCTGGCAAAATGTTGTCGATAAACGCCACTCTGATAGGGAAAGAAATACAGTTGCAGAAAGGAAAAAGAAAAAAAAAAGGATGGCGCTGCTCTCGTGGCGACGCGCTCTCCTCGGGGAGAGAGAGCAGCCCGAATTTCACGTAGAGAAATCTGCCGTGACTCTAAGTGGTATAAAAGATTTCATCTGTTCTCCTGTCTGTCAAGGCGCCTGCACAACCACATTATTTTCAGCAGCAGCAGCAGCAGCAGCAGCAGCACAGCAGCAGCAGCAGCAGCAGCAGCAGCAGCAGCAGCAGCAGCAGCAGCAGCAGCAGCAGCAGCAGCAGCGTTTATTGTGTCTCTTTCCAGTTTTCCTAGTGTCCAGCTTTCTGACCCTTACAACAATACAGGTCAGATCAATGTTTTGACAAGTCTCATATATATTATATATGTATTATATATATATATATATATATATATATATATTTATATATTATATATATATATATTATATATGTGTGTGTGTGTGTGTTTGTAACGCATCCATATAAATATAAATATATGTATCTCTCTCTCTCTCTCTATATATATATATATATTGAAGTCTTGTAGACAGGAGTCATTCTTTTACAGAGACTGAATATTTGAATTTTGGAACATATTCCAGATGTGTTCCACTGATGTTGATAGTCCGAGGGGTGACTGTGCCATCAATGCGCATCACCTTGGTCTTTTTGGCATTGACCTCAAGGCCAGCAGTGTTGCCCTCTGCATCCACTCTGTAGAGAACTCTTCTCCTGCTTGTGACATCATTGGTCATGAGTGCTGTGTCATCAGCGTACCTGAGCTTAGTGATGTTTCTGCCTCATACATCAATGCCCATGTCATCTATGTCCGCCTTTCTCTTGATCATTTCTGTATAACTATAATAACTATGTTGAAAAGATGCGGGGATAACAAGTTAGGCAACCCTGACGGACTCCACTTTATATCAAAGAGCTCACAGTGCTCGCCCTTCCAACGGAAGGTTGCCCTCTGCTAGAAGTACAAACTTGCCCTGGGTGATATCAGGGGCTTTGGAAGGCCCATGGCTGGCACTGCCATAAACAGATGGTGATGTCTGACTGCCATAAACAGATGGTGATGTCTGACTGCCATAAACAGATGGTGATGTCTGACTGCCATAAACAGATGGTGATGTCTGACATCGTCAACAGCCCCAGTGTAGTCCATGAAAGCCAGACATGCCTCTGCAATCTTCAGTGTCTCCAGTTTTCCCTGCCTTCTCGGAAGCGCAAAGAGCATGTCTGTTGTTCCTCTTCCACGCCTGCATGCTGCCTGGCCACCAGACATCTCTCTGTCTGCTTTGCTTCCCGCTGTGCAGGAGGAGGATGGTCAGAAGGATGCTGCTGTGTGGCTTGTGGAGGCGACTGCTTTGCAGTTTTCAGTCTTTAGTGTCCCCGCCCTTGTGGAGCATGAAGACTTCTTGCTCCTTCTACTCTCTGGGCCATGGGTAGATCTCCCAAATTCTCTTGCATAGATGACTTAAAGCTGTAAGACTGGAGGGGCCTGAGTCCTTCAAAAGCTCACTTGGTCTGTTGTCCATTCAAAGGGATTTACCTTCTTGCAGTTGCTGTGATGGCACCAGTAAGTGTTTTCCTTTAGTGGCAGACGTTCCAGCTCTTGCTGATCTTCGCTGCGCGTCCGTTCACCAGCAGTGCTGCTGCTGGTGTGGGTGTCACACCGTTCTTTGCCATCACTAGCCTCACGTGCGCTGACGAGGACGCTCCAGCATCCAACAGCCTACAAGCACACACAAGGCTGTTTCATGACCACCCCCAGACAGCCAGAGACAGAGAACACCTGACGGGGAATCTGCACCATCATGGGAGACTTCACCGACGCTACAGCAGGGGAAGGACAAGACATGGAGAGCGGCAGCGGTGGACCTGTCCGCCACGGCTCAAGAAACGACCGAGGAGAGGCATACGCCTGCTGCCTGCTGCCAAGCAAACAAGGGAGCCCTCCCCACCGCTGGCTGCCCAGCACCCAACACAAGGACAAACGCCTCACCAACAGGCGAAGGTCGCCACCAAACTAACTGTAGGCTGACTGACCAACACTGGCAATCACCAGTCATTAAGGAACGCCAGAACAAGACCAGCGGCGGATAGGGATTCGGGTCACTTGCTTGTGTCCATGACGATCAGAGTAAGAGGCCAAAGTTTACGGTTAGACGTGCATGTAGTCACAGAGGAAGACAAAACAGTGGTTGAGGAAAACAGAGCGGGCAACCAGTTCTCCGTAACTGTTACTTTCGTTACGCCGCATTGCAAAGCATCGCGTTTTGGTTTTTATAATCACCAGACTGCATCCCGTTACATTACAAATGCCGGAGCATGAGGTGGCACCACAATACATCAGGTTACACTTCATTACCACGACGGATACCTTTGTTTCTGCTGTATGTAACAAGGTAAAGGGCAGCACGATGTCAGAGACCTCACTTCATTGAGGGAGGCGCCCATCTCCTCTCCCTCACTGCCTTACCTTTCCTGTCCTTAAAGAGGGCAGGTACCTATTTACAGTTGGGTGAACTGGGAGACTGTATTGAAAGCCAAGGGGCACAAACGGTCATCCATCCCCTTGGTAACCACACTCTATGCTGCTTCTTAACCTCAGCTTGGGGAAAGCGAGTGCTCTGACCCCTGAGCTATCCCGTCCCCACAAGTGCAAAGTCCTGTACACTACGTTATCGCCGGCATTACGTTGCTGTCTGCATCGCAGGACATGACATGACATGACATGACATGACACGACACTGCAAAGCAGCTACTACACCTCTGCCGCTGCTGCAGCACGCGCTGTCACGTACCGTATTCCGAGGCCCGGTCGTTCAGGCCGATCCACCAGATGTTGTCGGTGGTGATGCTGAAGATGTCAAAGAAAAACATCAACATCATCTGTCAGCCACTGAGAGTCCGCCACTACAATGCCACACTGACGCATGACGCTAGACACAAACAAACAACACCCCACATTTGATTTCTGTGTGTGTGTGTGTGTGTGTGTGTGTGTTTATGTGTGTGTGTTTATATGTGTGTGTGTGTGTTTATGTGTGTGTGTGTGTTTATATGTGTGTGTTTATGTGTGTGTGTGTGTGTGTGTGTGTGTGTGTGTTTCTCGGCTACAACCCCGAGGTTCACCAATGGGGAGTGAGGTGAGGTTTTTGCGTATGCCACCATCCGCCCCCCTGCCCCCCCCCCCCCCCCCATCACCATTATGGTAGCCGCATTCTAACTTCAAGAATGAACTTGATTTGAATTACGGAGCGAACGCCTCTCGACCAACGAACAGTGAAAAGGAAACAGTGTGAAGATAAATAAACAAGCCACAAGACACTACAACACAAACACGAGGATAGACAAGCACTGTCTGCTGCTGCTTCAAAGGGTGTAGCGTGTGTGTGTGTGTGTGTGTGTGTGTGTGTGTGTGTGTGTGCGTGTGTGTGCGTGTGTGTGTGTGTGTGTGTGTGTGTGTGTGTGTGTGTGTGTGTGTGTGTGTGAGTGTGTGTGTGTGTGTGTGTGTGTGTGTGCGTGTGTGTGTGTGGTGTGTGTGTGTGTGTGTGTGTGTGTGTGTGTGTGCGTGTGTGTGTGTGTGTGTGTATGTGTGTGTGTGCGTGTGTGTGTGTGTGTGTGTGTGTGTGTGGTGTGTGTGTGTGTGTGTGTGTGCGTGCGTGCGTGCGTGTGTGTGTGTGCTGTGTGTGTGTGTGTGTGTGTGTGTGTGTGTGTGTGTTGTGTGTGTTGTGTGTGTGTGTGTGTGTGTGTGTGTGTTTGTGTGTGTGTGGTGTGTGTGTGTGTCGTGCGTGCGTGTGTGTGTGTGTGCGTGTTGTTGTTGTTGTTGTCTTCGATTTAACCTCTATTCTATCTCAGTGATATTGGACCAGAAAAGTGAAAAGTGTAGTGGAAGTTAAAGTGGGAATGGCAAGAAGGCTGAGGAGACAGCATTTGTGTTGTCATTTCGGTGCTTTAGAAATAATGCTCTTGGATATGAGATAAATTGAAACTCAACAAACTTAACACAAAACAGCAATGTCACAATAACATATTTTCTAGTGGCCTATAAAACAAAACCTAGCAATGGCAAAGGATCAATCTGAATTTTCAAATACATTCAAATGTTTCCATTGACTGCTCAGAAATTGTTGGTAAAAAAAAAGGTTTTACAATCGGGCACTCCAATATGGTGTGATTATTGGAAATATGTTCTCAACACAGACACTTGGCATTTTTGCAAAGTTTTGTACTGAATGCATTTACTGGTGTTCTAAAACATAAAGTGTTAAAGTATGGAACGAGAGAGAGAGAGACAGAGACAGAGAGAGAGACAGAGAGACAGACAGACAGAAAGAGACAGACAGACAGATAGAAAGAGACAGACAGACAGATAGAAAGAGACAGACAGACAGACAGAAAGAGACAGACAGACAGACATCAAAAGGACATTAAAGCTAAACTACAACACGACACAGAAAACTTGGCATTAACCCCCCCTCTCCCCCCACTTCTCTCCCCCAACCCTAGCCCACTACCCCTATCCCCCCAACCCCCCCCAACACCCCCCCCCCCCCCCGGTTCTTGCAGCAGGTCAGACTTCAGGAAGACGCGGGTGATGACGCTGTCCTCCATGCTCTTGCTCCAGATGGACAGCAAGTCGCCGCCCAGGCTCTGGCAGAAGCTGCGAGACTCCATCCACGAGAGTCGGTGTTCCTGAGTCAGGTTGAAGGCCTGCAACAACACCGTGTTGTGATGTGTTGTGTTGTGCTGTGTTGTGTTGTGATGTGATGTGATGTGATGTGTTGTGCTGTGTTGTGTTTGTGTTGTGTTGTGATGTATTGTGTTGTATTGTGTTGTGTTGTGTTGTGTTGTATTGTGTTGTGCTGACTCCATCCACGAGAGTCGGTGTTCCTGAGTCAGGTTGAAGGCCTGCAACAACACCGTGTTGTGTTGTGTTGTGTTGTGTTGTGTTGTGCTGTGTTTGTGTTGTGATGTGTTGTGCTGTGCTGTGTTGTATTGTGTTGTGTTGTGATGTGTTGTGTTGTGTTGACTCCATCCATGCGAGTCTGTGGTCCTGAGTCAGGTTAAAGGCCTGCAACAACACGTGTTGTGTTGTATTGTGTTGTGTTGTGATGTATTGTATTGTGTTGTGTTGTGCTGTATTGTGCTGTGCTGTGTTGTGATGTGTTGTATAGTGTTGTGTTGTGCTGTATTGTGTTGTGTTGTGATGTGTTGTGTTGTGTTGTAGTATTGTGTTGTGTTGTGTTGTATTGTGTTGTATTGTGTTGTGTTGTATTGTGATGTGCTGTATTGTGTTGTGCTGTATTGTGTTGTATTGTGTTGTGTTGTATTGTATTGTGCTGTGTTGTATTGTGCTGTATTGTATTGTGTCGTATTGTGTTGTGCTGTGTCGTGTTGTGTTGTGTTGTATTGTGTTGACCCCATTCACAACATCCAGTTTGCCTGAGTCAAGATGAACGCCTGCAGCAGTGTCGGTGTCTTCACAAGTGAAGGTTGTATTTAAAAAAAAAGAGAAAATCTATGTAATGTCTTGTTTGTTTATCATTTTGCGATGGTTGTTCCTTCCACGCTCAACTCTTCCTGTTCAGTTCTTGTTAATATGCATGATATTATTTGGGGTGTATTGCTGTTAGGTCTGTTCTCCTGTGGAATTCGTTTGTAGTCCTCCATAACCCTGAAGGGGTGAAGGGAATTAAATCTTGAATCTTTGCCCTTGAGTCCACCTGCATATCTGTCTGTTTGCCTGTCTGTCTGTCTGTCTGCCTGTCTGTCCTTCTTCCATCTCTGTTTGTCTGTCTGTCTGTTTGCCTATCTATCTGTCCGTCTGTCTGTCAGTGCGTCCTTCTTTCAGCTCTATTTATCTGTCTGTCTGTCTGTCTGTAAGTCTGTTTGCCTATCTATTTGTCTGCCTGTCTTGCGTCCTTCTTGCAGCTCTATTTGTCTGTCTGTCTGTCTGTCGTTCTTTCAGCTCTATTTATCTGTCTGTCTGTCCTTCTTGCAGCTCTATGTGTCTGTCTGTCTGTCTGTCTGTCCTTCTTGCAGCTCTATGTGTCTGTCTGTCTGTCTGTCTGTCCTTCTTGCAGCTCTATGTGTCTGTCTGTCTGTCTGTCTGTCCTTCTTGCAGCTCTATGTGTCTGTCTGTCTGTCTGTCTGTCCTTCTTGCAGCTCTATGTGTCTGTCTGTCTGTCCTTCTTGCAGCTCTATGTGTCTGTCTGTCTGTCCTTCTTGCAGCTCTATGTGTCTGTCTGTCCTTCTTGCAGCTCTATGTGTCTGTCTGTCTGTCTGTCTGTCCTTCTTGCAGCTCTATGTGTCTGTCTGTCTGTGTGTCCTTCTGTCAGCTCTATGTGTCTGTCTGTGTGTCCTTCTGTCAGCTCTATGTGTCTGTCTGTGTGTCCATCTGTCAGCTCTATGTGTCTGTCTGTGTGTCCTTCTGTCAGCTCTATGTGTCTGTCTGTGTGTCCTTCTGTCAGCTCTATGTGTCTGTCTGTCTGTCCTTTTTTCAGCTCTATGTATCTGTCTGTCTGTCTGTCTGCCTCTATCTGTCTGTCTGCCTGCCTGTCTGTCTGCCTGCCTGTCTCTCTATCTGTCTGTCTGTCTGTCTATCTATCTGTCTGTCTGTCTGTCTATCTATCTGTCTGTCTCCTCTGTCTGTCTGTCTATCTGTCTGTCTGTCCTTTCAGCTCTATGTATCTGTCTGCCTCTGTCTGTCTGTCTGTCTGCCTGTCTGTCTGTCTGACCTTGATGCAGACGCTCTGGTAGCCCTTCCAGCCCCGGGGGCAATGTATCCTGGAGGTGGTGGGGGGCGGGGTGGGGGGCGGGGTGGTGAAGCCTTGGCGGGGTACTTCGCAGATGTAGGGGAGGCGTTTGCTGCAGGGGTAGTTGCTCCACAGCCCTACAGGCCGCCCCGTGCCCATACCCACACACGTGCCACGCTCGTTGCCTGACAGCCAGCAACAACAACAACAACAAGATGACTGAACGTAATAGCAACAACAATACAGTGCTGAGGGTTTTGTGAGGTCAAGAAGTTTTATATGACTCTCAGCAGTTCATAATGTCAGTTGCTGAAGTCATATATTCTTCACCCGTAAGACCTTTACTGTAATTAGTTACATATTTATATACATGATTGTGTGTGTGTGGGTGCTTGTAGGGGAGAGAAAGAGAGAGAGAGATGCGGTGTGTAATAATAGGTACTTTGGTATAAATGCGGGTATGTCTAAATCACCATGTAGTAAATAGACATTAAACAAAACAAAACAAACAGTCAGCAACAACAACGACAACAAGATGACTGAGCGTAACAACAACAATACAGAGCTTAGGGTTTTGTGAGGTGTGTTTTTGTTTAGTCAACAACGACAACAACAATAACAAGATGGAACGTAACAACAAAAATACAGAGCTTAGGGTTTTGTGAGGTGTGGTTTTGTTTAGTCAACAACGACAACAACAAGATGACTGAACGTAACAACAAACATACAGAGCTTAGGGTTTTGTGAGGTGTGGTTTTGTTTACAGTCAACAACAACAACAACAACAACAACAACAACAACAAGATGGAATGTAACAACAACAATACAGAGCTTAGGGTTTTGTGAGGTGTGGTTTTGTTTACAGTCAACAACAACAACAACAACAACAAGATGGAATGTAACAACAACAATACAGAGCTTAGGGTTTTGTGAGGTGTGGTTTTGTTTACAGTCAACAACAACAACAACAACAACAACAAGATGGAATGTAACAACAACAATACAGAGCTTAGGGTTTTGTGAGGTGTGGTTTGTTTACAGTCAACAACAACAACAAGATGACTGAATGTAACAACACAAATACAGAGCTTAGGGTTTTATGAGGTGTGGTTTGGTTTACAGTCAACAACAACAACAACGACAACAACAACAAGATGACTGAATGTAACAACAACAATACAGAGCTTAGGGTTTTGTGAGGTGCGGTTTTGTTTGCTGTCGTTGTGACGCCATCCTCTATGTCCCTATGATTGTGCGTACGCTGGGTGTTCGTGCGTGTGCCTTTTGGGGCCGAGGGTTAGCAGCAACAACAACAACAACAATAACAGCAGCAACAACAACAACAACAACAACAGCGAAACAAAAACAAGCAAGGTCAACAACAAAACTAAAAGAAAGCCAAGCAAAATCCCCCCCCCTCCCCCCCCCCCCCCCCGCCGAATAAAAAATAACAAACAAACAAACAAACAAGCCCCCTAGCAAAGTATAACAACCTCAAAACAACCCCAAAGAAAGAAACCAAACAATTAATATGCTTTGCGTATCAGTGGCATTGCCCTGGGCTGTATTGTATTGTATTGATTGTATTGCCCTATACTGTATTATATTGTATTGTATTGCATTGCCCTTTACTGTATTATATTGTATTGCATTGTATCATGCTGTATTTTACTGTATATTGTGTTCATTGTATTGTATTGCGTTGTATTGTACTGTATTATATTGCACTGTATTATACTGTGGTGTACTCTACTGTACTGCATTGCATTGTATTGTACTGTATAGTGTTGTATTGTAATGATCTATATTATCGTATATAACTTTCACTCATGGTAGATTTCTCTGCATGCAATTCAGGCCACTCTCTGCAGAGAGAAGAGAGAGAGAGAGAGAGAGAGAGAGAGAGAGAGAGAGAGAGAGAGAGAGAGAGAGAGAGAGAGAGAGAGAGAGAGAGAGAGAGAGAGAGAGAGTTTCTCCTACAGAATTTTTCCAGGGACAGCTCCCTTGTTGCCGTGGGTTCTTTTATGTGCATTAAACATGTTTTATACACAGGACTTCGGTTTACTGTCTCACCCAAAACACTAGCACCCAGACCACCACTCAGTGTCAAGTGGGCGGGAGAAAAGGACATACAGTTTCAAACGGGGATCGAACACGCGACTTTTCGCTTTCTGCACGAGTGTGTCATTTCCAGACCACCAGCTCACCTTGGGCAATGACTGACAGACTGACAGACTGATTTTATTTAAAAAATTGGCTTTTCGTTGTACGGCTAGAGCTCCTAGGTTCATCAACGGTCAGATGTTGCGCATGCGACCGTTTTTATCCGCCACTGAGGTAGCGGCTCTCCGACTTTTAGGATGGTGTCTAAACAAGAAACACACACAAGAAACACACAAGAAACACACACAAGAAACACACACAAGACACACACACACAAGACACACACACAAGACACACACAAGAAACACACACAAGAAACACACACAAGACACACACACACACAAACACACACACACAAGACACACACACAAGAGACACACACAAGACACACACACAAGAGACACACACAAGACACACACACAAGAAACACACACAAGACACACACAAGAGACACACAAGAGACACACACAAGACACACACACAAGACACACACACAAGACACACACACACAAGACACACACACAAGACACACACACAAGACACACACACAAGACACACACAAGACACACACACAAGACACACACACACAAGACACACACTCAAGACACACACACAAGACACACACACAAGACACACACAGACAAGAGACACACACAAGAGACACACACAAGACACACACACAAGACACACACACAAGAAACACACAAGACACACACAAGAGACACACACACAAGAAACACACAAGACACACACACAAGACACACACACAAGAAACACACACAAGACACACACACAAGACACACACAAGACACACACACAAGAAACACACAGACAAGAGACACACACACAAGACACACACACAAGAAACACACACAGGACACACACAAGAAACACACACAAGAAACACACAAGACACACCCCACAAGACACACACACAAGACACACACACAAGACACACACACAAGAGACACACACAAGACACCCCCACAAGACACAACAAGAAACACACACAAGCCCACACACCACAAGACACCACACACAAGAAACACACAAGAAACAAAACCAAGAAACACACACAAGAAAACACACACAAGACACACACAAGACACACACAAGACACAAAACCAAGACACACACAAGACACACACAAGACACCACAAACGGACACACACACAAGAGACACACACAAGACACACACACAAGAGACACACATAAAAACACACACACAAGAAACACACACAAGACACACACACAAGAAACACACACAAGAAACACAACAAGAGACACACACAAGAAACACACACAAGACACACACACAAGAAAACACACAAGACACCCCACAAAGACACACACACACAAGAGACACACACAAGAGACACACACAAGAGGACACACACAAGAGACACACACAAGAGACACACACAAGACACACACAAGAGACACACACAAGACACACACACAAGAGGCACCTGTTTGCGTGCGTTTAAAAAAAGTGTCATGCCTTCCTACAAACAGGAAGTGGCCTGCTACACTCCTCCTCATCATCATCATCATCATCATCATCATCATCATCATCATCATCAGTCCCGTGACCTTGGCGGTCGTGGGGGAGACACGAAAGACGATGCCGTGGTAAGCCTCCTCCATCCATCTCGGTCCTCGGCTCTGCGCAGTAGTGCCGAGTCATTCATCCTGGTCTTGCTATACTGCTATACTGCTACTACTACCTCTCCCAAAACTGACCAGGGAAACTGAACGTACCGCAAGCTGTTCTGCATGCATTTGCACCCGGGGGGGGGGGGGGGGGGGGGGGGGGGGAGCCTTTTCTAGGTTCAAAGGGTGTGGGAGGAGAGGCAGGCTGGGAACGAACCAGACCCACGGTTTATTGTTAGGAGGGGGAGTTTAACCGCCCTGCATCATCTCCATGTTGATCATTGATTGATTGAGGTTGTTTGGCGGTTCGATCTTTGAGGTGTGCAATGTTTTCACCACACACACAGATCTGTGTCAAGGACCGATTTTATGCTCACACACACACACACAAAAACCACACACACAAAACACCCCACACGCACACACACACACCACACACCACACCACAACAAAAAACACACCGCACACAACACACACCACACACAAACACACACACACCACACACAAACACACACCAAAACACACACACACACCACACACAAAACACACACACACCCACACAAAAACACACCACACACCACACAACACACACCACACACACCACAAACACACACACACCACACACAAACACACACACAACCACACACAAACACCACCACACACACACCCCACCACACCACACACCCACACACACAACAACACCAAAAACACACACACACACAAACACACCACACACACAACCACACACAAACACAACCCCACACCACACACAAACAACCACACACACCCACACCACACACACACACAACACCCCACCACACACACACAAAAAACACACAACCACACAAAAACACAAACACACCACAAAACCACACACTCCAAAAACACACACACACACCACAACACACACCCCACCCCCCACACACATACACACAACAAAACCACACACCCCCACACCACAACACCCCACACACAAACACACCCCCACACCCCACACCCCACCACACAAACACACACACCCACACACAACACTCCCACACACAAACAACACACACACACACCAAACACACACACACCAACACAAACCCCCCACCCCAAACACACAAACCACCACCCAACACAACACCACACACACCAAACACAAACACACACACACACCACACACAAACACACCACACACATACCCCAAAACACTAAAACACACACACAACACCACACACACACACCACACCCCCCCCACACATACACCACCCACCACACAACACCACCACACATCACACACACCACACAACACACACACACCCAACACACACACACCCTCACAACACACCACACACAACACACACCACACACACTCCACACACACAAAACCACACACACACCACACACACACACACAGACATACACACACCACACACACACACCACACACACACACACCAACCCACACACACACAACCACAAAACACCAAACCACACACACACCACACCACACCACACACACAGAGACATAACACACCCCCACACACCACACCACACAACACCACACACACACACCACACACACACACACACACCACACAACACACACACACACCACACACACACACACACACACACACACGACACACAGACACACACACACCACACACACACGTCGTAGGGCGAACGAGTAACCTGAAGAGATGCCATGGTTTGAGTCAATGACTATAATTAAGCAGTGTTATGGTTCGAGTCAATGATTATAACTATTGTGTTATGACTGCTATGGTTTGAATCAATAGTTATAATTATTCAGTGTTATGGTTTGAGTCAATGATTATAATTATTCAGTGTTATGAACGTTATGGTTCGAGTCAATCATTATAATTATTCAGTGTTATGAACATTATGGTTCGAGTCAATGACTATAATTATTCAGTGTTATGGTTTGAGTCAATGATTATAATTATTCAGTGTTATGAACGTTATGGTTCGAATCAATGATTATAATTACTCAGTGTTATGAACGTTATGGTTTGAGTCAATGACTGTAATTATTCAGTGTTATGAACGTTATGGTTTGAGTGAATGATTATAATTATTCAGTGTTATGAACGTTATGGTTTGCGTGAATGATTATAATTATTCAGTGTTATAACGTTATGGTTTGAGTGAATGATTATTTTATTCGTGTTATGAACGTTAGGGTTTTGATCAATAATTATAATTATTCAGTTTTTATAACATTAGGTTCCAGTAAGAACATAATTTATTCAGTGTTATGAACAAATGGTTCCAGTAAAAGAACTTTTATTATTCAGTGTTTGAACTTTTAGGGTTCGAAAAATGAATAATTATTCAGGTTATGAACGTTATGGTTCGAGTCAATGACTATAATTATTCAGTTTTGAACATTATGGTTCCATAAATGATTATAATCTTCATTTATGAACGTTAGGGTTCGAGTCAATGACTAAACTGCTGTTATAAAACGTGATGCTACATTACCCACACACAAATGGGGGGCAAGAAAAAAGACGCTACATGCGACAAAACACACAAAACACAAAAACCCCCACTCTCCCCCCCCGCCGCCACAAACACACCCCAAACTCGCC
Organism: Rapana venosa; assembly: GCA_028751875.1. Classification (NCBI taxonomy): domain Eukaryota; kingdom Metazoa; phylum Mollusca; class Gastropoda; order Neogastropoda; family Muricidae; genus Rapana; species Rapana venosa. The sequence continues at coordinate 47,958,959 of CM054156.1, forward strand.
CTCCCCACCCCTCACCCCCTCAACTGCCCCACCCCCACCCCCCACCCCCCCCCCACCCCCACCTGCCCCCCCCCCCCCCCCACCTGCCCCCCCCCCCCCCAACCCCCCCCCCTCCCCCCCCCCCCCACCCCCCCCCCCCCCCCTCACCTCCCCCCCCACCCCCCATCCCCAACCCCCCTCCCCCAAAACCCCCCCCCCCACCCCCTCACCCCTCCCACCCCATCCCCCCTCACCGCCCCCCCCTAACCCCCAACCCCACCCCCCCCCCCCTCACCCCCTCACCTGCCCCCCCCCCTCACCCCCCCCCTGCCCACCCCCTCACCCCCCCCTCCCCACCCCCCACCCCCTCACCCCCCACCCCCCCCTGCCCACCCCCTCACCTCCCCCCACCCCTCCCCTCCCCAACCCACCCCCCCCCCCACCTGCCCACCCCCCACCCCCTCACCTCCCCCCCCCCCCCCCCTCACCTCCCCACCCCCTCACCCCCCCCCCCAGGGGCCCCAAAACCCCTCACCCCCCCCCCCTCCCTGCCCACCCCCCACCCCCCACCTCCCCAAAACCCCCCCCCCCCTCCCCTTCCCACCCCCCACCCCCTCACCTGCCCACCCCCTCACCTGCCCCCCCCCCCCCCCTCACCTGCCCACCCCCCCACCCCCTCACCTGCCCCAACCCCCAAAACCGCCCACCCCCTCACCCCCTCCCTGCCCACCCCCTCACCTGCCCACCCCCCCCACCTGCCCCCCCTCACCTGCCCAAACCCCTCCCTGCCCCCCCCTCACCTGCCCACCCCTCACCTGCCCACACCCCACCCCCTCACCTGCCCACCCCCCCCCCTCACTCTGCCCACCCCCCCCCCCTGCCCACCCCCCCACCCCTCCCCACCCCCTACCCCCACCTGCCCACCCCTCACCTGCCACCCCCTCCCCCACCCCCTCACCCCCACCCCCACCCCCTCCCCTCCACACCCCCTCCCTGCCCACCCCCTCCCCCCCCTCACCTCCCCCCCTCCCCTGCCCACCCCCTCACCCCCACCCCCTCACCTGCCCACCCCCCCCCCCCCTCACTGCCCACCCCCCACCCCCTCACCTCCCAACCCCCCCCCCCCAAAACCCCCCCACCTGCCACCCCCTCACCTGCCCCCCCCCCTCACCCCCTCCCCTCCCACCCCTCACCCCTCACCTGCCCACCCCCCTCCCCCCCTCACCTGCCCCCCCTCACCTCCCCCCCCCCCCCCCTCCCCTGCCCACCCCTCACCTCCCCCCCCTCACCCCCCCCCCCCTCACCCCCCCCTGCCCCCACCCCCTCCCCCCACCCCCCCCCCCCTCCCTGCCCCCCCCCACCCCTCACCTCCCCCCCATCACCCCCCCCCCTCACCTGCCCACTCCCTGTTTACTCTGACTCACCTTGTTAGTTGACTCACCTGGTGTAGCGTGACTCCCCTGTTGTAGCTGTGACTCACCTGTGTGTAGCTGTGACTCACCTGTGTGTAGCTCCGACCAGGAGGTGAAATCCACGCCATAGTTGGTGGCCCAGGTGTAGGACGTGTTCTGTCCACCCGAGTTCTTCAGGCCGATCCAGTAGGCCACCCCGGGTCGATACACCAGTTCTGAGGCCACGAAGGCCTGGATGTCCCTTTGCACCACGACGAGCACAAAGACACTAGGTCAGTTCATCACCCCGAGAGAGAGGGGAGAGGAGGGGGGGGGGGGAGAGAGGGAGAGAGAGAGGAGAGAGAGAGAGAGAAAAGAAGAGAGAGAGGAGAGAGGAGAGAGAGAGGAAGAGAGAGGAGAGAAGAAGAGAAGAGAGAGAGAGAGAGAGTGAGAGAGAGGAGAGAAGAGAGAGGAGAGAGAGAGAGAGAGGGGAGAGAGAGAGAGAGAGAGAGAGGAGAGAGAGAGAGAGAGGGAGGAGAGAGAAGAGAGAGGAGAGAGAGAGAGAGAGAGAGAGAAGAGAGAGAGAGAGGGAAGAGAGGGAGAGAGAAGGAGAGGAGAGAGAGAGAGAGAGAGAGGGGAGAGAGAGAGAGAGAGAGAGAGAGAGAGAGAGAAGAGAGAGAGAGGAGGAGAGAAGAGAGAGAGAGAGAGAGGAGAGAGAGAGAGGGGAGAGGAGAGGGGAAAAGAGAGGGGGAGAGAGAGAGAAGAGAGAGAGAGAGAGTGAGAGAGAGAGGGAGAGAGAGAGGGAGAAGAGAGAGAGAGAGAGAGAGAGAAGAGAGGGGAGAAAAGAGAGAGAGAGAGTGAGAGAGAAAAGAGAAGAGAGAGAGAGAGGAGAGAAGAGAGAGAGGGAGAGAGAGAGAGAGAGAGGGAGAGAGAGAGAGAGAGAGGAGATAGGAGAGAGAGAGAGAGAGAGAGGAATGAGAGAAGAACGAGGAGAGGATGAGAGAGAGAGAGACAAAGATGAGTGAGAAGTGGAGAGAAGAAGAGAATGGGGTGAAGATAGGAGAGAGAGAGAGAGAGAGGAGAGAGAAGAGATGAGAGAGATGAAATGAGAGAGAATAGAACGAGAGGATGTGTGATAAGAGTGAGGAGAAGGGGAGGGGCGAGAAGGAGGGGAGTAGGGAAAATGATTAACGAAAAGAATCGATTTTATTTGACAAAGCTAAAGTAAAAAAAGGGTAATGCAAGAAATAACATAGGATAAATGAAGAAAAGGGGGTAATAATAAAGCGTAAAGCCAAAATTTCGTAAGTTAGGGTTCATTTAGTTTGGGTAAGTTATCTAGAGCCTGCGTTATATATATGCAAAGATTTAAGCTCGGAATATATTTGAAGATAACACCTTTGTACATGATTGGGTGGACGTTTGGTTGGGTTTGTCAAAAAAGCAATTTTTTGGCGAATGTCATGATAAGTTCTACAAGCAAACAAAAAATGAAATTCGTCTTCTTCTTCTTCTCCACATGCTGGACAAGAGTTGTTGTCTGTCTCTGCTGTAATATACCATTGTTTGCAGTTCAAAAGACCACACAATCTTAGCCTAAATTTAGTAAATTACTTCGAAGCCTTTTATTAGTTAACGAGAGAGAGAGAGAGAGAGAGAGAGAGAGAGTGAGAGAAAAGAGAGAGGGAGAGAGAGTGAGAGTGAGAGAGAAGAGAGAGAGAGAGAGGGAAAAAAAAGAGAGAGAGAGAGAGAGGGGAGAGAAGAGAGAGAGGGAGAGAAGAGAGAGAGTGAGAGAGAAGAGAGAGAGGGAGAGAAGAGAGAGAGTGAGAGAGAAGAGAGAGAGAGAGAGAGAGAGAGAGAGGGGGAGAGAGGGAGAGAGAGAGAGAGAGAGAGGAGGAGAGAGAGGGGGGGAGGGAGAAGAGGAGAAGAGAGAGAGGGGAAGAAGAGAGAGAGAGAGAAGAGAGAGAGGGAGAGAGAGAGAGAGAGAGAGAGAGAGGGGGGGGGGGGGGGGAGGGAGAAGAGAGAGAGAGTGAGAGAGAAGAGAGAGAGAGATGGAGAGAAGAGAGAGAGAGAGAGAAGAGAGAGAGGGAGGAGAGGGGAGAGAGAGAGGAGAGAGAGAAAAGAGAGAGAGAAGAGAGAGAGGGGAGAGAGTGAGAAAAAGAGAGAGAGAAGAGAGAGAGGGAGAGAGAAGAGAGAGAGAAGTGAGAGAGAGAGAAGAGAAAAGAAGAGAGAGAGAGAAAGAAGAGGGGAAGAGAGAGAGGGAGAGAGTAAGAGAGAGAGAGAGAGAGTGAAGAGAAGGGGAGAGAGAGGAGAGAAGAAGAGAGAGAGTGAGAAGAAGAGAGAAGAGAGAGAGAGAAGAGAGAGAAAGAGAAAGAGAGAGGGAGAGAGAGAGAAGAGAGAGATGAGAGAGAAGAGAGAGAGAGAGAAGAGAGAGAGAGAGGGGAGACAAGAGAGAGAGAAAGAAGAAGAGAGAAGAGAAGAAGAAGGAAGAGAGAGAGAGAGAGAGAGAGAGAGAGAGAGGAGAGGAGAGAGAGGGGACAGGGAGAAGAGGAGAGAGAGAGAGAGACAATGACAATGACAATGACAAATTCTTTATTTCGGGATAATGAATAAGCACACATGTGCTTTTTTACATCCAGTCCCCGCCCGTTAGGGATACATCTTAATAATAATAACCCAATACTTATACAGTATCACAATTAATACATAGGGAAATAATGGAAAGAAAATAACCCTTTTCAAAACAGCTTCCCCCCCAAACACACAACCCCCCCTCCCTCCCTCACCCCTACCAAAGCAAAGTAATTAAAAGGGAAAATAAATGAAAATCTAACAAATCCCCCCCCCCAACCAACCCTCTCCCCCCAAAAAAAAAATAAAACCCTTAACCAAAAAAACAAACATAACAAAAGAGATGAAAAACCAAACCAACAAAGATGATAAAAAAGCGGAAAGATAAAAAGGAAAAACAGACGATAAACAACCAAAAAACAACAAGAAACAACAAAATGCAGAAAAATAAAACAACCAATACTGTAATATGTCGATAAAAGATATAAACATCTGCACATTGTCAAATGGTACTACACAGATTGTTACATCAAAATTTTCAAGATATTATTGAAATTGGGCAATCATTTAAAACTTAAGTACAGAGGCAAGTCAATAAAGTATTGAAAAGATCAAAATATGGAATACTTCTTCTGATATACTATGGAATATAAGAGGACGGATAAAAGGTGAGATTTTGAAGAGAGAGGAGACAGAGAAAAGTGAGTATGAGAGTGTGTGTTTTTGTGTGGTATTTCAGAGAATTAATATCCAATATATAACTTCCCAAAACAGTATGCGATCCCATCAAAACTCAATTTAGATTATTATCGTTTCAAGTTAATAGGTCATGATAATGTAATATATTTTAATACCATCATCCACACAATTATAAAAACAAGAAACAAACCAAGAAGAAATTTAAAACTATACCAGTGTTGTGGGAGAGTATATGAGAGGGTGAGTGAGTGGTGAGTAGTGATGTAGTGTGTGTGTTGGTGGTGTGTGTTGTGGGTGTGTTGTATTTGGTGTGGTTTTATTTTGTTGTTTTTGTGTGTGGGTGTTTGTGTTTTTGTTTGAGCGTGTGTGTGGGGGTGGTGGTTGGTGGGTTGAGGTGGGGTGGGGTTGGGGGTGGTTTGTTTAAGGGATAATAGCTAATTATTGTGATTACTCACATTGCACACAATCAACACAAACACTTTTTTAATTATGCTCATTCAAATGGAATGTCATGGTTATAAAATTAGTGCAATACCCATACAATCACATAATAACGAGGGGGAAATAACGCCAATTAAGTCATAAAAAGAACATTTCATACACATTGTAAGTATTGAAACAAAATCTTTTTTCCAGGATAATGAATAAAGTATTCATGTGATTTTTTACATCTGTACCGCCCATGGGGTCACAGTTAAAATGCACTCAGTACTCATACTTTCAAGCAGAAGAAGCAAACGGAAAAAAAACAACCTTTTTTTTTAAGAAAAATGAGAGAAGAAGAAAAAACAAAACAAACATAACAAACAAACAAAACAAACAACAGAAAAAAACACAACAAAATAATGAAAAAAAAACATTAACCAAAACCCCCAAAACAAACTAAACAAACAAAACAATTTAAAAAAAAAAAAAAAAAAGCAGCCGTTCCCCCCTTCACACACACACACACACACTACACACACACCACACAAAAACACACACAACACAACCACACACACACACATAATCACCAAAACAAAAAACAAACAAATGCGAAACCAAACAAGATTACCAACAAGAACAAAGTAACAACTACAGCAATGAGATAGAGAGAGAGAGAGAGAGAGATGAGTGAGAGAGATGAGAGAGAGCGAGAGAGAGAGGAGAGAGAGAGAGAGAGAGAGAGAGAGAGGAGAGACAATGGACAAATTCTTTTATTTCGAGGATATTGAATAAGCCACACATGTGCTTTTTTTGAATCCCAGTCCCGCCGTTAGGGATACTCTTAAGAATAATACCCAATTAATTATACAGCTCGCACTAAAAACATGGGGATATAATCCTTTTCAAAACAGCTCACCCCCCATCAACCTTACCCCCCCCATAAAGCAAGCAATTAAAGAAAATCCTAAGATTACCCCTCCCTACCACCTACCCCCCCAAAAAACCCTAACCAAAACAAAACAATACAAACAAAAGGGAAGGAAAAACCAATACAAACAAAAGATGTTAAAATAACGAGAAAAACAGACAAACAAACAACACAAGAACAAGAGCTACAACCAAGCAAGAAAAATAAACAAACCAAACTTAATAAGAGTCATAAAGATAAACATCTACACATGTGTCAAATTGGTACCATACTTGTTACACATTAATATAAGATATTGAAATGGGCACTCCTTAAAACTTAAGTACAGAGGCAAGTCCTATAAGTATTGAAAATATAAAAAATATGTATCCTCTTCATCAGGATATACTATGACTATAAGCAGGACGATATAGGTGAGAGAGAGAGACACAGAGACAGAGGTGTGTGTGTGTGTATTTCAGAGATAATATCAATATATAATCCAAAACAGTATTCGACCCATCAACACTCATTTTACGATTTTACTCGTTTTCTAATTATATGTCATGATAATGAAATAAATTTAATTTCCCATACATCCACACAATAAATCAAGAAACACCAAGAAGAAATTAAAAACTATAACAGTCGTTTAGGATGAGATTATGGGTGGGTGAGTGACCTTATTGTGAGTGAGTATTTGTGTGTGTGATGTGTGTGTGTGTGTGTGTGTGTGTGTGTGTTTGTGTTTGTGCGTGTGTGTGGTGTGTGTGTGGGTGTGTTGAGTGTGTGTGTGGTGGGGTGGGGGTGGGGGGGTGTTTCAGGGATAATAATATCGATAGGTAATACTCCATAGCACACGTCAACCACAAACACTTTTTAAATCTGTTCATGCAAATTGATGTCATGGTATAAAATAAGTGCAATACCCGACACTTCATAATAAAGAGGGGGAAAAGCAATAAAAAGTCATAATAGAAATCTGACCACATTGTAAGTAATAGAACCAAATTCTTTTTTTTTCCAGGATAATGAATAAAAAAAGGTTATTCATGTTTTTTTTACATCAGTCCCGGCCCATGGTGCACATTTTAAAATGCACTCAGTTACTCATACTTTTCAAGCAGAAGAAGCAAAGGGAAAAAAAAATTTTTAAAAAGGAAAAGATTAGACGAAGAGGAAAAAAACAACAAACCAAACAAACAACCCCGACGAGCAAAAGACAAACCCTACCCAGAAACCCCCCCCCCCCCCAAAAAAAAAAAAAAAAAAAGCAAAAAAAACCAAAACAAAAGAAAACAACAAACAAAACAAAACAAAAAAAAGAAAAAAAAACAAAAAAACCCCAAAAACCCAACAACAACAACAACAAGCAAAAAGCAGACAAAAAAACCCTTCCAAATACAAAACCATAAAAACAATAAAAAAAAAAATAAAGAAATGAGAAAAAGAAAAATAACCCCAAAACAAACTAATAAACAACAAAAAAACAACAATAAAAAAAACGAAAAAAAACAGCACCGTTCCCCCTTCAACACACACACACACACCACACATCAACACACACACACACCACACACACACCACACACACAACACACACACTACATACACAAAACAAAAATAACAAGCGAAAAAATCCAACAAATACCAACAAAGAACAAAGTTAACAACTTCAGCAATAACAACACAGAGAGAGATGAAGAGAGAGAAGATGAGAGATGAGAGGAGAGAAGAGAGATGGAGAGAGAGAGAGGAGCCAAACTTTATAGTATATAATTTGAACACCTTTCATACTGTTAGAATTGTAACATAGTTGTTACACGTGGTAATAAGATATTAAAATGGAGATTCACTGGAGCTAAGTACAGTCAAACAAGTCCAAAATATATTGAAAACTCGAAAGTATGAATATGCCCTTTATTAGAATACACAATAACCAAGACGAGAGAGAGAGAGAGAAGAGAGAGAAGCGAGAGAGAGAGAGAGAGATGAGATGGAGAGAGAGAGACCGAAGAGAGGCTGAAGAGTGAGAGAGAAGAGAGAGAGAGAGAATGAATTAATTGCAATCGGCTTAGGCCATAATACAGATGAGATGAGAGAGAGAGAGAGAGAAATGAGAGAGAGAGAAGAGATGGATGAGAGGAGAGTGTGTGTGTGTGTGTTTGTGTGGGTGTGTTTTCAGTGTTGGTTACTAATGATAAAGTCTCAAAAGAGTACGAGAGAGAGAGAGAGATGAGAGATGAGATGACGACGATGGGTGAGAGAGAGAGATGAGAGAGAGTGAGAGTAGCCAAACTTAAAGACTCATTAAATTGAACACCTGTCATATTGACAGAATAGTACACATAGTTGTTACACGTATAATAAGATATTGAAATTGGACAACTTTACTGGAGATCAGTACAGTCAACAAGCCAAAATAAGATGGAAAATAAAAAATATAGAACGTATGAAAAAGCCCTTTATTAGAAGACAAAAGACTAAGAAGGAAGGAGGAGAGAGAGGAGGGAGAGAGGAGAGAGAGAGAGAGAGAGTGTGGAGTTGATAGAGAGCCGAGGGTGATGAGAGAGATGAGAGAGAGAGATTGAGAGAGATTGATGAGAAACATTGAGAGAGTGAATGATTTAATTGCATATCGGCCTTTTAGGCCACAAACAGAAAGAGAGAGTGACGAGGAGAGAGAACGAGAGAGACGATGATTGACGATGAGAGAGAGAGAGAGAGAGGGTGTGTGTGTGTGTGGTGTGTGTTTCTGTGCTGTGTGAGTGTGTTTCAGTCGATGGTACTAAATATATGATTTCTCAAAAAGTACACGATCACCTTCAATACACTTAGTTTGATTATCATACAAAAAATTGATATGTTATCAAATAAATTCAATACCATACTCTCACCCAATAAAAAAAAGAGGAAAGAAAGAAGAAAAAACAAAACCAGCCAAATCTATAAGGTCATGGTGAGAGAAAGAGAGAGAGAGAGAGAGAGAGTGAGAGAATGTGCGAGAGAGATAGATAGAGAGGGAGAGAGAGAGAGAGTCGGTGGTGTGTGTGTGGTTTCAGGGAATAAACACTAACTATTTATATAATTCTCAAAACAGTGCACGATCACCGTAAACCCTTATTTGATAATATCATGCAGGATATATGTCATGATTTTGAAATAAACTCAATACCCGTGTACTCACACCAATAAAACAAGGAAGAAGCGAAAGGGGGGATAAAACCAAATCTATAAGGTCAGGAGAGTCTGGACAATGACAATGACAATGGACACATGACAAATTCTTTTATTTCGGGATAATGGATTAAGCACACATGTGCTTTTTACATCCAGTCCCCGCCCGTTTTGGGAAACATATTGTATTTATATAACCCAATACTTATACAGTCTCACAATAAAAAAAACAAGGGGAATTAACCCTTTTCAAAACACCCCCCCCCAGCAACCTCCCCCAAAGCAAGCAATAAAGAAAATCTAAGAATACCCCACCCTACCCCCCACCCCCCAAAAAACCCTAACCAAAACTAAAAACAACAAACCTAACAAAAGAGAAGGAAAAACCAATCCAACAAAAGATGATAAAAAGAGAAAAACAGACAAACAACAACAACAAGAACAAGAGCACAACAATCAAAGAAAATATCACACCAAATTAATAAGTCTAATGATATAAACATTACACATTGTCAAATGGTAAACATACTTGTACACATAAATTATTAGATTATTGAAATAGGGCACTCATTAAAACTTAAGTACGAGGCAAGTCCAATAAAGTATTGATATAAAATATGAATCCTTCATCATGATTCTTATTCTATGATTATAAGCAGGACGAAAAAAGGCGTTGAGAGCGAGGGAGAGAGAGAGAGAGAGAGAGGAGTGAGAGAGAGAGAGAGGAGAGACAGAGACTGAGAGACAGTGAGTTGTGTGTGTGTGTTATTTTCAGGAGATTAATCCTAATATATAAATCCCAAAACAGTATGCGATGCCCATCAACATCATTTAGATTATACTCGTTTCAAATTATATGTCATGATAATGAATAAAATTTAATACCATACATCCACACATTAAAAACAAGAAACAAACAGAAGAAATTTAAAATATTAAAGTCGTTTAGGGAGGAGAAATATGGGGTGGTCGTAAGTGTGTGAGTGTGTGTTGTGTGTGTGTGTGTGTGTGAGCTGTTGTTGAGCGTGTGTGTTTGTGTGGTTGGTGTGTGTGTGCGTGTGTGTGTGTGGTGTCGTTTGTGTGTTGTGGGGGTTGGGGAGGGGGGGGTAGTTTCGGGGATAATACTAAATATGTAATACTCACATAGCACACCGATCACACACAACACTTTTTAATTATGCTATGCAAATTGAATGTCATGTAATAAACTAACGTGCAATACCATACACTCTATAATAATGAGGGGGAAAAGCAATAAAGTCATAAAAAGAACATCTAACATAGTTGTAAATAGAAACAATTCTTTTTTTTTCCCAGATATGAATAAGTATTCATGTCTTTATTACATCCAGTCCCCCGCCCATAGGGTCACATTTAAAAATGCACTCAGTACTCATACTTTCAAAAAGCAGAAAGAAGCCAGGGAAAAAACTTTTTTTTTTTTTAAACGAAAAGAGAGAAGAAGACAAAAACAAACAAAACATCAAAAAAACAGACAAACAACCCCCAGTTACGAACAAAAGACAAAACAAAATACCCCGAACCCCCCCCTCCCCCAAAAAAAAAAAAAAAAGCAATAAAAAAGAAAAAAGCGAAAACCCCCCCCCCCCAAAAACAACAACAAAAAGCAGACAAAAACCTTCCAAATAAACAAACAAAAAGGAAGAAAAAACAACATCTAACCAAATGGGGAAAAAAACCAAAAAACAACAAAAAAACCCCAAACAAACAAACAAACAAAAAAAAACAGTTAAAAAAAAAAAAAAAAAAAAAAAGACAGCACCGTTTCCCCCTTTACACACATACACACACACATACATACACCAAAACAAAAAACTAACAAGGAAAACCCAAAAATCACCAACAAAGAAAAAAGTAACAACTACAGCAAAAAAACACAGAGGGGAGAGGAGAGAGAGGAGAGAGAGATGGAGGGGAGAGGAGAGAGAGAGAGTGAGAGGAGAGAAAAGAGAGAGAGAGAATGAAAAATTCTTTTATTTCGAAGGATAATGAATAAGCACACATGTGCTTTTTTACACCCAGTCCCGCCGTTAGGGATACATCTTAATAATAATAACCCAATATTTAAATACAGTTCACAATAAAACAAGGGGAAATAACCCTTTTCAAAAACACCCCCCCCCCAGCAACCCTCCCCCAAAGCAAGCAATTAAAAGAAAATCCTAAGAATACCCCACCCCTACCCAAAAAAACACTAACCAAAACAAACAAACAAACAAAAGAGAAGGAAAAACCAAACCCAACAAAAGATGATAAAAAAAGAGAAAACAGAAAAAAAACAAACAACAAGAAAGAGCAACAACAAAGCCAAGAAAAATAAACACAACCAAACTTAATAAGTCATAATGATAAACATCTACACATTGTCAAATGGTCCAAACATACTTGTTACACATAATTATAAGATATTGAAATAGGGCATCTTTTAAAACCAAAGTACAGAGGCAAGTCCAATAAAGTATTGAAAATATAAAATATGAATCCTTCATCAGGGATATACTATGATTATAAGCAGGACGATAAAAGGTGAGAGAGAGAGGGGAGAGAGAGAGAGAGAGAGAGAAAAGAGGAGAGGAGAGAGAGAGAGATGAGAGATGAGGAGAGAGAGAGAGAGAGACAGAGACAGAGACACAGAGACAGAGAGTGTTTTGTGTGTGTATTTCAGAGATAATATCAATATATAAATCTCAAAACAGTATGCGATCCATCAACACTCATTTTAGATTATACTCGTTTCAAATTTATGTCATGATAATGAAATAAATTTAATACCATACATCCCCACAATAAAAAAAAAGAAACAAACCAAGAAGAAATTTAAAACTATACAGTCGTTTAGGGAGAGAATATGGGTGGGTGAGTGAGTGAGTGTGTGGTGTTTTGTGTGTGTGTGTGTGTGTGTGTGTTTTGTTTGAGCGTTGTGTGTGTGGTGTGTGTGTGTGTGGGTGTGTGTGTGTTTTGTGTGTGTGTTTTGTTTGAGTGTGTGGGGGTGGGGTGGGGGGGGTTGTTTCGGGGATAATACTAATATGTAATACTCACATTGCACACGTCAAAACCAAAACACTTTTTAATTATGCTCATGCAAATTGAATGTCATAATAATAAAAAAAGTGCAATACCCATCACTCTCATAATAAAGAGGGGGGAAAAGCCAATAAAGTCATAAAAAAAACATCTACACATTGTAAGTAATAGAAACAAATTTTTTTTTTTCCGGATAATGAATAAGTATTCATGTTCTTTTTTACATCCAGTCCCGCCATAGGGTCACATTTAAAAATGCACTCAGTACTCATACTTTCAAGCAGAAGAAGCAAAGGGGAAAAAAAAACTTTTTTTTTTTAAGAAAAGAGAGAAGAAGAAAAAAAACAAACAAACATTACAACAAACAGACAACAACCCCAGACGAACAAAAGACAAAACAAACAGAGAGAGAGAGAGGTAAGCCAAACTTATAGATAATAAAATTGAACACCTTCATATTGTAGAAATAGTACACATAGTTGTTACACGTGGTATAAGATATTAAAATAGGAGATTCACTGGAGCTCAAGTACAGTCAACAAGTCCAAAATAAAATTGAAAATCGAAAGTATGAATATGCCCTTTATTAGAATACACAATAACAATAGAAGGAGAGAGAGAGATAGAGAGAGAGCGACAATGACAATGACAATGACAAATTCTTTTATTTCGAGGATAATGAATAAGCACACATGTGCTTTTTTACATCCAGTCCCCGCCCGTTAGGGATACATCTTAATAATAATAACCCAATACTTATACAGTCTCACAATAAAAACAAGGGGAAATAACCCTTTTCAAAACAGCTCCCCCCCATTAACCCTCCCCCCCCCCAACAAACCCTCCCACCCCCCCCCAAAGCAAGCAATTAAAAGAAAATCCTAAAAATACCCCACCCCTACCCCACCCCCCAAAAAACCGTAACCAAAACAAACAAACAAACAAAAGAAAAGAAAAAACCAAACCAACAAAAGATGATAAAAAAGAGAAAAACAGACAAACAACAAGAACAAGAACAACAACAAAGCCAAGAAAAAATAACACAACCAAACTTAATAAGTCATAAAGATAAACATCTACACATTGTCAAATGGTACACATACTTGTTATACATAATTATAAGATATTGAAATAGGGCACTCATTAAAACTTAAGTACAGAGGCAAGTCCAATAAAGTATTGAAAATATAAAAATATGAATCCTTCATCAGGATATACTATGACTATAAGCAGGACGATAAAAGGTGAGAGAGAGAGAGACAGAGACAGAGAGACAGTGAGTGTGTGTTTGTATTTCAGAGATAATATCAATATATAAATCCCAAAAACAGTATGCCATCCCATCAACACTCATTTTAGATTATACTTGTTTCAAATTATATGTCATGATAAAAATAAATTTAATACCCATACATCCACACAATAAAAACAAGAAACAAACCAAGAAGAAATTTAAAACTATACAGTCGTTGAGGGAGAGAATATGAGTGGGTGAGTGGGTGAGTGAGTGTGTGTGTGTGTGTGTGTGTGTGTGTGTGTGTTTTTTGGTTTGTTTGAGCGTGTGTGTGGGGGTGTGGGGTGGGGTGGGGGTGTTTCAGGGATAATACTAAATATGTAATACATAGCACACGATCAACACAAACACTTTTTAATTATGCTCCTGCAAATTGAATGTCATGGTAATAAAATAAGTGCAATACCCATACACTCACATAATAAAGAGGGGGAAAAGCCAATAAAGTCATAAAAAGAACATCTACACATTGTAAGTAATAGAAACAAAATATTTTTTTCCAGGATAATGAATAAGTATTCATGTTCTTTTTTACATCCAGTCCCCGCCCATGGGGTCATATTAAAAAATGCACTCAGTACTCCTACTTTCAGCAGAAGAAAGCAAAGGAAAAAAACTTTTTTTAAAGAAAAGAGGAAGAAGAAAAAAAAACAAACAAACATACAAACCACAAACAAATAAAACCGCCCAGACGAGCAAAAAAGGTACAAAACATACTCCAGAACCCCCCCCCCCCCCCCCACCACACCACAAAAAAAGAATCGAACAACAACCAAAAAAGCGACAAAAAACAACCCTTCCAAATAAAACAAACAAAAACAAGAGAAAAAACAACAACGCAACAAACAAACAATATGAAAAAAACACACCATAAGATCAAAAAAAAACAACAACAAATAAAAAACCCAAACAAACAAAATCAAGGAGAAAAAAAAAAAGAGGAGAGGAGAGTTGAGAGAGAGAGAGAGAGATGAGTTGAGAGAGAGGAAAATGATATTAATCTGCGTATCGGTATTAGGCCATAATACAGAGAGAAGAAGAGAGAGAGAGAGAGAGAGAGTGAGAAGAGATGAGGAGCAGAGAGAGAGAGAAGAGAGAGAGACGATTGAGAACGAGAGGATGAGACGAGAGAGATGAGAGGAGAGAGAGAGGAGAGTGTGGTGCGATGCGTTGTAGTTCTTCGTTTACGGTTCCTTCCACTAAATTAGTTGATATCAGGACAGGAAAGTTGTGTATGTTGTCGTGTGCGTGTTCGTGCCCGTGGTGTGTGTGTGTGCGTTGCGCACGCGCTAGTGCTTGTGTGTGTGTGTGTGTAGGGGGAGGGGTATGATATAACTAATCAATCCCCACAATAAACAATATTATGAAACAAGCATTATAAACAAGAATTCGGGAGGAGGGGAAAAAATAAAAATACAAAAAAAAAAAAAAAAAAAAAAAAAAAAAAAATAAAGATAAACCAACCCCAATAAACATCAAACAGCAAAAAAATTACCAACTTTCCAATTCATATATCTTGGAAGCTATCCTTATATCAGGGATCTGGTACTTAGGAGTAGAGCGCCCTTATTGACAAGTACAATTTACTTTATTAATGGGAATGTCCCTTTAAGAACTTGCTGCCAAGCTACGGACTGGGAAGTGCAGGTAAGTTGTTTTTCAGATCTCTGCATCGTCAAAAGAATGTGATCATGGTAAGTTTTTCACCACAGATATCATGTTGCTTTTTCTAAAAATTTTTTTTGTTCTAAACAAGCATTGAGCTTAAACCGTATATAAGAGATAAAACATTTCTATATTCATGCCTAAATTACGATATTTGATCTTATCAAACAGATAAGACATGGGCTACATCATCCACTCAGGAATAACCGGTACTTTGGAGTTTTTTTTTAAAGTGTTTTCCAACATGATTTTGTACATTTGCTATAGCCTCCTCATGGATGGATTAGAGACGCCACTTATGCTGCAAGACCCATCGATATGCTCAGCTCACATTTTGCTTTTCTGTCAACTTTGCATTATAAGTAAATTACCACAGTGGTGGGAATCCAGCAAAATGTAACACCAGTACCTCGTATCATCAGAAAATGATTAGATGCTAATCTCAACTTATGAAATATTGTACTCACTTTTGATAGAAGTTTCTCCAGGGCTAAGTAAGACTGACCTGGAATCAACACAGAAAAGTATTTGAATATGTCTTTAGGAAAATATCCTTAAAAGATAATATAAAGCCATCAAAAATAGCAGTCAATTCAGCTGTAAAAATAGATCGATTTTTTCCTACATAAAATGAATTTCTCTACTTTCAAAAGATGGTATGTCAAACGCTGCACACCAGCCTCATTATTGTTCTAAAGGAACATCTGTGTAGATGTTTAATTGATTTGGATAATGTAGTTTGTTTATATTCTTTTACTCTGATTGCGTCTAAGAATATTTTCATTACCTTTTTTCGTTTAAAGAGGAATAATTTACGTCAAAGATATTAGCTCTCTTAAGTTCCCATGGGGGACCAAGGCGAGGAGTGAATCTGCGATTTAAGCTATTTTTGTGGGTTTTATCTGCTTGATCAAATTAATTGAGAAGTATAGGTTCTAGCTGTGGTTACAGAGACGATAGAAAATAGATATGTGCTCTTTTTGGGTAAGTTGACAATCAGATCTTGTATCTAATTTCGTTGTCCACATTGGGTTTCTTGTTTTGAACAACGTAAGAGATATTTAGCCACAGCCAAGTGTCGATATTCGTCAAATGGCAAAATCCTATTCCTTATAGGTTACCCATGGACGATGGCCATGAAAAGGTTACCCCCAGAGCTAATCGAAATAGCCTTGCAGTCTAGTCTTGTCATTTTCTGTAATAAATATTTTGATAGAGCACTGAAAAATGCTTCTGGCCATAAATGAGTCTGGAAGTAACTAAAGATAATGCCAATTGTTTTTAGAACGCTACATCATAAGCCATCACTCTTGTTACTAATAACTTTCAAAAGATTAAGACTTTTTCCGAGCCTTAGTATTTTAAATAATCAATGTGATAATTCCAAACTTAGTGTAGACATTAAAATAACTCTAAAACTTCACCAAAGTTTATTTTGCGTGCGTGCGTGGTGTGTGTGTGTGCGCTCAGAGATGGTTCTAAATATATTATTCTCAAAACAGTATTACGATCACCTTGGGACACTTATTTTGATTACTCATAACAAAAAAATAATGTTTGATAAAAAAAAAAAGTAATAAATAAATATAATAATTAATAATTATATTAAATAAAATAAAAAACTTCAATACGACTCACCTTGGACACTTATTTTGATTTACTACACAAAAAATATGTTTATGATGATAAAAAAAAAAAAAAAAAAAATAAAAAAAAAAAAAAATTAATTTAAATAAATAAAAAAACCCTCATACCCATACTCTTACACAATAAAAACAAGAAAGAATAAGAAAAAAAGAAAAGAGAAAGAAGAAAATTACAACATCAACCAGCCCAAATTCTATAAGGTCTCTTGTGAGAGAGTGGAGTGAGGAGAGAGAGAGGGGGAGAGGAGAGAGAGATAGAGACGAGAGAGACGAGAGAGAGAGAGGGAGAGAGAGAGAGAGGAGGAGAGGAGAGAGAGAGTGTGTTTCAGTGATAACTCTAATATATATGATCTCAAAGACAGTTCTCGATCACCGTCGCAACACCAGGTTTTGATTTATACTCATGCAGATTTCGAGATAATGAAATAACTCAATACCCGTATACTATTCAATAAAAAACAAGGAAGAGGAGATAGGGGGGGGGGGGGGTGAAAGCCAATTCTATAGGTCAGGGAGAGAGAGAGGAGAGGAAGTGAGAGAGAGCGATGAGTGAGCGTGAGAGAGACAGAGAGTGAGAGAGGAGAGGAGAGTGCGTGTTTCATACGGGATAATATAAATGGTATTATTCTCGTGATCAGCACAGGATCGCCATCAAATATCTTTTCGAATATACTTGTACAAATGTTGGAAAACCGCCATTGTAAAAGAAAAAGCCCAACGTCAATAGACACTAAGCAATAAGGAGAAAAAAAAAATCGCTTAAGGCATAAAAATGAACATCTATACATTGTAAGAAAGAGAGAGAGATGGGGGGGGGGGGGAAGAAATGAGAGAGTGTGGGGAGAGTGTGTGTGTGTGTGTGTGTGTGTTAAAGATTTTTGCGTTTGTTTTGTAAAACAACAATGACAAGTAAGACATAGGAAAAAAATACTGAATTATCCTTCTCAAAAACAGCAGATCACCACTGTCAACACTCTACTTCATTATACGCTCGTACAGAATTAAACACTTATTATTGGTATGATAGATATTATTTCTTATAACTAAAGTGTTAGTTTAAAAAAAAAAAATTATAAAATAATAAAATAAAATAATAATAATAATGTTATTTATAAAAATAAGGGGTAATAAATAAAGTTAATACAAAAAACGCAAAAAAAAACCACTTAACTTTGCTAATAATCTCACTTTCTCATGAACGAATGAAAATTTGGTAGAAAGGAGAATAGAGGAGAGAGGACGAGAGAGAGTGAGAGAGAGAGAGAGGAGAGGAGAAGAGAGAGAGAGAGAGGAGAGAGAGAGGACCAATAGTTTGACATACATACAGGTGAAAGGGAAAGGAATGGGCTGATAGGTAGGTGGGAAAGGCAGATAGTAAGGGGGATTTGCAAACTTTGCTTTTAAGGCTATGGATGTGGTAGTTATTGTTGATGTAATCAAGTGAGTTGTTAATTGAGTTTTGTAGTTTGTTATTGATTGATTCGTTGTTTATGAATCTGAAGGGAGTTCCACAGCTTAGGGCCTGAGTATAAGTAGGATTAGATTTGATAAGTTCTATTCTCGGAATAGGGACACTGGGCTTTATAGTATTTTCTGGATTGGTTTAGGGGGATTTGTCTTTTAAAGTATGATGGAACAGTTCCTGTCATGATCTTGAACATCATGACTCCTTTGTTGATATTTTGTCGTTGGCGTAGTGGGAGATATTTAATTGAGTATAGTCAGCTTTAGTAAGCTTGTCTTTTTTAAAAGGACCAGTTTGAGAGCACGTTTGTACAGAATCAGTAACGTTTTCATAGTGTTTGCACTAGCAGATCCACATAGGGTTTGAAGCATAGTCTATGAGGATTGTATATAAGATTGGAAGATATGTTCCTTGAAATGAAAGGTCAAGGAAAGTGCTTGAATTTTAGAAAAAGTTGTATACTCTTGCGGGACATGTATTAGCATAGTTGAGATTTGTGTAGAAACCAACTGAGCATTTCATCAATTGTTACCCCTAACCCTTGTGGTGAGGGGTTTGTTCAATTACTTCCTTTTTAATTTGATGGGAGTTAAGTTGTGGGTTAAGTTTTGACGCTTTGTCTAGTGGTATATTAAGCATGCATTTTGTTTTTTGGGGGTATGTATAGACATATGGTTTGTTCGGTCCATTTCTATAGCTGATCATTCACTTTTTTGTAATGCTTTTGCTAGTGAGATAGGTATTAATTGGTGGCTCGTATGAATAGTTGTGTTCATCTCAGCAATAGTTCGCAATTTGGATTTGATGTGGAGAGGTAGGTCGAGTATGTATAGTGAGAAGAGGATTAGGTTCCCTAGTATGGATCCTTGTGGTACCCATATATTGTTGGCTTGTAGCTCAGTGTGGATGTAGTTGTGCTCCTATTGAGACACATTGTTGCTGTTTTCAAATAGGAAGCTAGTAGTTGTAGGTATTTGTAGAGAAATGGTACAGGTTTAGTTTTTTTAATGAGAAGTGTGTGGTCAATTGTGTCAAAAGCTTTTTTTTGAGATTACAAAGTACTCCTCAAAAATTTTATTGTCATTAAATGTCTGATAGCCAGTTGTCCTACGAGGCTTATCAGTGCAGTTTGCATGAGTGATTTTGTCTAAATCCAGACTGATTAGGGTGATATTAAGTTGGTAGTATTAATGACGGACTATGTGTTTGTTTATTATGTTGTTCAAGGTTTGGTAAGGATAGATTTGATGGAAATTGGTCTCTATAGTTTGAGGGGTACTGATGTGTCACCAGATTTTGTAGATGCGGGATTTACTTTAGCTGTTTTGAAGCATTGGGGAAATGGTTTTTCTTTTTTCAAGACAAAGGTTAAAGTTATATGTTAGTGTGTCTGTGATAACTGAGCTGATTAGATTCAATATTCTGCTGTTATTCCATCAAGACACGCGTTCTTGATTGTTGAGGTGAGTTAGATAACAGAGACCTCAAGAATACTGACATAAATGGAAATGTGAAGTTTTGATGGAGTATGATTTTCCTTTCAGAAGTATTGTTTTAGTTCATTGAGTTTATCTGGGACCTTTGATTTACATTGTTTAAATAATGTTGGTAGTAGGACATTAATGAAATATGATTGTTATAGTTGTTCCAGCAGTAACGTCTTTGTATTACATTTGTTTTGGAAGATGCTTGTTTGTTAGTTATTTGATTTTATGGCTCGCCATAACAGGTCTTCGGGTTTGGTTTGTGTGGATAGTAAGTCTTGAAATATTTCTTTTTTTCTCGCAGTTTTTGTGAGTTTATGCATTTCTTAATTTTTTTTGACTCTTCATAATATTTATGTTCTTTTAAAAGGTCTCTAAGATAGCATGCTTCTTCTAGTTCTTAGTGAGCCAAGGTGTGGTTTGGGGTATAATTTGATTCTAATGATTTTTAGTGGGGCATGTTTGTTGTAAATAGCAGTAAAAAAGTGTTTATCCAAAATTCTATGGCTAAGTCTGGATCAGTAATGTTGAATGTTTCCGAAAGAATGGAGTTATTAAAATCTGATAGAAAGATTCTCATCAAGTTTAGCAAAGGAACGAATATTGGTTATAGTTTTTGTTGCCAGGTTGGGGATTTTTGTTCGTTTTTTATGACCACGGATACCGGACTGGTAGTGATCGCTACAGTGATAGTACCTGGGATATCATGTTTCGTCAATGTTGTTGGGGTGAGATATATAGATATGGTCAATTGTGCTGAGTTTGGTCGTGACTCTCGTGGGTGAATTAATTAGTTGGTGGAGGTTGTATGAATTTATTAATTGGGTCCATTGATTATTTACTTTGTTAGATCGATATTAAAGTCTCCTAATAAGAGTATTTCAACTTGATTTAATTAGGACTGTATTCATCATGGAGGTCAGGGAGAGAGAGAGAGAGAGAGAGAGGAGAGTGAGAGAGAGAGTGTGTGGTGTGTTGTGTGTGTGTGTGTGTGTGTGTGTGTGTGTGTTTTATGGACATTCTAAATACTATAATTCTCCCAAAGACAGCACAGGATCACCATCAAAATTGTTTTCGGAGTATATCTGTACAAAAATGGGAAATGTCATGAAAAAGAAATAAGACCAATACCAATACACTCTTACATATAAGGAGAAAAAATCACTTAAGTCCCCCATAAATGAACATTATACATTGTAAGTAAGAGAGAGAGAGATAGGGATCCAGGGTGGAAAAACAGAAAATTGAGGAGAGAGTGGGGAGAGGGAGGGAGGATGGTGTGTGTGTGTGTGTGTGTGTGTGTGTGTGTGTGTGTGTTGTAGTGTGTGTGTGTGTGAAAAGATAATGCTTTTTGTTTGTAACAAACGAGAAAGACATAGAAAAGAAATTACTGAATTTGAGTCTCAACAGCAAATCTCACTGTCAACACTCTTTTTCATTATACTGTACAGATTAACACTTATATTATGTTATGATAGATATATTTCTTATAACTATAGTGTAATAAAAATTTAAAAAAAGAAAGAAGAAGACCAGAAAAGAAAATAGATAAGAAAGAAAAAAAGAGAATAGAAAAAAGGTTTTCGCTTTGGTAAACCACTTATTCAACAACAATAAAAATTTGAAAAAAGGGGGGGGGGAGAGAGGAAGAGAAGAAGAAGAGGGGGGGAAGGGGAAAGAAGGAGAGAGGAAAAGGGAAGAGAGAAGGAGAGAAGGGAGAGAGGGGAGAGAGCGAGCGAGAGAGGGGGGGGGGAAAAGGGGTCTGCAGAAAGACTGAAGGGAAGGGCGGGCGTAGGTAGAGGGAAAAAGGGCAGTAGGAAAGGGGGAGGTATGCAACTTTGTTTTTAAGGCATGGACTGTGGTTGTTATTGTTGATGTATCAATGAGTTGATAATTGAGTTTTTGTAGTTTGTTATTGATTGATGTTGTTTAACTGAATCAGGAAGGGATTCCCGCATGGCCCCTGAATAAAGAGACTAGTTTTGAAAAAAGTCTATTCTCGGAATTGGGCACTGGCTTTTTAGTTTTCTGGATGGTTTAGGGGGGAATTTGTCTATTAAGTATGGGGGAAAACATTCCCCTGTTGATTTGAAAAATCATGACTCCTTTGTTATTTTTTAAACTTGGGTTGTGGGGGGAGAAATTTAATTAGTATAGTCAAGCTTCTTGTAAGTTTCCTTTTTAAAAGGGCCAGTTTGAGAGCCTTTATACAAAAACAGTAAGGAGAGAAAAGGAGGAGGGGGAGAGAGGTGGGGAGAGAAGATAGAGAGAGAGAGAGGGGGAGAGAGAGGAGAGAGGGAGAGAGAGGAGAAGAGAAGGGGATGAGGAGAGAAAAAAGAGAAGGAGGGAGAGAGAGGAGAGAGAAGAAGGGAGAGGAGAGAGAGAGAGAGAAGAGAGAGAGGGAGAAAAGGAGAGAGAAAGGGAGAAGGGAAAAGGAGAGAGAGAGAGAGAGAGAGGAGAGAGAAAAGAGAGGAGAAAAGGGAGGAGGGGAGAGAGGAGGGGAGAGAAAGAGAGAGAAGAGAAGGGGGAGAGAGAGGAGGGGAGAGGGAGAGAAGGGGAGAGAGAGAGGAGAGAGAAGGAGAGAGAGAGGAGAGAGGAGAGAGAGAGAGAAAGAAAGAGGGGGAGAAGAAAAAGAGAGAGAGAGAGAGGAAGAGAAAGAGGAGGGGAAAGGAGAGGAGAAAAGGGGAGAGGGAGAGAAAAAGAGAGGGGGAGAGAGAGTAGTTTAGAGGAGAGGAGAGAGAGAGAGGGAGAGAGAGGGGGAGAGAGAGAGAGAAAGAGAGAGAGAGAGAGAGAGAGAGGGAGAAGAAAAGGGGAGGGAGAGAAGAGAGAGAGTGAGAGAGGGAGAGAGAAGGGGGAGAGAGAGGGAGAAAAGGGAGAAGAGAAGGGTGAGGAGAGAGGAGAGAGAAGGGAAGAGAAGAGAGAGGGAAAAGGAGAGAGAGGGAGAGGGAGGGGGGAAAAGAAATGAGAGAGAGAGGGGGAGAGAGAGAGAGAGGAGAGAGAGGAGAGGGGGGGAGAGAGAGGAAGTTTGCATCGCTAAACACACAAGAATGAAAGGGAAGATTACATCAGGTTTTTGGGCAATTTTTATCTGTGTTTTGGGCAAAGAACCATCTTTTTTTGTTTTGGGAAAAAAAAAGGGGTGGATCATTAGATTAGTTCAAAAGGGCCTTCTTTTTCTTCCCTCTTCTCCTTCTTCTTTTTCTTTTTCTTTTCCTTTTTCTTTTCTGCTCGTCGCGTCGAAGCTCACAGCAATACTATACACTGGGGATATGAGCGAAAAAATGCGTTGCGTTGAGCGAAAAAGCCCAGCGCATCCGACTGAGGTATGCAAGTAGGTCAACAGTTTCCGTTTGCCGGCAGGGAGTTACCTTTAAACCCACGATTCTCCCAAAAAACCC
>CM054156.1:47987604-48002604 GCA_028751875.1 Rapana venosa
GAGAGAGAGAGAGAGAGAGAGGAGAGAACTCGAACTTAATGATTTATAATTCACAAAAAGGCCACTGGCCCATACATGGAGGGGGTTGCCGAACTGCTTAGTATTTGGTGGGGGTAAAAGCAATAGTAAGACAAAATGTTACTGTATAACAAAAAAGTCAGCTACAAAAATATGACTTAGGATAACAATATGAGAGAGAGAAAGAGAGAGACATGCACGCAGGCATATAGGAATATGTTTTCATCCGCGCGCGCGCACGCACACACACACACACACACACACACACACACACACACACACACACACACACACACACATACACGCACACACACACACACACACACACACACACACACACACACACACACACACACACAACACACACACTTTTTCGTCTAATATCACTTTAAGTGAACAGACGTAAAATTGAAGACACACACACACACACACAACACCCCACACACACACACACACGCACACACGCACACACACACCACACACACACACACACACACACACACACACAAACACACACACACACACACACGCACATACACGCAGGCGCCTATTTCTTACAGTACTGGTGAGGAAGCCATTTTCATCGGCGCTGTGGACGGACACCAGGTCGGCGCCCATGCCGAGGCAGACACGCCTGGCCTGGTACCAGGTGAGGCGGGCCGTGTCGCCCTCCTGGGGGCTGAAGAAGTAGCACTGGCCCCCGTAGTACAGCCACGACCCGTTCTGGCACATGGACCCTAAACCAGCAGAGGGGAGACAACGAGGGATGCAGCGCCATTTGAACGTGCACATTGACTGTTTTGCTTTTGCTTGTCAAGAGTCAGCGCTATGTACATTTCATACATCATGATGATGAAGATGACTGTAATCATTGCTATTATTGTTATATCATCATCATCACCATCATCATCATCATCATCATCACCATCATCATCATCATTAATTATATTATCATTTACAGGATCAAAGGATGGTCATTCAGTTTTTTCAAATTTAGCTGGCGCAAATTTCAACACTGTTTAACGAGCTCGATCCATGAGTAACTCCAGCAAAAAGATATCAATGTCTGATTGTGAATATAATAATAGGATAATGAACAATCATCCACAGCTGTCATCAACCAATCATTTCATGGTCCATACTGATTTACAGAAAAGAGACCATGTATGTTATTTTCAAGGACAGATCTATCCAAAGACAAGAATGCATGCACACTGGTGAAGTCAAGTCAAGTCAAAATGCATGCCGGAACATGAGTGACTGTGCGTGTATTTACACATCGTCCGAGAAGTCAGAATGCGGCTGCCTAATTGGCGGGCAAAAAGCAGTTACACGCGCAAACATCTCACCATGGCGAGTTTCGGAGCTGTAACCGAGGAGCGACCCCCCCCCCCCCCCCCCACCAAACCCCCCCCAATCTTTCCAACACTGTGTTGCTGTCCTCCACAAAAAACCCCAATCTTTCCAACATTGTGTTGCTGTCCTCCACAAAAAACCCCAATCTTTCCAACACTGTGTTGCTGTCCTCCACAAAAACCCCAATCTTTCTAACATTGTGTTGCTGTCCTCCACAAAAAACCCAATCTTTCCAACATTGTGTTGCTGTCCTCCACAAAAACCCCAATCTTTCCAACATTGTGTTGCTGTCCTTCACAAAAACCCCAATCTTTCCAACATTGTGTTGCTGTCCTCCACAAAACCCCCAATCTTTCTAACATTGTGTTGCTGTCCTCCACAGCGCCTGTTCTAGTACTCTCCAAACTGAACGGATGACAAAATTTACAAAACT
Source organism: Rapana venosa (assembly GCA_028751875.1). NCBI lineage: Eukaryota > Metazoa > Mollusca > Gastropoda > Neogastropoda > Muricidae > Rapana > Rapana venosa. The sequence continues at coordinate 47,989,412 of CM054156.1, forward strand.
GCATACACACAGGGACTGGAGGGTAAAAAAGCTCATGGGTGCTTATTCCATTATCCTCGAAATAAAAGAAATAAATAAAAGAATAAATGAATAAACGGGTGTGTTTACCCTCCCACAAAAAGGGGTGGTTGTGTTTTATTCTTCGTCCCAAACGTTGCAAATATCGGTCTTTTACTTAACGTCTCTCATCTCAAAAGTGACATTGCACAGGAAAGGAGGTGAGAGCTGAGCAGAGATGAAAAGTTGATGTCGTGGATTTGTATGTGAAGCTCAATGAAGAACACATGCTTGTGCGTGAGTTAAAATGAAAATAAGCAATATAAATTAACCAACAGAAATGTGTTAAACTCCAAGTACATAACAATCGAAGATAACTTAATAAACAAACATGGAATGTGTGTGTATGTATAGTGGTGGTGGTGTATTTATATGTGTGCATGTGTGTGTGAGTGTGTGTGTGTACGCGCTCGCTGTGTGTATCTGTGTGCATGACAGACAAACAAAAGCACGCACACACACACACACACAGCGCACACATACTTACATACACACAAGCACACACGCACACACACACGCACACACACACACACACACACACACGCTCGCACGCACGTCACGCACTCGACACACCTACACACACACATCACCACCAACAACAAACACACACAAACGCATATACGACAAACATGCCCCTTTCATAAAAAAAAGAGTCAGAGAAAAAATCAAACCACCTTGGAAACAAACGACATAGAATCCAGAAATACACCTAAGAGACTATTTGAAATCACATGGTTCAAATGAGAATTCAGAGCAGCAAAGAAACAAATAAACTTCACTCAAAAACGCAAATCAAACGAGATTACATTCAAAAGTTGTTAATTTACAACAACCGACTCCGACAAGTAATGGAAAGCCATCAATGACATTATGTAATAAACCGAATCGCAAAAAGTCAACAACAGTAAAGAAATATCAAGCTGATGAATTGAACAACCACTTCTCAACATTGCGTGACACAAAATAATAACCGAAATGACAAGTCAAATGAATATTATCTCCATTACTTTTAACAATATATCGAATCAAAAGAAATAAAAATTCCCAATTAAACTACTGCCAATGACAATTCACAGACGTCGTGGTAAGCCTGTCTCCTTCAAAAGTTCCAGAACACGTGGTTTAGTACAATCTAGGATGGAAGAATAATGAAGCTTTGTGGTCAAGTTAAGCTGGGATCGACTGACGAAAACATACTTTAAAAACTTGTGGCTAGAGAAAACCTACTTTCCTGCCATTTTAAACAGCAAAATCAACCAGTCCACAATCAGGTGATACTGCTTGGTCCTTCATTACAGACCATTCAATTCGTCTGTCTTATCTAAACTCCTTTGAAAAACATGATCCAAAATCTGTATATTCCTACTTTGTAAATAACAATCTATTAAAATGAAGATCAGTCAGGTTTATCGTAAAAACTATTCCTGTCACACCAACTCTTACACAAATTACAGACAAACTCCTACACCACAACTATCAATGCAAATAAATATACAGGCCTCTTTTTGTTGACTTTGAAAAAGCATTTATGTACAATCAAATCATTCCCTATTATTGCTAAACTTCACTTGTATAAACTAACACCAGAATTGATAAATCTTTGAAAAGCCTTTTTTGTTCGAATATCAGCAAGCTAGTACTGCAAATAATCAAACATCAGAACTAGACCTATAAACATGGATTACCACATAGGGTCCAATATTGGGTCCACTTCTAATTGTCAATCTATGTAAATGACTTACCCAATTACTAAATGTAGCTTGTGAAATGTTTGCTGAATGACAACAACCCTCGTATTGTAGTGATACTGACGCCCCACAGACTTACAATCAACTTCAACACAATTATTGTCAGACTGGTTACCTTGACTAAGCTATACCATATGTCCTTAAATACGCGAAAAACTACGTGTATTATGTAAAGCAAGACCAAAAGAGACAAAAAAGGAAAGATATATGCCAACCTCTGTTGATAGATAAAAGATAATTGAAAGAAGTTTACTCCCACACGAATTCTGGGTGTAATTTAATTGACAAAAATCCTTACTTGGACCGACATTGATGCGCTAGGAAAACGTCTTCTTACAAGCTACTTCAGTTATCAAAAATAAACATTTATGAATAACCAATCTCCAAACACTTTTTGCGGCCCATATTTTGCCTATAGTTACTATCTACATCTCTTTGGAACAGCTGCATGATACAAATTTAAAATTGATTCATAGATTAAATAAAAGAGCACTGAAACATGTCTACTAAAATCAAGCTCCCTAACCATCAACGATTATAAGAAACAAAAATCCTAACTTCAAAAACAACTTTAATCTAAATAAAATCTCTATTTTCCAGAAAGTTATCAATGGACATGCCCCTCCCTAAGATCACCAATTAGCTTCATAAATCAATGACACAGACCATACTCATTCCTACTAACATTTCCGAGACAAGAAATAATCTTTACAAAACAAGCTTCTCTTGTACTCAGAGTAGTGAATTATGGAACAAGCACCCAAACGCTTAAATTATCAAAAACAAAAATCTTTCAAGCACAGCTAAAATAACCATTTAATCAGAATGCAAATTGACTAATAATGCAAATCAACCATTATTAATACGGCAAATAACCATACTTACAATTAACCACACTAAACGGTTACCACCAACAACAAAAATTCAATATATCTTACTGTGACAAGAAATTCACAGTCACACGACTGTATATGTGTAGGAGGGGAGCAGGAAAGAGGCACACTTATTATGCAAAGAAGTAAGAGAATCTATCAACTATTAAATAATCTTCAAATGTTGTAACAGGTGAAAAGGATGAAATTTGAAAAAATCTTTTTATAGTAGACCTGATACTGATAGTGTTCCTTCTCTCTCTCTCATCTAACCGTCGCTCATCTCCTTCATCCACTCTCTCTCTCTCAATCTCTCTCTCCTCCTCTCTCTCTTCTCTCTCTCACATCCTCTCTCTCTCTCGCTCTCTGCTCCTTATCCTCTCCTCTCCTCTCCTCTCATTTCCTCTCCTCTCCTCATGCCCTTTGTCTTGTCTAACGCAAAGATTTTTATCGTGATGTTTGTTTTATGCAGTTAGAGAAGAATTTATTAGTACGTATTATAAGCGATAGACTGTTTTAGTTTTGATAATGTTTTAGTTTTGCTAAATCCATTGATATGGGCTTTTTTTTTTTTTTTTTTTTGTTTTTTTTTTTTTTTTTTTTTTTTTTATTTTTTTTTTTTTTTTTTGTTTTGTTTTTTTTTTTTTTTTTTTTTTTTTTTTTTTTTTTTTTTTTTTTTTTTATTTTTTTTTTTTTTTTTTTTTTTTTTTTTTGTTGTTTTTGTTTTTTTTTTTTTTTTTTTTTGTTTTTGGGGGTGGTTTTGAAATTCTGTATCATATAGGGTTCGAATTGTTTAATAATGTTTGTTTTTTTTTAAAAAGTATTATTTCTCTATTGATTGAAGGTGTATTTCCCCTTGCCCCCTTGTATACTCCTCCCCCACCCCCATCCTGTCCCAATGCTTTTCTGTTATCATGCGTTATGTATTGCCTCATGTGATGATCATTTTTGTATTGTTGTCTCATGGGGATGGGTGATTTTGTTATAATTGTATCGCCTAATATATAATCATTATTGTAATCTTATTTGACTTCGCTTTGCTTGGATAAGTTATTTGTGTGAATCTGTCCATTTTAAAAAATCGCTATTTTGAAAAGTTATGAACGCATAAAAAGCACACGTTCTGGTGAGGAGATAGGAGGGAGGTCATTGAGGTAAATATTTCAGTAATGACGATATGCTAGTATTTTCTAACGTTTTATTCCTGCATCTTTTTTATTATCTTAAGTAAAACGTGAAAAATGGATGAAACAGAAGTGAAGTAATTTGTGTGTCCTGACTCTATGATTTTCTTTTTTTATTTCTGTAAAAAAACATTTTTATTAAATGTGTGTGTGACTGAGCGCGCACGCGCTTCAGGTGTGCAGGAGTATGTTGTGCGTGTATATGTATATTGTGGTAATTTGTATTTTCAATGTAGTCCTTATCGATTTTCCTTTTTTTTTATTATTTTTTTTTAATTTATTTATTTTTTTTTACTGGTTAACTTTAAGGTAAACGATGCAAATAATGTATGTCTTAGTATAATCATTACGAAATGGCTTTCCTTAGATAGATGGCATTGATGAAAAAAGCAAAATGCATTGCTTATTCAATGTACCATCTGGAAATAAAATTTGACACTTGACTTGACTTGACCTTTGACGCACGCCAACGCACGCACACAAAACACACACAATAACACACGCTCGACACATACACACATCGCCCACATAACCCCCACCCCCTAACACAATATAAGCACACACACGCACACACACACTACATAACACTCACACACGCACACACACACACAAACACACACACATCACACACACACACAAATACACACACACACACACACACACACTCGACCAGCAAAGCTTACTCACCCAGTGACACCTGTGGGCGGCGGCCAGCGTGGATGCCAGAATCGGTGCCTTATAAGTGGGTAAGTCGGATCAAGACAGAGCTTCTTGACGTATGTATTTGCATGCAATGAACACAGGCAATGCTAGACCGTGTGAGAAAGATGGAAATATGCACACAATGGTGATTAGATGCATACAACCTGATATCACATCATCATCATCACTATTATCACCACTGCCATCATCATCATCACCAACACAGCATCTAAACAGACACACACACTCCCCCCAACCAACCTACCCACCCACACGCGAGCGCGCCACACACACGAACGCACCGCACACAACACGAACGAGCACAGCTCACATAATTTCACCACACACATCCCCACCACATACACACTGCCGTAACAACACATGCACACGCAATTCCTATCCGCCCCCTCCCCCCACACACAATCTCACCTCTCCCCCCCCCCACCATACACACACTCCCCCCCCCCCCACACACACTCCCTCCCCCCTCCCCCCCGCCACACACCTCTGGAATGCGCCAGACGAGTTTTTCTGGCCATGTAGCAGATTGTCGTCGTTCCACGAGTTTCTTGGAAGACCCTCCACTCCACTGCAGTCCTCACTGTTGTTGTAGTCGTTGGGTCTCCAGGGCTCCACTTCGTGTAGCCACCCCGTGACCGTCGCACCTCACGTGCCTACGTACCCGCAAACAGCAGTTTAGAGTATGGTCAGTGGATATGGAATTGACGAATCAGTTCCATGTGGTTTGGTAAAGACATTGATAAGATCAACCAACTCGGAGGAACTTCAGCAATGCCACCGGATATCGCACGTTTCTCTCTGTCCTGTGCTGAGTTCTAAACGATCTCCTATCAGTATTACTGCCTTCCTCACCATACGCCTGACCTCATTGATGTTGTGGCAATGTAGGATGTTGGTGTCCACTTCTTCCTTCTGCCCCTCAACATTAAACTTGGGGAACTGTCGTCGTCAATGTGTGACACGTGGTGTGTGTGTTGTACACTGTGTGGAGTGTGTGGTGTGTGTGTGTACACACGTGTGTGGTGGTGTTACACGTGGGTGTTGGTGAAACTTGGTGTGTGTGTGTACAAACGTGTGTGTGTGTGTGTGTGTGTTTACACGGTGTTGTGTGTTTGTTTCTGTTCGTGACCAACAAATGCTCAGTCTGCCATTATTCATATTCTGCACATTTGTCCTTTGCATCTGAGAATTCACCAAGAATGGTGATGAGTGGTGCTAGAGTAACGGTTTTATGATCACATGGTCTAGAGTAACGGGTTTTTTGAACGGTGTCAAAGAGTGACCGGGTTTGTGGAACGGTGGTCTAGGTAACGGTTTATGGATCATGGTCAAAGAGGTAAACGGTTGTGTGGAACGTGGACTAGAGTAACGGTTTTGTGGTACGGTGGTCTAAGGTAACGGTTTTTAAGGACTGTGTCTAGAAGGTACGGTTTTGTGGAACGTGGGTTCAAGGAGGTAACGGGTTTTGTGAACGGTGGACTAGTAGGTACGGGTTTTATGGATCATGGTCTAGAGGTAAACGGGTTTTGTGGAACCGGGGCTAGAGGTAACCGGGTTTTGTGAACGGTGGTCTAACAGGTAACGGTTATGCGGATGGGCGGTCTAAAGGTATTCGAACGGGTTTTTGGCGTATGGGTGGTCTAGATAACGGTTTTTGTGATGGTGGTCTAAAGGTTACGGGTTTTATTATGGATCAGTGGTCTAAAGGTAACGGTTTTGCGATGGAGGTCTATAGAGGTTACGGTTTTGCGATGGTGGTCTAGAGGTTAACGGTTTTGTGGATGGGTGGTCTAAGGTAACGGGTTAGTGGATGGGTGGTCCTAGAGTAACGCACCTGCTTTGAAAGCGAAAAGTGTCCGGTCGGAAATTGCTGTGGTTCATACCGCGTTTTGGGCCCAAACCTTTCCCCCCATCCATAATTATACCATGCGTGGGATGGTCTGTGCTAGTCGTTCAAAAATGAGACAAAAACCGAGTCCCGTGTGTACAACAAAATTATTTAGCGCACGTAAAAGAACCCACGGAAACAAGAGATTTGTCCCGGCAAAATGTGTCGATGAACGCACTCTGATAGGAAACAACTACACGGTGCAAAGAAAGGAAAAAAGAAAAAAAAAGTGGTGGCGCTGCTCCGTGGCGACGCGCTCTCCTCGGGGAGAGCAGACCGAATTTCACGCTGGAGAAATCTGCAGTGGACTCTCTAAAGTGTATAAAAGCTTCATCTGTTCACACTGTCCTGTCAAGCGCCTGCATAACCACACAATTTATTTTTCAGGCAGTAGCAGCAGCTGCAGCCACATGCAACAGTCACAGCAGCAGCAGCAACAGCACAGCACAGCAACAGCACAGCAGCAGCTTTTATTGTGCTCTTTTTCCCAGTTTCCTAGTGTCCAGCTTTCTGACCCTTACAACATATACAGTCAGATCAATGTTTTGAACAAGTCTTCATATATATATTATATAGTTTATTATATATATATATATATAATATATATTTTTAATAGTATATATTATTTATATATATATATATATTTTGTTTTTTGGAAAGTATTGAAGACTGAGTCATTCTTTAAAGAACTGAATATTGAATTTTGGAACATATTCAGATGTGTGTCCACTGATGTTGATAGTCCGAGGGTGCCTGTGCCAGTCAATGCGCCATCACCTTGGTCTTTTTGGCATTGACCTCAAGGCCACAGTGTGCCCATCTAGAATCCACTCTGTAGAGAACTCCTTCTCCTGCTTTGACGTCATTGTCATAGAGTGCTAGTGTCAATCAGCGTACCTGAGCCTTAGTGATGTTTCTGCCATCATACATCAATGGCCAGGTCATCTATGTCCCCTTTCTCTTAGCATTTCTCATATTCTGTATAACTAATAAAAACCTATGTGAAAGATAGCGGGTATCAAGTTAGGCATACCCTAGACGACTCACACTTTATCTCAAAGAGCTCACAGCTGCTCCGCCCATCCCACGGAAGGTGTGCCCCTCCTGCTAGAAGTACAAAACATGCCTGGGTGATATCAGGGCTTATGGAAAGCCATGTCTGCACGCACATAAATAAGGGTGATGTCTGACTGACTGCGATAAACAGAGGTGAATGTCTGACTTGACTGCCATTTAAACAGATGGTGATGATGACTGCCCATAAACCAGATGTGAGAGTCTGACGCCATACAACCATATGGGTGATGTCTGACTGCCATAAAACAATGGGATTCTGACTGCAATAAACAGATGGTGATGTCTGACCGCCATAAACAATGGTGATGTCTGACTGCCAAAACAGATGGTGATTCTACATGCCATAAACCAAGGTGATGTCTGACCTGCCATAAACAATGTGATGTCTGACTGCCATAAACAGATGGAGATGTCTGTCTTTTCCAGAAACAGATGGTGGATGTCTGACTGTCTGACTATGCATAAACAGACGGGATGTCTGACTTCGTCAAAGCCCAGTGTCGGTCCATGAAAGCCAACATATGCCCTCTGCAATCTTCAGTGTCTCCAGTTTTCCTCTGCCTTCCCCCTCCTAACGCAACAGAGCAATGACGTTGTTCCTCTTTGCAAATTCCACCCTGCATGCTGCTTGGCCATGCAGACACCTCTCGGTCTGCTTTGCTTCACGATCTGGCAGAGGAGGATGGGCAAAAGATTTGCTGGTTGCTTATGAGCGAGACTGCTTTGCAGTTTTTCAGTTGTTTATGTCCCGCCCGTTGTGGAGCATGAAGACTTCTTGCTCCTTCTCTCTTCTACTTACTCTCTGTGCCATGGGTAGATCTCCTCTCCCCCAAAATTTCTCTTGCATTGATGACTTAAACGCTTAAAACTAAACACTGGAAGGGCCTGAGGCCTTCAAAAGCGTCACTTCACTTGGTTACTGTTGTTTCTTCTGCTGTATTAAGAAGGTAAGGGGAGCAAGATTCAGAGACCATCACCTCAATTGAGGGATGAGCGCCCCATCTCCTCTCCTCTCACTGATGCCTTACCTGTTCCTGTCCCTTATAGAGGCAGGTACCTATTTACATGGGTGAACTGGGAGCTGTATTGAAAGCAAAGGGGCACAAACGGTCATCCAGCCCCTTGGTAAACCACACTCTAATATGCTGCTTCATAACCCTCAGCTTGGGAAAGCGAGGCCTGACCCCTATCCTATCTATGACCCTTCCCCGCCACAGTGCAAAGAAAGTCCTGCTGTACTACTACCTAATACCTACTTACTAACTACTAATAACTACTACTACTAACTACTACTACTACTACTACTAATTACTACTAATAATAATAAAGTATGGATTTATTAGCGCTGAATCTTGTAAAGCACAAAGTCAAAATCGCTTCCTCCTGTACCCTACGTGTGTCGCGGCTGGCATTAATTTGCTGTCTGCATCGAAGGACATGATCCCCCTGACATGACATGACTTGAAAAATGACCATACTTACAACGACCATGACACTAGCAATGCAGTCAACCTCACATCGTCAGCCGGCTCTTAGCACAACGCGCTGTGGACGTAACCGTATTTCCGAGGCCGGTAGTTCAGCCGAATCTCTACCCCAGATGGAGTCGGGTGATCTGAAGATGACAAAGAAAAACATCAACATCATATCTTCCACCACTGAACTGAAGTCCGCCACTATACAATGCCCACAAAACTTGCGCATGACGCTAGACACAAAACAAAAAACAAACTACACCCCACATTTGATGACTGGTGCGTAGTGGTGTATGTTGTGTGTATTTTATGTGTTGTGTGTGTTGTGTGTGTGTGTGTTTTTTTTATGTATATATAGAGTGTGTGTGTGTGGTTTTATGGTGTGTGTTTGGTGTGTTGTGTGTGGTTGTGTTTGTGTGTGTGTGTGTGCGTTGTGTGTGTGTGTGTGTGTGTGTGTGTGGTGTGGTGTTGCGTGTGTTGTGTGTTCGTTTCTTGTGTGTGTTGCGTGTTGATTTGTTGTTTCTTCGATATAACCTCTTTTCTATCTCAATGATATTGGAGCCAGAAAAGTGAAAAGTGTAGTGAATTAAAGTGGTAAGGCAAGAAGACTGAGAGACAGCATTTGTTTTGTCATTTTCGGTGCTTTAGAAATAATCCTCTTGGATATGAGAAAATTTGAAACTCAACAACAACGTAAAACACAAAACAGCAATGGCCACTTTAACATATTTTTTCTAGTGCCTATAAAATAAAATCAAAGCAATGCAAAAGGTAAATCTTAATTTTCAAATACTTTAAAATGTTTCCATTGACTGCTCAGAAACTGTTGGTAAAAATAAAGGTTGTACAATCGGGCACAACACTTGAAAAATCCAATATGGTGTGATTATTGGAAATATGTTCTCAACATTCAACACTTGCATTTTGCAAAGTATTGTACCTGAATGCATTTACTGTTTTTTCTAAAAACATTAAGTGTATTAAAGTATGGAACGAGAGAGAGAGAGACAAGACAGAGAGAGAGACAGACCGATAGAAAGAGACAACATACAGAAAGAGACAGACAGACAGATAGAATGATACAACAGAACCAGACAGACAGAAAGAGACAGACAGAAGACATCAAAAGGACATTAAAGCTAAACTAAACACGACACAGAAACTTGCATTAACCCCCCCCCCCCCTTAATTAACCCCCCCCCCCCCTCTCGCCCCCACCTCTCTCCCATCTCCCCCAACCCACCAGCCCAACTACCCTCCCTATCCCCGCCCCCCCAACACCCCCCCCCACACCCCCCCCGCCCCCCCCCGCCCTCCCCACCCCCCCCCTATAACCCCCCCCCCACCCCCCCCCCCCACCCCCCCCCCCATCCCACCCAATCCTCCCCCCCCCCCCCTACCCACTACCCGTTCTTGCAGCAGGTCAGACTTCAGGAAGACGCGGCCTGAGACCTGTCCCCATGGCTCTTTGCTCCAAGGGACAGCATCACCGCCCAGCCAGCAGAAGCTGCGGATACTCCAGTCCACGAGATTCTGTGGTCCTGAGTCAGGTTGAAGGCCTGCCAAACAAACACCGTGTTTAGTGGTTGTGCTGTGTTGTGTTGTGATGTGTTGTGTTGTTTGTGAGTATTGTTGCTGTGTTGTGTTGTGCTGTGTTGTGAGTGTATTTGTGAATGTGTTTGTTTTTGTTTGTATTGGTGATGTGTTTGTTGTGTATTTGTGATGTAATTGTTGTGTTGTATTGGTGTTTGTGCTGTATGTGTTTGTACTGTGATTGCGTTGTGTATTGGATTGTGGTTGTTTTGTATTGTGTTGTGTTTGTATTGTGATGTGCTGTATTGTGTTGTTATGGTATGTGCTGTTTGTTATGTGCTGTTTTGTATTTTGTCGTATTGGTGTGTTGCTGTGTAGTTTGTGTTGTTTTGTAAATTGTGTTACCCCCATTCACAATATTCCAGTTTGCCTGAGTCTAGATGAACGCCTGCACAGTGTCGTGTCTTCACAAGTGAGTGTATTAAAAAAAAAAGAGAAAATCTATGTAATGTCTGGTTGTTTATCATTTTGCGATGGTTGTCCTAAAACTATCCATACCGCTCAAACTCGTTCGATCTTTTCTTCCTGTCAGTTCTTGTTTAATAAGTATGATATTATTTGGTGTGTATGCTGTTAGTCGTTCACTCTCCGTAATTCGTATTGTATCCCCATAACCCTGAAGTGTGAGGGAAGATAATCTTGAATCTTTGCCCTGAGTCCACCCATATCTTGACCAGTGCCCTATCAATCTGTCTGTCTGCTTCGGTCCTTCTCTTCCATCTCTGTCCTGTCTAGTCCTGTCTGTTTTGCCTATCTGTTCGTTGCCGTCTGTTTCCCATCTAAGCTGTCTGCCGTCGTTTGTCAGGCGTCCTTCTTTGCAGTCGTATTATTCTGCCTTCTTGTCAGTAAGTACGGTTGTTGCTATCTATTTATCTGTCGGTCTGTCCCTTCTTTCACTCTAATGTACTGTCTGTCTTTGTGTCCTTCTTTCGTGCTCTATGTGTCTGTCTGTCTGTCCTGTCTGTCCTTCTTTCAGCCTATGGTCTGTATCCCCCCCCCCCACCCAATTCCCCCCTCCCCTTTTTTCACACTCCACCATACCCCCTTCCCCCCTACCCCCCCCAATTGGGAAGTGGGCAAAGTTTTTGGTGTAGCTTTTTTTCGCTTCGTCCATTACTTGGGGAAACTTGGGTCCTCAGTTGTTGTGTGTGGGTTTACAACTTGTGTGGGTTGGTGCCGTGTTCCACGGGGCCAACCCCGCAAAACACAGTTTTGAGTATTCATTTTGGCCAACTTTTGGGGTTTTGAACTGAAGATCAAACCAAGGTGGAACTTTCCCCAAAGAGGACGGGTTTTGCGTGGGGTTTTGTCTACAGTAACGGTTTTTTGCCCGGATGGTTGGCAAAGTGTAGGGTTGTGGTGGGGGTTTTCCTTTGTAATAACTTGGGAGGTGGTCTAGAGGTTAACGGTGTATGTGGTGGTGTCCACGTTGGTTTTGTGTGGGTGTTAAAGGTGGTTTTGTGGGGGTGTTGGTAAGGGTGTGTGGGGGTTGGTAACGGGTTGTGGTGTTTTGGTTGGTAAGGGGTTTTGTGTGGATGGTGTTTCTGAGGAAAAACCGGGATTTGTATTTGGCCACAGTTAACGGGTTTGTGGGATGGGTGGCCTAAGGTAAGGGGTTTTTGGATGGGTCAGAGGTAAGGGGTTTTGTGGAGGTGGTCCAGGTAACGGTTTTGTGGAGGTGGTCTAAGTAACGGGTTTTTGGATCGTGGTCTAGAGGTAACGGTTTTGGGGAAAGGTGGTCTACAGGAACGGGTTTTGGGGAGGTGGTCAAAAGGGGTAACGGTTTATGGATGTGGTCTAAAGGTAACGGGTTTTGTGGAAGGGTGGTCTAGAGGTAAGGGGTTTTGGTGGAGGTGGTCTAAAGGTAACGGGTTTTTTATGGATGGGTGGCTAAGGTAACGGTTTGTGGAAGGGTGGTCTAGAGGTAACGGGTTTTGGGGAAACGTGGTCTAAAGTAAGGGGTTTTTTGGGGGATGGGTGGCTAAAGGTAACGGTTTTGGGAGGGGTGGTCTAGGGGTAACGGGTTTTGTGGATGGGTGGTCTAAGAGGTAACGGGTTTTTGGATGGGGTCTAAGGTAAGGGGTTTTGTGATGGTGGTCTAGAGGTAACGGGTTTTGGGAGGGTGTCTAGAGGTAACGGGTTTTGGGATGGGGGGTCTAAGGTAACGGTTTTTGTGGATGGGTGGTCAAGAGGTAACCCCACCCTGTTTAGAAGCGAAAGTCCGGGTCGGAAAGTGCTGTGGTTCAAACCGCGTTTGGGCCCAAACCTTTCCCCCCATCCATTAGACCATTTATGGGGTTTTTGGGTGCTAGTCTTCAAATGAGAAAAAAAAACCGAGGTCCCGTTGTGTTCACAAAATTATTTACGCACGTAAAAAGAACCCACGGAAACAAGAGAGTTGTCCCTGGCAAAATGTTGTCGATAAACGCCACTCTGATAGGGAAACAAATACAGTTGCAGAAAGGAAAAAAGAAAAAAAAGGGTGGCGCTGCTCTCGTGGCGACGCGCTCTCCTCGGGGAGAGCAGCCCGAATTTCACGCAGAGAAATCTGCTGTGACTCTAAGTGGTATAAAAGC
>CM054156.1:48005104-48007604 GCA_028751875.1 Rapana venosa
CGTGCGTGTGTGTGTGTGCGTGTTGTTGTTGTCTTCGATTTAACCTCTATTCTATCTCAGTGATATTGGACCAGAAAAGTGAAAAGTGTAGTGGAAGTTAAAGTGGGAATGGCAAGAAGACTGAGGAGACAGCATTTGTGTTGTCATTTCGGTGCTTTAGAAATAATGCTCTTGGATATGAGAAAATTTGAAACTCAACAAACTTAACACAAAACAGCAATGCCACTTTAACATATTTTCTAGTGGCCTATAAAATAAAATCTAGCAATGGCAAAGGAAAAATCTGAATTTTCAAATACATTAAAATGTTTCCATTGACTGCTCAGAAACTGTTGGTAAAAAAAAAGGTTTTACAATCTGGCACTCCAATATGGTGTGATTATTGGAAATATGTTCTCAACACAGACACTTGGCATTTTTGCAAAGTTTTGTACTGAATGCATTTACTGTTGTTCTAAAACATAAAGTGTTAAAGTATGGAACGAGAGAGAGAGAGACAGAGACAGAGAGAGAGACAGACAGATAGAAAGAGACAGACAGACAGAAAGAGACAGACAGACAGATAGAAGAGACAGACAGACAGACAGACAGAAAGAGACCAGACAGACAGACATCAAAAGGACATTAAAGCTAAACTACAACACGACACAGAAAACTTGGCATTAACCCCCCCCCCCCCTCTCCCCCACTTCTCTCCCCAACCCTAGCCCACTACCCTATCCCCCCCCCCCCCAACACCCCCCCCCCCCCCCTCCCCGGTTCTTGCAGCAGGTCAGACTTCAGGAAGACGCGGCTGATGACGCTGTCCTCCATGCTCTTGCTCCGAGGGACAGCAGGTCACCGCCCAGGCTCTGGCAGAAGCTGCGAGACTCCATCCACGAGAGTCTGTGGTCCTGAGTCAGGTTGAAGGCCTGCAACAACACCGTGTTGTGTTGTGCTGTGTTGTGTTGTGATGTGTTGTGTTGTGTTGTGATGTATTGTGCTGTGTTGTGTTGTGCTGTGTTGTGATGTATTGTGATGTGTTGTGTTGTGTTGTATTGTGATGTGTTGTGTTGTGATATGTTGTGTTGTATTGTGTTGTGTTGTATTGTGTTGTGCTGTGATGTGTTGTACTGTGATGTGCTGTGTTGTATTGTATTGTGTTGTGTTGTATTGTGTTGTGTTGTATTGTGATGTGCTGTATTGTGTTGTGTTGTATTGTATTGTGCTGTGTTGTATTGTGCGTATTGTATTGTGTCGTATTGTGTTGTGCTGTGTCGTGTTGTGTTGTGTTGTATTGTGTTGACCCCATTCACAACATCCAGTTTGCCTGAGTCAAGATGAACGCCTGCAGCAGTGTCGGTGTCTTCACAAGTGAAGGTTGTATTTAAAAAAAAAGAGAAAATCTATGTAATGTCTTGTTTGTTTATCATTTTGCGATGGTTGTTCCTTCCACGCTCAACTCTTTCTTCCTGTTCAGTTCTTGTTAATATGTATGATATTATTTGGGGTGTATTGCTGTTAGGTCTGTTCTCCTGTGGAATTCGTTTGTAGTCCTCCATAACCCTGAAGGGGTGAAGGGAATTAAATCTTGAATCTTTGCCCTTGAGTCCACCTGCATATCTGTCTGTTGCCTATCTATCTGTCTGTCTGCCTGTCTGTCTTTCTTCCATCTCTGTCTGTCTGTCTGTCTGTTTGCCTATCTGTCTGTTGCCCATCTATCTGTCTGTCCGTCTGTTTGTCAGTGCGTCCTTCTTGCAGCTCTATTTATCTGCCTGTCTGTCTGTAAGTCTGTTTGCCTATCTATTTATCTGTCTGTCTGTCCTTCTTTCAGCTCTATGTATCTGTCTGTCTGTGTGTCCTTCTTTCAGCTCTATGTGTCTGTCTGTCTGTCTGTCTGTCCTTCTTTCAGCTCTATGTGTCTGTCTGTCTGTCTGTCTGTCCTTCTTTCAGCTCTATGTGTCTGTCTGTCTGTCTGTCTGTCCTTCTGTCAGCTCTATGTGTCTGTCTGTCTGTCTGTCTGTCAGCTCTATGTATCTGTCTGTCTGTCTGTCTGTGTGTCCTTCTTTCAGCTCTATGTATCTGTCTGTCTGTCTGTGTGTCCTTCTTTCAGCTCTATGTATCTGTCTGTCTGTCTGTCCTTCTTTCAGCTCTATGTATCTGTCTGTCTGTCTGTCCTTCTGTCAGCTCTATGTGTCTGTCTGTCTGTCTGTCTGTCAGCTCTATGTATCTGTCTGTCTGTCTGTCTGTGTGTCCTTCTTTCAGCTCTATGTATCTGTCTGTCTGTCTGTCTGTGTGTCCTTCTTTCAGCTCTATGTGTCTGTCTGTCTGTCTGTCTGTCTGTCTTTCAGCTCTATGTATCTGTCTGTCTGTCTGTCTGTCCTTCTGTCAGCTCTATGTGTCTGTCTGTCTGTCCTTCTGTCAGCTCTATGTATCTGTCTGTCTGTCTGTCTGTCTTGTGTCCTTCTTCAGCTCTATGTATCTGTCTGTCTGTCCTTCTTTCAGCTCTATGTGTCTGTCT
>CM054156.1:48010104-48040104 GCA_028751875.1 Rapana venosa
CTGTCTGTCTGTCTGTCCTTCTGTCAGCTCTATGTGTCTGTCTTCTGTCTGTCTGTCCTTCTGTCAGCTCTATGTATCTGTCTGTCTGTCCTTCTTTCAGCTCTATGTGTCTGCTGTCTGTCTGTCCTTCTTTCAGCTCTATGTATCTGTTGTCTGTCTGTCTGTCTGTCCTTTTTCAGCTCTATGTGTCTGTCTGTCCTTCTGTCAGCTCTATGTATCTGTCTGTCTGTCCTTCTTTCAGCTCTATGTATCTGTCTGTCTGTCTGTCTGTGTGTCCTTCTTTCAGCTCTATGTATCTGTCTGTCTGTCTGTCCTTCTTTCAGCTCTATGTGTCTGTCTGTCTGTCTGTCCTTCTGTCAGCTCTATGTATCTGTCTGTCTGTCTGTCTGTCCTTCTGTCAGCTCTATGTGTCTGTCTGTCTGTCTGTCTGTCCTTCTGTCAGCTCTATGTATCTGTCTGTCCTTCTGTCAGCTCTATGTGTCTGTCTGTCTGTCCTTCTGTCAGCTCTATGTATCTGTCTGTCTGTCTGTCTGTGTGTCCTTCTGTCAGCTCTGTATCTGTCTGTCTGTCTTTCTTTCAGCTCTAGTATCTGTCTGTCTGTCTGTCTGTCTGTCGTCCTTTTTTCAGCTCTATGTGTCTGTCTGTCTGTCCTTCTGTCAGCTCTATGTATCTTCTGTCTGTCTGTCTGTGTGTCCTTCTGTCAGCTCTATGTATCTGTCTTCTGCTGTCTGTCCCTTCCCTTTTCAGCTCTATGTATCTGTCTGTCTGTCTGTCCTTCTGTCAGCTCTATGTATCTGTCTGTCTGTCTGTCTGTCCTTCTGTCAGCTCTATGTATCTGTCTGTCTATCTGCCTCTATCTGTCTGTCTGCCTCTATCTATGTGTCTGTCTGTCTGTCTGTCTGTCCTTCCTTCTGTCAGCTCTATGTATCTGTCTGTCTGTCTGTCTGTCAGCTCTATGTATCTGTCTGTCTGCCTCTGTCTGTCTGCCTATCTGTCTGTCTGCCTCTATCTGTCTATCTGCCTCTATCTGTCTGTCTGTCTATCTATCTGTCTCTCTATCTGTCTGTCTGCCTCTATCTGTCTGTCTGTCTGACCTTGATGCAGACGCTCTGGTAGCCCTTCCAGCCCCGGGGGCAATGTATCCTGGAGGTGGTGGGGGGCGGGGTGGGGGGCGGGGTGGTGAAGCCTTGGCGGGGTACTTCGCAGATGTAGGGGAGGCGCTTGCTGCAGGGGTAGTTGCTCCACAGCCCTACAGGCCGCCCCGTGCCCATGCCCACACACGTGCCACGCTCGTTGCCTGACAGCCAGCAACAACAACAACAACAACAACAAGATGACTGAACGTAATAGCAACAACAATACAGTGCTGAGGGTTTTGTGAGGTCAAGAGGTTTTATATGACTCTCAGCAATTCATAACGTCAGTTGCTGAAGTCCTATATTCTTCACCTGTAAGACCTTTACTGGAATTAGTTACATAGTTATATACATGTGTGTGTGTGTGTGTGTGTGTGTGTGTGTGTGTGTGTGTGTGTGTGTGTGTGTGTGTGTGTGTGTGTGTGTGTGCTTGTAGGGGAGAGAAAGAGAGAGAGAGACGCGGTGTGTAATAATAGGTACTTTGGTATGAATGCGGGTGTGTCTAAATCACCATGTAGTAAATAGACATTAGACAAAACAAAACAGTCAACAACAACAAGATGACTGAACGTAACAACAAACATACAGTGCTGAGGGTTTTGTGAGGTGTGGTTTTGTTTTGTCAACAACAACAACAACAAGATGACTGAACGTAACAACAAACATACAGAGCTTAGGGTTTTGTGAGGTGTGGTTTTGTTTAGTCAAAAGCAACAAGAACAACAAGATGGAATGTAACAACAACAATACAGAGCTTAGGGTTTTGGAGGTTGGGGTTTTTGTTTATAGTCAACAAAAAAACAACAAAAAAAAGATACTGAAGAAACAACCAAATACAGAGCTTGGGGTTTTGTGAGGTGGGGTTTGGGTTTACATCAACAACAAACAAAAAATGCTGAATAAAACAAACCAAAAACAGAGGGGTTTTTGTGGGGGGTTTTTTTTTACATCAAAAACAACAACAAATGCTGAAGTAACAACACAAATACAGGCTTAGGGTTTTGTGAGGTGTGGTTTGGGTTTACAGTAAACAACAACAAACAACGAAAACAACGCAACAACAAAAAGAAATGAACAACAACAATACAGACTTAGGGTTTTTGGGTGTGGTTTTGGTTTGCTGGCGTTGTGACGCCATCCTTATGTCCCTTGATTGTGCGTAGCTGGGTGTTCGTGCGTTGCCTTTGGGGCTGGGGGGTAGCAACGCAACAACAACAACAACAACAAAACAAACAGCGAAAAAAAAAACAAGCAAGGTCAAAAAAACAAACAAAAAGAAACCAAGCAAAACCCCCCCCCCCCCCCCGCCAAATAAAAAAAAAAAAACAAACAAACAAGCCCCCTGAAAAGTAAGCAACCTCAAAAAAACCCCCAAACAAAAAACCAAAAAAATTTTAATATCTTTGCGTATCAGTGGCATTCCCCGGGGGCTGTTTTGGTTTTGTATTGTATTGATTTTTTCCCCCTTTACTGTTTTAAATTTTGTTTTGTATTCATTCCTTTTTTACGTTTTATATTGTATTGTTTGTATCAGCGAAAATTTTACTGTTTTGTGTTTTTTGATTGTTTTGCTTTGTTTTGTACTGTATTAATGCACGTATTTACTGGGGTGTACTCCCTGTACGCATTGCCTTGTATTGTACTGCATAGTGTTTATTGTAATGATCTATATTTTTTATATAACTTTCTTTATGGTAATTTCTCTGCATGCAAATTTAGGCCATCTCTCAAAGAGAAAAGAAGAGAGAGAAGAGAGAGAAGAGAGAGGAGAGAGAAGAGAAGAGAGAAGAGAGAGAGAGAAAAGAGAAAGAAACACCACCTTGTAGAGAAACTGGAGAGAGCGGAGGGGAGAGAGAGAGAGAGAGAGAAGAGAAGAGAGAAAGAGAGTGAGAGAGAGAGAGAGAGTTTCTCCTACAGAATTTTTCCAGGGCAGCTCCCTTGTTGCCGTGGGGTTTTTTATGTGCATTAAAATTTTTATACACGGACTTGGTTTTTTTGTCTCACCCAAAAAACTGCACCCGACCCCCACTCATGTCAAGTGGGGGGGGAAAAGGCAACTTTTTAAAAGGGGGTCGACACGCGACTTTTCGCTTTCGCACCCTTTTCATTTTCCGCCCCCCAGCCACTTCGAAAAAACTGACAGACTGACTGACTGTTTTTTTTAAAAAAAAAAGGTTTTTTTGTTTTACAGCAGAGCCCAGGGTTTATCAAAGGGCAAAGTTGGCCCTGCACCCTTTTTTTTCCACCACTGAGGTTAACGGCTCTCCCACTTTTGGGTGGGTCTAAAAATGACACAAAACAAAAACACACCAAAACCACAGACAAGACACACACACAAGAAAACACCAAGAAAACACACAAGACACACACACAAGAAACACACACAAACCACACCAAAGACACACAAGAGACACACCAAACACACACAAAAAACACACACAAGAAACACACATAAGAAAACACATAAAAAACAACACAAGACACACACAAAACACACACACAAGAAAACAACAAGACACACACAAGGGCACACACACACAAGACCCCACCACAAGACAACACACAAGAGACACACACAAGACACACAAGACACACACACAAGAGACACAACCAAGAAAAACACAAAGAAAAACACACAAGACACACACACAAGAGACACACACAAGACACACACAAGAGACACAACAAGACACACACACAAGAGACACCACAAGAGACACACACAAGACACACACACAAAAAACAAACAAAGAAACACACACAAGAACAAAACAGACAAGACACACACCAAGAAACACACAGACAAGAGACACACACAGAGACACACACACAAGAAACACACAGACAAGACACACAGACAGAACACACACACAAGGACACACACAAGAGGGAAAACACAAGAAACACACACAAGACCACACAAGACACACACACACAAGAGACACACAGACAAGAGACACACAGACAAGACACACACCAAAAGAACACACAAGAGACACAAGCAAGGGGACACAGACAAGAGACACACACAAGACACACACAAGAAACACACACACAAGACAAAACACAAGCACACACAAGAGACACACACAAGAGACACACAAAGAGACACACACAAGAGGGCACACACAAAACACACACCAAGACACACAAAGAAAACACACAAGACACACACAAGAAACAAAACACAAGACACACCAAGAAACACACACAAGACAACACACACAAGAAACACACACAAGAGGGCACACACAAGAAACAACACACAAGACACACACACAAGACACACACAAGAACACACAAGACACAAACTCAAGAAACACACACAAGAAACACAAGACAAGAGACACACACAACACACACACAAAACACACACAAGAAACACAACAAGGACACACAGACAAGACACACAGACAAGAGACACACAGACAAGAGACACACCAAGACCACACCCCAAGAAACCACACAAGAAACACACACAAGAGACACACAAAGACAACACACAAGAGACACACACAAGACACACACACAAAAGACACACCAAGAGGACACACACAAGAGACACACACAAGACACAACACAAGAAACACACACAAGAAAAAACACCCCACAAGAGACACACACAAGACCCCACACAAGAAAACACACCACACAAGAGACACAACAAAGACACACACAAACCAGACACACACACAAGAAACACCAGAAAAAACACCAGAAAAAAACAACACACAAGACACACACAAAACACCCCACACAAAAACAAAACCCAAAACCACAAAACCCCAAGAAAAAAACACACAAACACACACAAAAAAACCCCACCCAAAAAGCACAAAACACAAAACCCCAAAACACAAGACACACCCCACAAACACACACACAAGACACACACACAAAAGGACACAAAAAACCCAAAAGAACAAAACAAACAACCCACACAAGACACACACACAAGACACACACAAAACATCCCCAAGAAAAAACACAAAACAACACAAAAAACACACACACAAAAAAAAACACACACAAGACACCCCACACAAGAACACACACAAGGAAAAACACACAAGGAAAAAACCACAAACACACCAAAAAAAACCCACAAGAAACACACCAAGACACCCCAAAAACCCCAAAAGACACCCCACAAGACACACCACAAAACACACCAAGACATAACAAGAAACACACACAAACACCCACAAGAGACACACACAAAACACACACACAAAAAGACACCCCACAAAGAAACACACACAAACACACACACAAGGGCACACACACAAACACACACACAAGAAAAAACACAAGACCCACACACAAGACACCCCCACAAAAACCACACACCCAAAAACCCACAAGAACAAAACACAAAAAACAAAACACAAAAAACACAAAACAAGAACACACACAAACACAAAACCAGACAAAAACAAAAAGGGGCACACACAAAAAACACCAACAAGAGACACACACAAACACACAACAAGAGACACAACAAAAACACACACAAGAAAAACACACAAAACCCCCACAAAAACAACACAAGAAACAACACAAGACACCACACCCAAAAGAAAACACAAAAACACAACAAGAAAAACACACACAAGAGACACACCAAGACAAAACAGGGCAAGAGAAAACACACAAGAAACAACACAAAAAACACACACAAGACACACAGACAAAAGACACACACAAGAAACACACACAAGGACACACAGACAAGAGACACACACAAGAACACACACAAGAACACACACACAAGACACACAGACAAGAAACACACACAAGACACACAGACAAGAGACACACACAAGAAACACACACAAGAAACACACACAAGACACACACACAAGAAACACACACAAGACACACACACAAGACACACACACAAGAAACACACACAAGAAACACACACAAGAAACACACACAAGAGGCACCTGTTTGCGTGCGTTTAAAAAAAGTGTCATGCCTTTCTACAAACAGGAAGTGGCCTGCTATACTCATCATCATCATCATCATCAGTCCCGTGACCTTGGCGGTCGTGGGGGAGACACGAAAGACGATGCCGTGGTAAGCCTCCTCCATCCATCTCGGTCCTCGGCTCTGCGCAGTAGTGCCGAGTCATTCATCCTGGTCCTGCTATACTGCTCTACTGCTGTACTACTATACTGCTACTACTCCTCCTCTCCCCAAAGCTGACCAGGAATCTGAACGTGCCGCAAGCTGTTCTGCATGGATTTGCACCCGGGGGGGGGGGGGGGGGGGGGGGGAGCCTCTACTCAGGTCTCAAAGGACTGTGGGAGGAGAAGGCAAGGCTGGGAATCGAACCCAGACCTCCACGGTTTACTTGTTAGGCAGATGAACGTCTTAACCGCCCTGCCATCATCCTCCTGATTGATCGATTGATTGATTGAGTTGTTTTGCGGTTCGATCTTTGAGTGTGCAATGTTTTTACACACATACCCAACACACATACTACACACAACACATACCACACACACACCACACACACCACACCACACACACACACCCACACACACCACAAACACACACATACACACCACACACACACACCACACCACACACACACACACACACACACACACCCACCCACACACACACACACCACACCACACACACACCACACCACACACACACACACCACACACACACACACACCACACACACACACAAACACACACACCACACACACACCACACACACACACACCACACACACACACACACACACACACCACACCACACACACCACACACACCACACACACACCACAAACACACACACACCACACACACACCAAACACAACACACACACACACACACACACCACACACACACACACACACACAACCACACACACACACACACACAACACACACCACACACACACACACACACACACACACACACACACACACACACACCACACACACACACACACACCACACACCCACACACACACGTCGTGGGGCGAACGAGTAACCTGAAGAGATGCCAAGGTTTGAGTCAATGACTATAATTAATCAGTGTTATGGTTCGAGTCAATGATTATAACTATTGTGTTATGGTTCGAGTCAATGATTATAACTATTGTGTTATGAATGCTATGGTTTGAATCAATAGTTATAATTATTCAGTGTTATGGTTTAAGTCAATGGTTATAATTATTCAATGTTATGGTTTAAGTCAATGATTATAATTATTCAGTGTTATGGTTGGAGTCAATGGTTACAATTATTCAGTGTTATAGTTTGAGTCAAGAGTTATAATTATTCATTGCTATGGTTTGAGTCAATGATTATAGCTATTGTGTTATGAATGCAATGGTTTGAGTCAATAGTTGTAATTATTTAGTGTTATGGTTTGAGTCAAGAGTTATAATTATTTAGTGTTATGGTTTGAGTCAATAGTTATAATTATTCATTGCTATGGTTTGAGTCAATGACTATAATTAATCAGTGCTATGATTTAAGTCAACAGTTATAATTATTCCGTGTTATGGTTTGAGTCAATAGTTATAACTATTCAGTGTTATGGTTTGAGTCAATGATTATAATTATTCAGTGTTATGAGCGTTATGATTAGAGTCAATAATAGTAATTATAGTGTTATGAACGTTATGGTTTGAGTCAATGATTATAACTATTGTGTTATGAACGTTACGGTTTGAGTCAATAATTATGATTATTCAGTGTTAGGACCGTTATGGTTTGAGTCAATGACTATAACTATTCAGTGTTATGAACGTTATGGTTTGAGTCAATGATTATAATTATTCAGTGTTATGAACGTTATGGTTTGAATCAATAATTATAATTATTCAGTGTTATGAACGTTATGGTTTGAGTCAATGATTACAATTATTCAATGTTATGAACATTATGGTTTGAATCAATAATTATAGTGTTGTGAACGTTATGGTTTGAGTCAATGATTATAGATATTGTGTTATGAATGCTATGGTTTGAGTCAATAGTTATAATTATTCAGTGTTATGAACGTTATGGTTTGAGTCAATGATTATAATTATAGTGTTATGAGCGTTATGGGTTCAGTCAATAATTATAATTATTCAGTGTTATGAATGTTATGGTTTGAGTCAATGATTATAATTATTCAGTGTTATGAGCGTTATGATTAGAGTTAATAATAGTAATTATAGTGTTATGAACGTTATGGTTTGAGTCAATGATTATAACTATTGTGGTATGAACGTTACGGTTTGAGTCAATAATTATGATTATTCAGTGTTATGAACGTTACGGTTTGAGTCAATAATTATAAATATTCAGTGTTAGGACCGTTATGGTTTGAGTCAATGATTATAATTATTCAGTGTTATGAACGTTATGGTTTGAGTCAATGACTATAATTATTCAGTGTTATGAACGTTATGGTTTGAGTCAATAATTATAATTATTCAGTGCTATGAACATTATGGTTTGAGTCAATGACTATAATTAATCAGTGCTATGAACATTATGGTTTGAGTCAATGACTATAATTAATCAGTGCTATGAACATTATGGTTTGAGTCAATGATTATAATTATTCAGTATTATGAACGTTATGGTTCGAGTCAATAATTATAATTATTGTGTTATGAACATTACGGTTCGAGTCAATAATAATAATTATTGTGTTATGAACATTACGGTTCGAGTCAATAATTATAGTGTTATGAACATTACGGTTCGAGTCAATAATTATAATTATTGTGTTATGAACGTTACTGTTTGAGTCAATAATTATAATTATTGTGTTATGAACATTACGGTTCGAGTCAATAATTATAATTATTGTGTTATGAGCGTTACGGTTTGAGTCAATGATTATAATCATTCAGTGTTATGAACATTATGGTTCCAGTCAATGAACATGATCATTCAGTGTTATGAACATTATGGTTCCAGTCAATGAACATGATCATTCAGTGTTATGAACATTATGGTTCCAGTCAATGAACATGATCATTCAGTGTTATGAACATTATGGTTCCAGTCAATGAACATGATCATTCAGTGTTATGAACATTATGGTTCCAGTCAATGAACATGATCATTCAGTGTTATGAACATTATGGTTCCAGTCAATGAACATGATCATTCAGTGTTATGAACATTATGGTTCCAGTCAATGAACATGATCATTCAGTGTTATGAACATTATGGTTCCAGTCAATGGACATGATCATTCAGTGTTATGAACATTATGGTTCCAGTCAATGAACATGATCATTCAGTGTTATGAACGTGTATGCACACATGTACCCACACACAAATGCGGGCAAGCATAGACGCATACGTGCGCACACCACACACACACACACGCAAACACACCAGCCCACTCTCCCCCTCCCCGCCACACACAGTCCAACTCGCTCCTCCCCACCCCCCCACCCCCTCACCTGCCCACGCCCTCCCCCTCCCACGCCCTCACCCCCACGCCCTCACCACCCACCCCTCACCCCCACCCCCTCACCACGCACTCACCTGTGTGTAGCTCTGACTCACCTGTGTGTAGCTCTGACTCACCTGTGTGTAGCTCTGACTCACCTGTGTGTAGCTCTGACTCACCTGTGTGTAGCTCTGACTCACCTGTGTGGAGCTCTGACCAGGAGGTGAAATCCACGCCATAGTTGGTGGCCCAGGTGTAGGACGTGTTCTGTCCACCCGAGTTCTTCAGGCCGATCCAGTAGGCCACCCCGGGTCGATACACCAGTTCTGAGGCCACGAAGGCCTGGATGTGCCTGCACCACGACGAGCACAAAGACACTAGGTCAGTTCATCACCCCGAGAGAGAAGAGAGGGGGGCGGAGAAGAGAGAGAGTGAGAGAGAAGAGACAATGACAATGACAAATTCTTTTATTTCGAGGATAATGAGAGAGAGAGAGAGAGAGAGAGAGAGAGAGAGAGAGAGGAGAGAGAGGAGAGAGAGAGAGAGAGAAAAGGAGAGAGAGAGAGAAGAGGAGAGAGAGACAGAGAGAAGAGAGAGAGAGAAGAGAGAGGAGAGAGGGGAGAGAGAGAGGGAGAGAGAGAGAGAGAGAGAGGGAGAGAAGGGGAGAGAGAAGGAGAGAAGAGAGAGAGAGAGAGGAGAGGGAGAGAGAGAGAGACAGGGAGAAGAGAGAGAGAGAGAAGAGAGAGGGAGAGAGAGAGAGAGGAGAGAGAGAGAGAGAGAGAGAGGAGCGAGAGAGAGAGAGAGAGAGAGAGAGAGGGGGGAGAGAGAGAGAGTGAGAGAGAGACAGAGAGAAAGAGAGAGAGGGAGAGAAGAGAGAGTGAGAGAGATCAGAGAGAGAGAGAGAGAGAGAGAGAGAGAGAAGAGAGAGAGGGAGAGAGAGACAGAGAGAGAAGAGAGAGAGAGGGAGAGAAGAGAGTGAGAGAGAAGAGGAGAGAAGAGAGAGAGATGTGAGAGAGAAGAGAGAGAGAGAGAGAAGAGATGGAGAGAAGAGAGAGAGGGAGAGAGAAGAGAGAGAGAGAGAGAGAGAGGGGAGAGAAGAGAGAGTGAGAGAGAAGAGAGGAGGGGGAGACAGAGAGAGGATAGTGAGAGGAGATGAGAGGAGAGAGAGAGAGAGAGAGAGAGAGTGGGGGGAGAGAGAGAGAGAGGTGAGAGGAGAGAGGGAGAGAGAGAGAGAGGAGAGAGAAGAGAGAGAGAGAGGGAGAGACGAGAGAGAGAGAGAGAGGGAGAGGAGAGAGAGAGGGAGAGAAGAGAGAGAGGAGTGAGAGAGAGAGAGAGAGAGAGAGAGAGGAGACGAGAGAGAGAGAGAGAGGGAGAGAGAGGAGGAGGAGGGGGAGAGAGAGAGAGAGAAAAGAGAGAGGAGTGAAGAGAGAGATGAGAGAGAGAGAGAGGAAAAGGAGAGAAGAGACGAGAAGAGAGAGAGAGAAGAGAATGAGAGAGAGAGAGAGAGAGGGAGAGAGAGAGGGAGAGAGAGGAGAGAGAAAAAGTGAGAGAGAGAAGAGAGAGAGATGAGAGAGAAGGAGAGAGAAAAGAGAGAGAGGAGAGAGAGAGAGAGGAAGAGAGTGAGAGAGAGAGAAGAGAGAGAGAGAGGGAGAGAGGAGAGAGAAGAGAGGAGAGAGAGAGAGATGAACGAGAGTGAGAGGAGAAAAAGAGAGAGAGAGAGAGCGGAGAGAGTGAGAGAGCAGAGAGATAGCAGTAGAGGTAACAATGCAAAAAAAGTGAAGGATGAGAAAGGAAACAATAGATATTACATCAGGTTTGGACAATAGTTGATCTGTGTTTGGACAATGAACCATCTGTGATTTGGAAAAAAAATTGGCTGGATCATTAGATTAGTTCAAACAGGGACCTTCTTCTTCTTCTTCTTCTTCTTCTTCGTCTTCTTCTTCTTCTTCTTCTTCTCCTTCTTCTTCTTCTTCTTCTTCTTCTTCTTCGTCTTCTCCTTCTTCTTCTTCTGCGTCGTCGTCGTCGAACGCTCAGACAGCAACTACTATCACACTGTGATATGAGCGAAAATGCGTTGCGTTGAGCGAAAATGCCCAGCGCATCCGACTGAGGTATGCAAGCTAGGATCAACAGTTTCTCGTTTGCCAGGCAGATGAGTTACCTTTAGACTACGATTCTCCATAATAACACCGCATACCCCCCCCCCTTCCCCCAACTAAATAGAAATAAAAACAGAAGAAAGAAAGAAAGCAAGCAAGCAAGAAATAGAAATATCCACAAACCCAGTAAACACATTCTGAGCAACAAGCATGTCTTTGTAAACAGCGGTCAAACGTTTCATATGTGTCTCGACAAAGAAACAGTGTTTTCAGAATAGAAGTATTCCAAGCGAAAGACTTTGTACATACACACAAAACACACACAACACACACACACACACCACACACACACACACACACACACACACACACACACACAGAGCGCGCGCGCGCACTTGCTTAAAATACTCTAACACACGCGTGTACAATACTATCACAGCCATACGCAAATAAAAAAAAGATGTCCTACAAATGACAGATGAGAATAGACAGGCTGATAAACAAAAAGAGGAAAATGTCTTGTCTACCTGTCGCAGACAATTATCATGGGATGAATGAGAACAGACAGACAGACAGACAGACAGGCAGACAGACAGGCAGGCAGACAGGCAGGCAGACAGACAGACAGGCAGGCAGACAGACAGACAGACAGACAGGCAGGCACACAGACGCTGTAGCCAAGTGGTAAAGACAGTTCCACTTCAACGCCGTGGGTCCATGACGCCGTAAGCTCTATTCTTGGCACTGCGGTCTAGTGAATGAGTGCTGCGCATGTCTACGATCTCCTAAATCAACTTTAAGCGCAGACTTGCGAATGCCTCAATTCCTGTCTATGTATAATACACACGCAGAAGATATTATACGCATGTTACAAAGACAATAAATCATATCAGCGTTACAGAAACACAAACATACCCAAGCATGCACCCGTACAAGAAACCAACAACACAACGAACTGCGCGAAGTCAGAAAGTGTGGGCTGCAGCCAGCGGGCAGACCTGCTGCAGTGTAGGGACAGAGTGACCAGAGACAGCAGTGTAGTGACAGAGTGACCACACCAGAGACAGCAGTGTAGTGACAGAGTGACCAGACCAGACCAGAGACAGCAGTGTAGTGACCAGAGACAGCAGTGTAGTGACAGAGTGACCAGACCAGAGACAGCAGTGTAGTGACAGAGTGACCACACCAGAGACAGCAGTGTAGTGACAGAGTGACCAGACCAGAGGCAGCAGTGTAGTGACAGAGTGACCACACCAGAGACAGCAGTGTAGTGACAGATGACCACACCAGAGACAGCAGTGTAGTGACAGAGTGACCAGACCAGAGACAGCAGTGTAGTGACAGAGTGACCAGAGGCAGCAGTGTAGTGACAGAGTGACCAGACCAGAGACAGCAGTGTAGTGACAGGAGTGACCAGAGACAGCAGTGTAGTGACAGAGTGACCAGACCAGAGGCTGCAGTGTAGTGACAGAGTGACCAGACCAGAGACAGCAGTGTAGTGACAGAGTGACCAGAGACAGCAGTGTAGTGACAGAGTGACAGACCAGAGACAGCAGTGTAGTGACAGAGTGACCAGACCAGAGACAGCAGTGTAGTGACAGAGTGACAGACCAGAGACAGCAGTGTAGTGACAGAGTGACCAGAGACAGCAGTGTAGTGACAGAGTGACCAGACCAGAGACAGCAGTGTAGTGACAGAGTGACCACAGACAGCAGTGTAGTGACAGAGTGACAGACCAGAGGCAGCAGTGTAGTGAGAGAGTGACCAGACCAGAGACAGCAGTGTAGTGACAGAGTGACCAGACCAGAGACAGCAGTGTAGTGACAGAGTGACCAGAGGCTGCAGTGTAGTGACAGAGTGACCAGAGACAGCAGGCAGCAGGTAACAGGCATCCCGCCCGCTGAGGGAGGGCAGAGAAGAGAAGAGAAGAGACGAGAAGAGCAGAGAAGAGAAGAGAAGAAAGAAGGAGAAGAGAAGAGAGAGAAGAGAAGAGAGAAGAGAAGAGAGGAGAAGAGAGAAGAGAAGAGAGGAGAAGAGAGAAGAGAAGAGAAGAGAGGAGAGGAGAGAAGGAAGAGAAGAGGGGAGAAGAGAAGAGAGGAAAAGAGAAGAGAAGAGAAGAGACGAGAAGAGGAGAGGAGAGGAGAGAAGAGAAAAAGAAGAGAAGAGAAGAGAAGAGGAGAGGGGAGGAGAGAAGAGAAGAGAAGAGAAGAGGAGAGAGAGGAGAGAAAAGAAAGAAAGAAAGAACAGCAAGAGAAGAGAAGAGAGGAGAAGAGAAGAGAAAAGGAAGAGATGAGAAGAGAGGAGAGAGAAGAGAGAGAAGAGGAGGAAGGGGAAGAGAAGAGAAGAGAAGAGAGGAGAGGAGAGGAGAAGAGAAGAGAAGAGAAGAGAAGAGAAGAAAAGAGAAGAGAAGAGAAGAGAAGAGGAGAGGAGAGGAGAGAAGAGAAGAAAGAGAAGAGAAGAGAAGAGAAGAAGAGAAGAGAGAAGAGAGAAGAGGAGAGAAGAGAAGAGAAGAGAAGAGAAGAGAGAAGAGAAGAGGAGAGAAGAGAAGAGAAGAGATGAGAAGAGAGGAGAAGAGAAGAGAAGAGAAGAGGAGAGAGAGAGAAGAGAAGAGAGAGAAGAGAAGAGAGGAGAAGAGAAGAGAAGAGAAGAGAAGAGGAGAGGAGAGAAGAGAAGAGAAGAGAAGAGAAGAGAGAGAAGAAAAGAGAAGAGAAGAGAAGAGAAGAGAGAAGAGAAGAGGAGAGAAGAGAAGAGAAGAGAAGAGAAGAGCAGAGCGAGAGAGAAGAGAAGGAAAGAGAAGAGAAGAGAAGAGCAGAGAAGAGAAGAGAAGAGGAGAGAGAAGAGAGAAGAGAAGAGCAGAGAAGAGAAGAGGAGAGAACAGACAAGAGAAGAGAAGAGAGGAGAAGAGAAGAGAGAAGAGAGGAGAAGAGCAGAGAAGAGAAGAGAAGAGAAGAGAAAAGAGAAAGAAGAGAAGAGGGGAGCAGAGAAGAGCAGAGAAGGAAGAGGAGAGGGGAGAAGAGAAGAGCAGAGACAAGAAGAGAAAGAAAGAGCAAAGAGAGAAGAGAAAGAAAGAGCAGAGCAGAGAAAGAAAGAGGCAGGTAAACAGAAAGAGACAGGTCAGGCCTACCGATCATTGACAGTGGCCAGGTTGCCGTGGTGGGGTCGACAGTCACTCTGGGCATCTTGCCAGGTCTTGGTGGCGGTGATGTAGGCATAGCACTGGGCTCTGAACCCTATGCCCTGCACACACACACACACACACACACACACACACACACACACACACACACACACACACACACACACCACACACACACACACACACACACACACATATATATATACACACAGAGGCCTTGTTGCTATCATATTATCATTTTCAACACGCCGGTAGGGACACCGTTCCTCACCCCCCCCCCCCCCCCCGCCCTCCTCCAAGGAACCGCTATTAAAAATTGATGACAGTACACCAGGTAAAATGACTACTGCTACTACTGCTGCTGCTGCTGCTACTACTACTACCCCTACAAGTTCTGCTAACTACTAGGGACCAAACACAAACTCTCTCCCATCACAACAGCTTCAATAGAATTCGGCAATACGTCAATTCCTCTATCCACTGCTGTGAAATATCTTGGAGTCGTTATCGACAACACACTCTCAATGCAAAAATTCATCACTCAGACATGCCAGTCATGCTACTATCAATTATTGCGAATTAGTGCAATTCGAAAGTACCTGTCCACTGATGCAACATCTATACTTGTCACTTCTCTCATTCTTTCACGTCTGGACTATTGCAATTCTCTTCTGGCTGGTCTGCCAGCATCATCTATCCACTCCCTTCAACGTATACAAAACTCTGCAGCTCGACTAGTCCTCAGAAAGAGAAAATCTGAGCTTGTTACTCCTCTCTTGCGATCTCTCCACTGGCTGTCTGTGCCACAAAGAATAAACTATAAGACCAGTACCCTCTGTTACAAGTGTCTCCACAAAACAGCTCCCTCCTACCTCTGTGAATGTCTTCACCTGTACACTCCTTCTCGTTCCCTCCGCTCTGCTGCAGATACCCTGTGCTTACGAAT
Source organism: Rapana venosa (assembly GCA_028751875.1). Taxonomy (NCBI): domain Eukaryota; kingdom Metazoa; phylum Mollusca; class Gastropoda; order Neogastropoda; family Muricidae; genus Rapana; species Rapana venosa. The sequence continues at coordinate 48,025,854 of CM054156.1, forward strand.
ACCGAGATTTAACCAATCCACTGTTGGCCGTCGCTCTTTCTGTTTCTGGTCCGGTGATCTGGAATGAGCTCCCTCTCTCATTTCGCCAAAAGCCTACTTATGACACTTTTGAATCCAGCCTCAAGACATATTTATTCGAAACCTAAGATTTTTCCCTCCTGTTTCATCTCAAATTTGTCCATGCCTTCAACAGCCCAAATCCCCACCACCCTGCCAGTGTATAACCTGCGCGTGTGTGTGTATGTGTGTGTGTGTGTGTGTGTGTGTGTGTGTGTGTGTGTGTGTGTGTGTGTGCGTGCGCGTGTGTATGTGCGCGCGCGTGTATATTTGAATTTGTGAACTCTGTTAATTGGTATTGGTTGTATGTGTATGGGTGTGTTGTATGCAAGCGCTTTGATTTGTTTTTGCAAGATATAGTGCTATATAAATTCCATTCATTATTATCACTACTACTACTACTACTACTACTACTACTACTACTGCTGCTGCTGCTGCTGCTGCTGCTACTGCTACTACTACTACTACTACTACTACTACTAATACCCACACATGAAACCAACAATGATTAACAGTTTAACAAATTCAAATACACACAAACGCACACAAACACACGCACACACACACACACACACACACACACACAACACACACACACACACACACACACACACACACACACACACAACACAAACACACACACATACAGGTTATAAGTTTCAGCAGGGTGATGGGAACTTTGGTCATTGAAGGCAAGGACGGATAATTATGAGATGAAGCTATAGGGGGAAGTCTTAGGTTTGAAATAGATGTCTTTAGGCTGGATTTAAGTGTATTGTAAGTAGGCTTTTTGCGAAGGGAGAGAGGGAGGTCATTCCAGATTGATGGACCAGAAACAGAGAATGAGCAACGGCCAACAGTGGATTGGTTGAATCTAGGTATTCGTAAGCACAGGGTATCTGCAGCAGAGCGGATGGAACGAGAAGGAGTGTACAGGTGAAGACATTCACAGAGGTAGGAAGGTGCTGTTTTGAGGAGACATTTGTAACTGAGAGGGTATTGATCTTATAGCTTACTCTCTGTGACACAGGCAGCCAGTGGAGAGATCGCAAGAGAGGAGTAATATGCTCAGACTTTTTATTTTTGAGAACAAGTCGAGCAGCAGAGTTTTGAATGCGTTGAAGGGAGTGGATAGATGATACTGCCCTACTACTACTACATCTACTATACTACTACTACTACTACTATACTACTACTTACTTATACTATACTACTACTACAAATACTATACTACTACTACTACTATACACTACTACTATACTACTACTACTAACTACTACTTTACTACTACTACTACTACTACTACTATACTACTACTACCCACTACTACTATACTACTATACTACTACTACTACTACTACTATATACTACTACTACTACTACTACTTAAAAACTACTACTACTAAAACTATACTACTACTACTACTACTATACTACTATATACTACTACTTTCTACTACTATTTCTACTACTCTTACTACTACTAATACTACACTTTCTACTACTACTACTACTACTACTATACTCTACTACTACTACTACTACTAACTACTACTACTACTAATATATACTACTACTACTAAACTAAATACTACTTACTACTACTATTTCTTACTAAATATATACTACTACTATACTAATACTACTTTCTACTAACTACTACTTCTACTAAATAATACTATACTACTACTACTACTATACTACTACTACTTTCTACAATACTATACTTACTACTAAAATAAATACTTACTACTACTACTACTAAATACTACTACTTCTACTATACTACTACTTACTACTACTACTACTACTACTATACCTACTACTATACTACTACTACTACTACTACTACTAATCTACTACTACTACTACTAAAACTACTACTACTACTACTACTCTACTACTACTACTACTAATCTACTACTATACTACTTACTACTTCTACTATATACTACTACTACTACTACTTTCTCTAACTATACTACTACTACTACTACTACACTTCTACTACTACTATACTACTACTACTATACTACTACTACTACTACACTACTACTACTACTACTACTAAATATACTCTACTTTCTACTACTACTTCTACTACTATACTACTACTACTACTACTACTACTACTACTACTACTACTACTACTACTACTACACTACTACTATACTACTACTACTACTACTACTACTACTACTACTACTCTACTACACTACTACTACTACTACTACTACTACTACATACTAACTACTACTACTACTACTAACTACTATACTACTATTACTACTATTACAGCCAAGAGCAAGAGGACAGAGCAGGAGAGAGAGTGAGAGAGAGAGGAGAGGAGAGGAGAGGACTTACAAAAGGACACCCCTGGGCCAGGAGCTGGTCCTGGGCATTCTGCAGACTCATGGGCCTCTTGCAGACGAGGCCGTCCACGTTGCGGGCAGTGCACTTGTAATCCGTCCACTTCCCGTTCTGAAATCACCGTGCAGTTATCGCTGTCAAACACTCACACACACACAGGTACAACTGTATAGGTGTGCTGCACTTATAGTCTCTTGTCTTTTCCGTCCTGAAGGCAGCGTCATCTCTGTCAAACACTGTCTAGCACATACAGGTAGAACTGGGGAACTTCAGTCTCTGGCTCTTTGGGTTCTTAGAACATCACCACGTTGGTATTCGTATACTGCTTTCAGTCTCTGGCTCTTTGAGTTCTTAGAACATCACCACGTTTGTATTCGTATACTGCTTTCAGTCTCTGGCTCTTTGAGTTCTTAGAACATCACCACGTTAGTATTCGAATACTGCTTTCAGTCTCTTGCTCTTAGAGTTCTTAGAACATCACCACGTTAGTATTCGTATACTGCTTTCAGTCTCTTGCTCTTAGAGTTATTAGAACATCACCACGTTTGTATTCGTATACTGCTTTCAGTCTCAGCAGATTTCTCTGCCTGAATTTCCGGCTGCGCTTTACCAGGGAGACCGCAAAGCTGTAGCAGTAGTGGTGGTGGTGGTGGTAATAGTAGTAGTAGTGGTGGTGGTGGTGGTGGTGGTGGTAATAGCAGTAGTGGTGGGGGTGGTGGTGGTGGTGGTGGTAATAGTAGTAGTAGTGGTGGTGGTGGTGGTAATAGTAGCATGTAGTGGTGGTGGTGGTAATAGTAGTAGTGGTGGTGGTAGTGGTAAGTAGTGTAGTGGTGGTGGTGGTAGTAATTGTAGTAGTGGTGGTGGTGGTGGTAATAATACTAGTAGTGGTGGTGGTGGTAATAGTAGTAGTAGTGGTGGTGGTGGTGGTAATAGTAGTAGTAGTGGTGGTGGTGGTGGTAATAGTAGTAGTAGTGGTGGTTGTGGTAATAGTAGTAGTAGTGGTGGTGGTGGTGGTAATAATACTAGTAGTGGTGGTGGTGGTAATAGTAGTAGTAGTGGTGGTGGTGGTGGTGGTAATAGTAGTAGTAGTGGTGGTGGTGGTGGTAGTAATTGTAGTAGTGGTGGTGGTGGTGGTAATAGTGTAGTGGGTGGTGGTGGTAATAGTAGCAGTAGTGGTGGTGGTGGTGGTAATAGTAGTAGTAGTGGTGGTGGTGGTGGTGGTAATAGTAGTAGTAGTGGTGGTGGTGGTGGTGGTAATAGTAGTAGTAGTGGTGGTGGTGGTAATAGTTAGTAGTAGTGGTGGTGGTGGTAATAGTAGTAGTAGTGGTGGTGGTGGTGGTGGTAATAGTAGTAGTAGTGGTGGTGGTGGTGGTGGTAATAGTAGTAGTAGTGGTGGTGGTGGTGGTGGTAATAGTAGTAGTAGTGGTGGTGGTGGTGGTAATAGTAGTGGTGGTGGTGGTGGTGGTAATAGTAGCAGTAGTTGGTGGGGGTGGTGGTGGTGGTGGTGGTGGTAATAGTAGCAGTAGTGGTGGTGGTGGGTGGTGGTAATAGTAGTGGTGGTGGTGGTGGTAATAGTAGTGGTGGTGGTGGTGGTAATAGTAGTAGTGGTGGTGGTGGTGGTGGTAATAGTAGCAGTAGTGGTGGTGGTGGTGGTAATAGTAGTGGTGGTGGTGGTAATAGTAGTAGTAGTGGTGGTGGTAATAGTAGTAGTGGTGGTGGTGGTGGTAATAGTAGTAGTGGTGGTGGTGGTAATAGTAGTAGTGGTGGTGGTGGTGGTGGTAATAGTATAGTGGTGGTGGTGGTGGTGGTGGGTAATAGTAGTGGTGGTGGTGGTGGTAATAGTAGTGGTGGTGGTGGTGGTATAGTAGTGGTGGTGGTAATAGTAGTGGTGGTGGTGGTGGTAATAGTAGTGGTGGTGGTGGTGGTAATAGTAGTGGTGGTGGTGTGGTAATAGTAGTGGTGGTGGTGGTGGTGGTGGTAATAGTAGCAGTAGTGGTGGTAGTGGTGGTGGTAATGTAGCAGTAGTGGTGGTGGTAATAGTAGTGGTGGTGGTGGTGATAATTAATAGTGGTGGTGGTGGTGGTGGTGGTAATAGTAGTGGTGATGGTGGTGATAATATAGTGTGTGGTGGTGGTGGTGGTGGTAATAGTAGTGGTGGGTGGTGGTGGTAATAGTAGTAGTAGTGGTGGTGGTAATAGTAGTAGTGGTGGTGGTGGTGGTGGTAATAGTAGTAGTGGTGGTGGTGGTGGTGGTAATAGTAGTAGTGGTGGTGGTGGTGGTAATAGTAGTAGTGGTGGTGGTGGTGGTGGTAATAGTAGTAGTGGTGGTGGTGGTAGTAATTGTAGTAGTGGTGGTGGTGGTGGTAATAATACTAGTAGTGGTGGTGGTGGTAATAGTAGTAGTAGTGGTGGTGGTGGTGGTAATAGTAGTAGTAGTGGTGGTGGTGTGGTAATAGTAGTAGTAGTGGTGGTGGTGGTGGTAATAGTGTAGTAGTAGTGGTGGTGGTGGTGGTAATAGTAGTAGTAGTGGTGGTTGTGGTAATAGTAGTAGTAGTGGTGGTGGTAGTGTAATAATACTAGTAGTGGTGGTGGTGGTAATAGTAGTAGTAGTGGTGGTGGTGGTGGTGGTAATAGAATTAGTAGTGTGGTGGTGGTGGTGGTAATAGTAGTAGTAGTGGTGGTTGGTGGTGGTGGTGGTAATAGTAGTAAGTAGTGGTGGTGGTGGTGGTGGTGGTAATAGTAGTAGTAGTGGTGGTGGTGGTAATAGTAGTAGTAGTGGTGGTGGTGGTAATAATACTAGTAGTGGTGGTGGTTGTGGTAATAGTAGCAGTAGTGGTGGTGGTGGTGGTAATAGTAGTAGTGGTGGTGGTGGTGGTGGTAATAGTGGTAGTGGTGGTGGTGGTAGTATTGTAGTATGGTGGTGGGTGGTGGTAATAGTAGTAGTGGTGGTGGTGGTGGTAATAGTAGTAGTAGTGGTGGTGGTGGTGGTAATAGTAGTAGTGGTGGTGGTAATAGTAGTAGTAGTGGTGGTGGTGGTAATAGTAGTGGTTAGTGGTGTGGTGGTGGTGGTAATAGTAGTAGTGGTGGTGGTATAGTAGTAGTGGTGGTGGTAATAGTAGTAGTGTGGTGGTAATAGTAGTAGTGGTGGTGGTAATAGTAGTAGTGTGGTGGTAATAGTAGTAGTGGTGGTGGTAATAGTAGTAGTGGTGGTGGTTGGTGGTAATAGTAGTAGTAGTGGTGGTGGTGGTGGTGGTAATAGTAGTAGTGGTGATAATAGTAGTGGTGGTGGTTAATGTAGTAGTAGTGGTGGTGGTAATAGTAGTAGTGGTGGTGGTAATAGTAGTAGTGGTGGTGGTAATAGTAGTAGTGGTGGTGGTGGTAATAGTAGTAGTAGTAGTGGTGGTGGTGGTATAGTAGTAGTGGTGGTGGTGGTGGTGGTAATAGTAGTAGTTGTGGTGGTGGTGGTTAATAGTAGTAGTGGTGGTGGTGGTGGTATAGTAGTAGTAGTGGTGGTGGTGGTGCTGGTAATAGTAGTAGTAGTGGTGGTGGTAATAGTAGTAGTAGTGGTAGTGGTAATAGTAGTGGTAGTGGTGGTGGGGGGGTTAATGTAGTAGTGGTGGTGGTGGTGGTAATAGTGGTAGTAGTGGTGGTGGCAATAGTAGTAGTAGTGGTGGTGGTAATAGTAGTAGTAGTGGTGGTGGTAATAGTAGTAGTAGTGCTGGTGGTAATAATAGTAGTAGTAGTGGTGGTGGTGGTAACAGTAATAGTTGTAGCAGCAGCAGAAGCAGTAGTAGTAGAAGCATCAGCAGCAGTAGTAGTAGTAGTAGTAGTAGTAGTAGTAATAGCAATAGTAGTAGCAATAGTAGTAGTAGTAGTGGTAGTAGTAGTAATAATAGCAATAGTAGTAGCAATAGTAGTAGTAGTAGTGGTAGTAGTAGTAGTCATAGCAATAGTAGTAGCAATAGTAGTAGTAGTAGCAGTAGTGGTGGTAATAGTAGTAGTAGTCGTAGTAGTAGAAGTAATAGCAATAGTAGTAGCAATAGTAGTAGTCGTAGCAGTAGTGGTGGTGGAAGTAGCAATAGTAGTAGAAGTAGAAGTAGTAGTAGTAATAGCAATATTATTATTATTAGTAGTAGTGGTGGTGGTGGTAATAGTAGCAGAAGTAGTAGCAATAATAGTAGTGGTAGCAGTAGTGGTGGTGGTAGTAGCAATAGTAGTAGTAGTAGTGGTAATAGTAGTAGTAGTAGTAGTAGTAGTAGTAGTAGTAATAACAATAGTAGTAGTCATAGTAGTAGTAGTAGTGGTAGTAGTGGTAGTAATAATAGTGGTAGTAGTAATAGTAGAAGCAGCAGCAGCAGAAGCAGTCGTAGTAGTAATAATAGTAACATTTTTCTGTGTGAAATTCGGACTGCTCTTCCCGGGGAGAGTGCGTCGCCACAAGAGCAACGCCACCCATGATTATTTGTTTCCTTCTGAAACTGTACTTGTTTTCCTATAAGAGTGGCTTTTTTTCTACAGAACTTTGCCAAGGACAACTCCCTTGTTGCCGTGGGTTCTTTTTTGTGTGCGTTAAATAAGTATGTGCGACACACGGGATCTAGGTTTATCGTCTCATTTGAAAGACTAGCACCCAGACCACCACTTACGGTTTGGCGGATGGGGGAACAGTTTCCGGCCCAAACGGGGATCAAACCCCCACACACTTTGAGCCCGGACTGGAGGCTGTCTGGGCAGGCGCCGCGCTACTCTCGGCCCCTGAGCCAGGTTTCACTAGCGCCGTTAACAGAAGGCAGCCCTTCCTTTAACGTGTGTAGCCAGGTATCACTAGCGCCGTTAACAGCAGGCAACCCTTCCTTGAACGGGTGTAGCCAGGGAAGGCGGCAGGAGGTCGGTCAAGACATCACCTGCCTAACAACTAAACCGTGAGGTTCTGGGTTCCATTCCCAGCCTTGCCCTTTCTTCCCAGTTTGACCAGAAAATCGAACTGAATGTCGAAGTCCTTCGGATGAGACAATAAAATGAGGCCGCGTGTGCGAATGACGCACAGGCACGCACGCACGCACCACGCACACAAACACGTACGCACGCACGCACACGCACACCCTATCTACAAGAACAAAATATCATCAAATACTCTGAAGAAAAGTAACTAAAATCCTTTGATAACTGAAATTAGAACGATTCATCTCTCAGAGAAAGGAATGAAGACAAACATACATTATATCCAGCACAAACCCCCAAGATTTTAGCCAATCATTTTGCTTCTAACAAATGTGCTCGGGCACTCAAAACATCTACACACGTGATGCAACAAACTTCCAGACCAAAATAAGAAAAAAAAGAAGATTTCAGCCAGTCGTATGGTTCTTATAAACACACACTTCACACACTTGCGTGCACTATCGCATCACTATCACAACCTTACTGGTTTATTTATATTTACATACGCACATACACACGGTCATGATAGATTATAACAGGTATCAATCTGCCTGTCAGTATTGTAAATGCCTTTCATGGAATGATTAACGTGTTTTTGACTTGACTTGACTTGACTTGAGACCCTAGTGCAGTGTAGGCACTGACCCGATACATGACGACGCAGTCTTCGTTGTTGATGTTGTTGGGCTCGTGGTTGTTCCACTGCGTGAAGGTCACAGGGCTGGAGTCCGTCCACCTGAAGCTGCCTTCCTGACTCTGGTCGTTCAGGCCGATCCACACCACGCTGTTGAAGCCTGCAGTGACACATCCACACCACCTTGTTGAAGCCTGGCATTGACACATCAACACCACCTTGTTGAAGCCTGCATTGACACATCAACACCACCTTGTTGAAGCCTGCATTGACACATCAACACCACCTTGTTGAAGCCTGCATTGACACATCAACACCACCTTGTTGAAGCCTGGCATTGACACATCCACACCACCCTGTTGAAGCCTGCATTGACACATCCACACCACCCTGTTGAAGCCTGGCATTGACACATAACCTTGTTGAAGCCTGCAGTGACACATCAACACCACTTACAGAAGCCTAGCATTGACACACCAACACCACCTTGTTGAAGCCTAGCATTGACTCATCAATACCACTTACAGAAGCCTAGCATTGGCACATCAACACCACCTTGTTGAAGCCTAGCATTGGCACATCAACACCACCTTGTTGAAGCCTAGCATTAACACATCAACACCACTTACAGAAGCCTAGCAGTGAAGACATCAACACCACTTATAGAAGCCTAGCAGTGAACACATCAACACCACTTATAGAAGCCTAGCAGTGAACACATCAACACCACCTTGTTGAAGCCTAGCAGTAACACATCAACACCACCTTGTTGAAGCCTAGCATTGACACATCAACACCACCTTGTTGAAGCCTAGCATTGACACACCAAGACCACCTTGTTGAAGCCTAGTATTGACACATCAACACCACTTACAGAAGCCTAGCATTGACACATCAACACCACCTTGTTGAAGCCTGGCAGTGACACATCAACACCACTTACAGAAGCCTAGTATTGACACATCAACACCACTTACAGAAGCCTAGTATTGACACATCAACACCACTTACAGAAGCCTAGCATTGACACATCAACACCACCTTGTAGAAGCCTAGCATTGACACATCAACACCACCTTGTTGAAGCCTAGTATTGAAACATAAACACTACTTACAGAAGCCTAGTAGTGAATAGATCAACACCACCTTGTTGAAGCCTAGTATTGACACATCAACACCACCTTGTTGAAGCCTAGTATTGACACATCAACACCACTTACAGAAGCCTAGTATTGACACATCAACACCACCTTGTTAAAGCCTAGCATTGACACATCCACACCACCTTGTTGAAGCCTGGCATTGACACATCCACACCACCCTGTTGAAGCCTAGTATTGAAACATAAACACTACTTACAGAAGCCTAGTAGTGAATAGATCAACACCACCATGTTAAAGCCTAGCATTGACACATCAACACCACCATGTTAAAGCCTAGCATTGACACATCAACACCACCTTGTTGAAGCCTAGTATTGACACATCAACACCACCTTGTTGAAGCCTGCATTGACACATCCACACCACCTTGTTGAAGCCTGGCATTGACACATCAACACCACCTTGTTGAAGCCTAGTATTGACACATCAACACCACCTTGTTAAAGCCTAGCATTGACACATCAACACCACCCTGTTGAAGCCTGGCATTGACACATCAACACCACCTTGTTGAAGCCTAGTATTGAAACATAAACACTACTTACAGAAGCCTAGTAGTGAATAGATCAACACCACCTTGTTGAAGCCTGGCAATGACACATCAACACCACTTACAGAAGCCTAGCATTGACACATCAACACCACTTACAGAAGCCTAGTATTGACACACCAACACCACCTTGTTGAAGCCTGGCATTGACACATCAACACCACCCTGTTGAAGCCTGCATTGACACATCAACACCACTTACAGAAGCCTAGCATTGACACATCAACACCACCTTGTTGAAGCCTAGCATTGACACATCAACACCACTTACAGAAGCCTAGTATTGACACATCAACACCACCTTGTTGAAGCCTAGCATTAACACATCAACACCACCTTGTTGAAGCCTGGCATTGATACATCAACACCACTTACAGAAGCCTAGTATTGACACATCAACACCACCTTGTTGAAGCCTAGCATTAACACATCAACACCACCTTGTTGAAGCCTGGCATTGACACATCAACACCACTTACAGAAGCCTAGTATTGACACACCAACACCACCTTGTTGAAGCCTGGCATTGACACATCAACACCACTTACATAAGCCTAGCATTGACACATCAACACCACTTACATAAGCCTAGCATTGACACATCAACACCACTTACAGAAGCCTAGCAGTGAACACATCAACACCACCCTGTTGAAGCCTAGTATTGACACACCAACACCACCTTGTTGAAGCCTGGCATTGACACATCAACACCACTTACAGAAGCCTAGCAGTGAACACATCAACACCACTTACAGAAGCCTAGCAGTGAACACATCAACACCACTTACAGAAGCCTAGTATTGACACATCAACACCACTTACAGAAGCCTAGCAGTGAACACATCAACACCACCCTGTTGAAGCCTAGCAGTGAACACATCAACACCACCTTGTTGAAGCCTGGCAGTGAACACATCAACACCACTTACAGAAGCCTAGCAGTGAACACATCAACACCACTTACAGAAGCCTAGCAGTGAACACATCAACACCACTTACAGAAGCCTAGCAGTGAACACATCAACACCACCTTGTTGAAGCCTGGCAGTGAACACATCAACACCACTTACAGAAGCCTAGTATTGACACATCAACACCACTTACAGAAGCCTAGTATTGACACATCAACACCACCTTGTTGAAGCCTAGCACTGACACATCAACACCACTTACAGAAGCCTAGTATTGACACATCAACACCACCTTGTTGAAGCCTGGCATTGACACACCAACACCACCTTGTTGAAGCCTGGCATTGACACATCAACACCACTTACATAAGCCTAGTATTGACACACCAACACCACCTTGTTGAAGCCTAGCAGTGAACACATCAACACCACTTACAGAAGCCTAGCATTGACACATCAACACCACTTACAGAAGCCTAGCATTGACACATCAACACCACCTTGTTGAAGCCTAGCAGTGAACACATCAACACCACTTACAGAAGCCTAGCATTGACACATCAACACCACTTACAGAAGCCTAGCATTGACACATCAACACCACTTACAGAAGCCTAGCATTGACACATCAACACCACTTACAGAAGCCTAGTATTGACACACCAACACCACCTTGTTGAAGCCTAGCATTGACACATCAACACCACTTACAGAAGCCTAGCAGTGAACACATCAACACCACCCTGTTGAAGCCTAGTATTGACACACCAACACCACCTTGTTGAAGCCTGGCACTGACACATCAACACCACTTACAGAAGCCTAGCATTGACACATCAACACCACTTACAGAAGCCTAGCATTGACACATCAACACCACTTACAGAAGCCTGGCATTGGCACACCAACACCACCCTGTTGAAGCCTAGCATTGACACATCAACACCACCCTGTTGAAGCCTGGCATTAAACTCATCAACACCACTTACAGAAGCCTAGCAGTGAACTCATCAACACCACCTTGTTGAAGCCTAGCATTGACACATCAACACCACTTACAGAAGCCTAGCAGTGAACTCATCAACACCACTTACAGAAGCCTAGCATTGACACATCAACACCACCTTGTTGAAGCCTAGCAGTGAACTCATCAACACCACTTACAGAAGCCTAGCATTGACACATCAACACCACCTTGTTGAAGCCTAGCATTGACACATCAACACCACTTACAGAAGCCTAGCAGTGAATAGATCAAAACCACCTTGTTAAAGCCTTGCATTGGATAGATAAAAAATAAATGAATTAAAAACTCAATGAATTGATTGATTTATTAAAGAAAGAAATAAGACAACAACCAAGACAAAAAACAATAAAAACGAGAGAGAGGAGAGGAGAGAGAGAGCGGGGGGGGGGGGGGGGGGGGGGGGAGAGTAGGTGGCTAAGCCACAAACAAACATAGAACATCAAACTCTTGATAACAGTGGAAAACATATGAAGAAAGAAGCAAATAAACCGATCAACGGTTTAATAAATGATTGACTCATGCAGTCAATCAATAAATGATTTACTCATGCAGTCAATCAATCAATCAATCAATCAATCAATCAGTCATTAAAACTATCATGTTACCTGTACTTTGTCTTTGTTGGCACGTGTCAAGTGAACTATGTAATAATAAAAACAACAACACAAGATTCAGCTTACCAATGGCAGGACAGAAGAAAGGAAGAGGGGAAGAGAAAAAGGAATGAAAATGGACGACAGATAGAAAAGAAAGAAGAGAAAAAAGAGAAAAGAAAGAAGACAGTGAACATAGCAACACCAGGAAGGAGGAAAGAATAAAAGGAAGAAAGAAAGAAAGGGCAGAAGAAAACAGAAAAGGGATGAAGGAAAGAAGGAAGGAAGGATGGAAAGAAAAAAAAAGGAAAAAAAAAAGGAAAGAAAAAACACCAGGCTAAAAGGCATTGGGAGAAAAAACTCAGACAGAAAGCGATTAACAAATACGTCAATATCTCCTGTCCTCTCCTGTCTTGTCGCTGTCAACCAATCCCATAAACTTTTGTCCATTGAGTGTAACAAAAAACAAACAAACAACACACACTTGAGATGACAAAAAGCCCCCACCCCACCCTAAGAAGAAAAACAGTGACGTTTCCTATTCCTAACCAAAGAAAAAACAGTGACATATTTCCTATTCCTAACCAAAAAAAACAATGACATATTTCCTATTCCTAACCAAAGAAAAAACAGTGACATATTTCCTATTCCTAACCACAGAAAACAATGACATATTTCCTATTCCTAACCAAAAAAAACAATGACATATTTCCTATTCCTAACCACAGAAAAAACAATGACATATTTCCTATTCCTAACCAAAGAAAAAACAATGACATATTTCCTATTCCTAACCAAAGAAAACAATGACATATTTCCTATTCCTAACCAAAGAAAACAATGACATATTTCCTATTCCTAACCAAAGAAAACAATGACATATTTCCTATTCCTAACCAAAGAAAACAATGACATATTTCCTATTCCTAACCACAGAAAAAACAGTGACATATTTCCTATTCCTAACCACAGAAAAAACAATGACATATTTCCTATTCCTAACCAAAAAAAACAATGACATATTTCCTATTCCTAACCAAGAAAAAACAAGACAATCATCAAAAAGAAAAAAACAAACAACACAACACAGAAAAGACGACAAACCCCCCCCAAACTTCCACCTCCCTCTCCCGCTACCCTGCTCTTTGTCCGCATGCAGCGGCAGCGGCAGACAGCAGCGGCAGCAGCAACGGCGGCAGGCGACAGGCAGGCAGACACAGGCAGCAGACGCGCGGCGGCGGCAACAGACATTCCAGCAGGCAGGCAGACAGACAGACAGGCAGGCAGACAGACATCGGCAGGCAGACAGGACAGCATCAGGCAGGCAGACAGACAGACAGGCAGGGCAGGCAGACATTAGGCAGACAGACAGACAGGAGGCAGACAGACAGACAGGCAGACAGACAGACATACATGCAGGCAGACAGGCAGGCAGACAGACATACAGGCAGACATACAGACAGACATACAGGCAGACAGACAGACAGACAGACAGACAGGCAGGCAGGCGTGTGACTGACCCTGGGGCAGGAGGCTGAAGACAAACTTGTTCTCGGCGTCGCTGTGGATGGAGACCATGGCGGACCCGTACTGGGTGCAGCGGCTGTAGGCCGTCTGCCAGTCCACGCTGTGGACCCAGAGGAAGACGTAACACTGACCGTTGAATCCTTCCCAGCCGCGCGGACACCCCCACACCTTGCCCCCTGCAGTCACACCACGCCAGCATCAGGTGTGGGTGTGGGTGTCAGTCAAAGTCAAAGTCAAACTTTTATTTTCAGATGGTACATTGAATAAGCAGTGCATTTGCTTTTTTTCATCAAGCCATGTATCTAAAGAAAGAAAAAAAAGCGAGAAAAAAAAGATTATATGCAGGCAAAGAATAAAAAACCTAATCTATGGTAAACTATACAAATCAAACAAAAAAACCAATAACATATGCATATGTGGAATTAAAACAAAACAAAAAACCCAGAAAAATTTTGAGACCATACAATTCAAATAAT
>CM054156.1:48042604-48050104 GCA_028751875.1 Rapana venosa
AATCAAAAAGATAAAAAGCCATCAAAAAACAACAATTTAAACGTAAAAATAGATCGATTTTTCCTACATAAAATGATTTCTTATTTTCAAAGATGGGATACAAAAAGCTGCACCCCCAAATTTTGTTCAAAAAGGGGAAACCCTCGTGTAGATTTTTTAAAATTTGGTATGTGTTTGTATTTTTCTTTTTCTGTTCCTAAGAATATTTTCATTACCTTTTTTTCGTTAAAGAGAATAATTTCGTCAAAATTAGCCCCTTAAAATTCCCATGGGGGACAAGGCAGGGGTGAATCTTCGATTTAGCTATTTTTTTGGATTTATTTGCTTTATCAAATAATTGGGGGGTATAGGTTCTAGCTGTGGTAAAGAGCGAAAAGAATTGCTTTTTGGAAAATTGGGCCAGTCTTATAAATTTCTTGTCCACATGGTTTCTTGTGTTTACAACGTAAGGATATTTACCACAGCAAGTTTTCGATTTCGTCTAATGGGCAAAATTTCCCATCTCCTTAAGGTACCCAGGACTCATAAAAGGACCCCAAGCTAAAACGAAAAGCCTTGCGCTAGTCTTGTCATTTTCTGTAATAAAAATTTTGGAGCACTGAAAAATGCTTCCTGGCCATAAATGAGTCTGGAACGTACTAAAGATAATGCCAAATGTTTTTAAAACAGCTACATCATAAGCCCACACTTGTTTACTAATAACTTTCAAAAGATTAAGACTTTTCCGAGCCTTAGTATTTAAATAATCAATGTGATAATTCCAACTTAGTGTAGACATAAAATATACTCCTAAAAAACTTCACCAAAGTTTTATATTCCAACACTTTCCCATCTATTTGGAAAACAGGTAGAACGGGGGTCAGTGCCATTATTGAAAAGTACGAGATTAGTCTTTTCAGGAGACAATGAAAGACCATTCTCAAAAATGTAGTCATTAAGTTTGTTTAGCTCAAGCTGATACATATTTTTTATATAGTTTAGATGCCTCTTTGGTGTTTTCTTTTTCATCGTAACATTCATCCACATACAAATGTCATCAGCATACTGGACGTGGATGGCATTACTGGAGAGGCACTGAGGAAGATCATAAAGAAGAATATTGAAAAGATTGTGGAGCGATAACTGATCCCTGTGGAATACCCATTGTTGGAAACCGTAAAGTAGAATAGGAATTTCAACTTTGGCCTGCATACATCTTTCTGAGAGAAATGCTTTAATATAATGAAACATATTACCAGATAAGCCAATAGTTTTTAGTTTATACAGTAGTCGTTTATGCCAGACCTGATCATATGCTTTCTTTATATCAAAAAAGGTGGCAAGCACATTTTTCCTACTAGCAAATTGGTGTTTAATATGCGTACTGAGTTTAATCAGATGATCTGCTGTGCATCTACCTTTTCGAAAACCTGCCTGGCTAATGGGGATTATTTTGTTTTTATCGCAATAATGCATTAGTCGGTTTAAAATTATTTTTTCCATAAGTTTTCCTGTGTGAGAGGTTAACGCGATAGGTGTGCGTGCGTGCGTGTGTGCATGTGTGTGTGTGCGTGTGTGTGTGTGTGAGTGTGTGGTGTGTGTGCGCGTGGTGTGTGTATGTGTGCGGTGGTGTGTTGTGTGTGTGTTGTGTGTATGTGTGTGTGTGTGTGGTGTGTGGTGTGTTGTTATGGTGTCGACTTACTGGCGTCCGAAGCAGGAAGGTCGAGCGGGTGTAGGTCTCGGCATGTTTTCACCTGCACACAAAAACACGGTGTGAAATGGGGGAAAAATACAGAAAAGATTAAAGGCCAAACAGAGCAGAAACAGGAGAAAGAGAGAGAGAGAGAGAGAGAGAGAGAGAGAGAGAGAGAGAGAGAGAGAGAGAGAGAGAGAGAGAGGAGAGAGAGAGAGAGAGAGAGAGAGAGAGAGAAGAGAAGAGGAGAGGAGAGGAGAGAGAGGAGAGAAGAGAGAGAGAGGAGAAAAAGGAGAAGAGGAGAGAAGAGAAGAGAAGAGGAGAGAAGAGGAGAGGGAGAAGAATTAGACAGAGAGGATGAAAAGAAACAGAAATATTTCGACAGAACAACCAAGACAAACAGAGAGAGAGAGAGAGAGAGAGAGAGAGAGAAGAGAGAGAGGAGAGAGAGAGAGAGAGAGAGAGAAGAGAGAGAGAGAGAGAGAGAGACAGACAGACAGACAGACAGACAGAGACAGAAAAACAGACAAAGATAGAGACAGGGAGACAGACAGAGGAACAAGAAGTAAGGAAACAGGATATAAATGTTGTATTAGTACATCTTGGAAAGGAGGTATGTTGCATCACATTGTTCAATCAAAAGATCATGATACATTGTTTCAAATTTTTTCATATTAGTTTCATTTTCTAGTTGCGAGGTAAGCCTATTCCACAGCCAGCCCCCAGAATATGGTAGACTTGATTTGAATAGTGTAATCTTAGGTAGAGGTAGACTGATCAAATGAAAGTGTCTAAAATCATTTACTGTGAAAATACTTTGTAATAAAGACGGGGCATTTCCATGCAAGATCTTATGCATCAAAACTCCTTTATTGAAAAGAAGCTTGGACTTACGGGGAAGAATATTAATATCTGAATGGTCAGTAACTGTTAAAGATGATTTATTTAGGATCAGCTTCAAAACGCGTTTATGCACCCTCACTATCAATTTAAGTAAATTATCGCTGGCCATCGCACACAGTGTAGATGCATAATCTATAGCTGTTTGAATGTAAGAATAAAAGAATATTTTTGGTGCATGCAGAGTTAAGAAGGTTTTTTTGTAATCTTACGGAGTTGGTATATTTTTGAGGCAATGTTTGTTGACAGGTTTTGGATGTGAGCAGACCATGACAAGTTGTTATCAATAGTTATCCCTAAAACTTTGTGATTTGAGACTTCTTCAATATTTTCATTGCCAGTATAGAAAAATGGTAGATTGCAATTAAGGTTCTGTCGTTTCTGTCTTGTGGAAATAAGGAAACATTTGGTTTTCTTTGGATGAAGGGCCATATGGTTCAAGTGAGTCTATTCCAGAAGTACATTTATATCTTCTTGCAAATTGCGAAAGACTTCAAACATGTTAACATGGTTGATATCAATAGTGGTGTCATTTGCAAATACATCACAGGAAGCCTTTGTAAATAAGGGAAGATCATAAATGTAAATAGAAAATAATAGGGGACCCAGAATAGAACCCTGTGGGACACCAAATACATTGGGTAGAAAAGTCGAAAAATAATTATTGACATAAACTTTTTGCTGTCTGTTAAAAAGAAAGGAATACATAGATTTAAAGTATCAGAGGATAGTTTGTAATATTCAAGTTTCCTTATTAGCAGACTATGGTCGATAACATCAAAAGCCTTTGCAAAATCTATGAAAAGAACTCCAGTAAATTCCTTTTTATTCATATTCACTAACCATCTGTCTATAAGTTTTACAAGGGCAGTGTGGCAAGAGTGATTTGCTCTGAACCCAGACTGATTGGGTTGAATAAGGCTGTTTTCATTTAAATGAGTAAGTAGGCCTTTATTAATGTGTTTCTCTAATGGGTTTGAAAGGACAGATAGAATTGAGATGGGTCTATAGTTAGAGGGGCGGTTCGATCACCTGATTTATACAAAGGAATAATTTGACTCTGATTAAACATATTTGGAGAGATATTTTGGCTTATACAAGGATTATAGGTGTATGCGAGTGTCTCAGCTATAACTGGTACAGCTAATTTCAGGACAGAGAGGCAGACAAACAACCAGACAGCAGGTGGATGGCCAGACAGGCTTACCCATTTTCTCACAGATGTAACCATAGCGGCTGGTGCAGGTGAAGTCGCTCCACCGACCGTCCATTTTGGAGATGCCCACACAGTCCGAATTGCCCTGGTTGTTGGGCTCCCCTGAAACAAGACCGACACGGGAAGCAGTCAACAACAGGCATGAAGCAGTCAACAACAAACATGAAGCAGTCAACAACAGGCATAAAACAGTCAACAACAAACATGAAACAGTCAACAACAGGCATAAAACAGTCAACAAACATGAAGCAGTCAACAACAAACATGAAACAGTCAACAACAGGCATGAAGCAGTCAACAACAAACATGAAGCAGTCAACAACAGGCATGAAGCAGTCAACAACAAACATGAAGCAGTCAACAACAAACATGAAGCAGTCAACAACAAACATGAAACAGTCAACAACAAATATGAAACAGTCAACAACAAACATGAAACAGTCAACAACAGGCATAAAACAGTCAACAACAAACATGAAACAGTCAACAACAGGCATGAAACAGTCAACAACAGGCATAAAACAGTCAACAACAAACATGAAACAGTCAACAACAGGCATGAAGCAGTCAACAACAAACATGAAGCAGTCAACAACAGGCATAAAACAGTCAACAACAGGCATAAAACAGTCAACAACAAACATGAAACAGTCAACAACAGGCATGAAGCAGTCAACAACAAACATGAAGCAGTCAACAACAAACATGAAGCAGTCAACAACTAACATGAAGCAGCCAACAACAAACAAGAAACAGTCAACAACAAACATGAAACAGTCAACAACAAATATGAAACAGTCTACAACAAACATGAAACAGTCAACAAGAGGCATGAAGCAGTCAACAACAGGCATAAAACAGTCAACAACAAACATGAAACAGTCAACAACAAACATGAAACAGTCAACAACAGGCATAAAGCAGTCAACAACAAACATGAAGCAGTCAACAAACATGAAATAGTCAACAACAGGCATGAAGCAGTCAACAACAAACATGATGCAGGCAACAACAAACATGAAGCAGTCAACAACAAACATGAAACAGTCAACAAGAGGCATGAAGCAGTCAACAACAGGCATGAAGCAGTCAACAACAAACATGAAGCAGTCAACAACAAGCATGATGCAGGCAACAACAAACATGATGCAGGCAACAACAAACATGAAACAGTCAACAACAGGCATGAAGCAGTCAACAACAAACATGAAACAGTCAACAAACATGAAACAGTCAACAACAGGCATGAAGCAGTCAACAACGAACATGATGCAGGCAACAACAAACATGAAACAGTCAACAACAGGCATGAAACAGTCAACAACAGGCACGGAACAGTCAACAACAGGCATGAAGCAGTCAACAACAGGCATGAAGCAGTCAACAACAAACATGAAGCAGTCAACAACAGGCATAAAACAGTCAACAACAGGCATGAAGCAGTCAACAACAGGCATGAAGCAGTCAACAACAGGCATGAAGCAGTCAACAACAAACATGAAGCAGTCAACAACAGGCATGAAGCAGTCAACAACAGGCATGAAGCAGTCAACAACAAACATGAAACAGTCAACAACAGGCATGAAGCAGTCAACAACAAACATGAAGCAGTCAACAAACATGAAACAGTCAACAAATATGCAACAGTAAAAACAACAACCAGAAAACGAAACAGTCATCAAGTAGGAAATGATCAACAAGTAGGAAATGATCAACAAGTAGGAAATGATCAACAAGTAAGAAATGATCAACAAGTAGGAAATGATCAACATGTAGGAAATGATCAACATGTAGGAAATGATCAACAAATAGGAAACAGGACACAAACAGGAAATAAAACAAGCATGAAACAGGAAACAAACATGAAACAAACAAGAAACATGAAGCAAACAGGAAACATGAAAGAAAACATGAAACAAACACGAAACAAAAAAAACAAAAAAAAGAGAAACAAACAGAAACAAACATATGAAACAAAACAGGAAACAAACCCAGGAAACAAAACAGGAAACAAACCCAGGAAACAAAACAGGAAACAGACCCCAGGAAACTAAACAGGAAGCAAAACACGAAACAGGAGACAAAACAGGAAACAAACACGAAATAGGAAACAAAGACAAGCGTTAAGCAAACAAACACAAAACAACAGCCCCTCCTCGAGTGGGAATGCCGGGGATTGTCAGTATAAACTTAATGCCATTGCCACCTTCTGGAAATCGTGTGCTAGGACTTCCCTCTTTTCTATCCCTCGCTCTATTTCTGCCTTGTTCTTTTTCTTCCTGTCACCACCTTCTTGTATATTTTCTGCCTTCTTGGTCCATTTTCCTGAATTTTTCCCCAGAAAGACTGGATAACAAATCTATCCCAAGGCGCAGTCGGGTGGGCTGGGTCTGACTTGTCTGTCAGGCGTTTAACGGCGCACTACGCTCCTCTGACAGACAGCCAGAGTTGCCGCCTGAGCGCTAGACGACGACGACGACGAAGAAGAAGAAGAAACAATACGCAAACATGAAACACAAAAATGAAAACAGGACACAAACATTAAACATGACAAACACAAACCGGTAATTAAAATATGATCTTCTATACAAAAGGAAGGCCTGCAAATGCTTATACACATGCAGGCTAGCGTACATACAATTCTCTTACATACAAGGGCCCTACATATTCTTTGACATGAACGTGTAACCGTTATGTATTGAATCCCAGGAGATAGTGGAGTACCTGGTTTCCAGTTGAGAAAAGCCATGGCGGAACTATCTGACCACCGCCACCCCGTTTCCACCTGCCGATCATTGGCACCCACCCAGAAAATGTTGGAGTTCAAGGAGGCGATGCGTCCTGCAAATCACACACACACGCACACACACACACACACACACACACACACACACACACGCACGTACACACACACACACGCACGCACACACGCACGCACGCACACGCACATATATTAAAACAGAGATCTTGAAACATGATCTCCTTCAGAGCTGTCGTGCAGAAGCGTGGCCGGCAAGGCCTGTTGTATGGCCTGACTTCAGCTAGCGCCTGTCTTCTTCAGTCTCCTTCTCCTGATGAAGGCCAGCAAGAGAAACCACAAACAGCCTTCGCTAACTTAACTGATCACGAGCATAGCTTACTCTCTTTCTCTCTCATACTTACTAACTAACACACACACACACACACACACACACCACACACACACACACACACACACACACACACACACACACACACACACACAACGCACACACACACACACACACACACAAGCGCACGCACGCACACACACACACCTGACCCCCTTCCTCCACTCTTAAAACTCACACATAAACACACACGCACACACTGACCCCCTCCCTCCACTCTTAAAACTCACACACACACACACACACACACACACACACACACACACACACACACACACACACACACACACACCACACACACACACAACACACACACACCCATACACACACACACACACACACACACACACACACACACACACACACCTTCCATCACACACACACACACACACCCTTCCATCACACACACTTACCCCTTCAACCTAGACTTGCCCCCCCCCCCCCTTCCCCGCCCACCCACCCTCTGACCACCACCTCCCCCACCAGTCGACCCCCACCCCACCCACCCTCTAAGTTCCTCCTCTCTCCCCCCCCCCCTAACCCATCCTCCCCCTCCACCCTCC
>CM054156.1:48055104-48062604 GCA_028751875.1 Rapana venosa
CCACACCACGCCACACCACACCACGTCACAACACCACACCACATCACATCACACCAACACCACATCACGCCACGCTACACCACACCACACCACGCCACATCACATCACACCACACCACACCACGCCACATCACACCACACCACACCACACCACACCACTCCACACCACAGCACACCACACCACGCCACACCACGCCACGCCACACCACGTCACATCACACCACACCACACCACACCACACCACACCACCACACCACACCACACTACACGCCACGCCACGCCACGCCACGCCACGCCACGCCACGCCACGCCACGCCACCACACCACACCACACCACACCACACACACCACACCACACCACACCACACCACGCCACGCCACACCACGCCACATCACACCACACCACACCACACCACGCCACGCCACTCCACATCACACCACACCACATCACGCCACACCACTCCACATCACACCACTCCACATCACATCACACCACACACACTCCACACCACTCCACACCACCCCACACCACACCACGCCACACCACACCACACCACGCCACACCACTCCACACCACTCCACTCCACACCACGCCACACCACTCCACATCACACCACACCACACCACACCACCCATCCACATCACACCACATCACGCCACACCACTCCACACCACCCCACATCACACCACTCCACATCACACCACACCACTCACACCACTCACATCACGCCACCCACATCACACCACTCCACATCACACCACACCACACCACACCAAAACCACACCACACCACGCCACACCACTCCACTCCACTCCACGCCACGCCACACCACTCCACACCACACCACTCCACTCCACACCACTCCACACCACGCCACACCACTCCACACCACACCACACCACATCACACCACACCACACCACTCCACATCACACCACACCACACCACACCACGCCACACCACGTCACACCACACCACACCACACCACACCACACCACACCACTCCACATCACGCCACGCCACGCCACGCCACGCCACGCCACGCCACGCCACGCCACGCCACGCCACGCCACGCCACGCCACGCCACGCCACGCCACGCCACACCACACCACACCACGTCACACCACTCCCCAGATCACACACCACACCACTGCAATGTGAGGGCAACTACTAGCATTGACTGACAGATATAGTGGTAGTGGTTGGTGCAGGGCTCCACACAACTTCACTCCACACCACGCCACTCCACAGACACTCTATCCCCCCTGCAACAGCCTGACGAGGAAGGAGGAGACTCACTGGCGGCCACCTGGCAGATGTAGTGGTAGCGGTTGGTGCAGGGCATCTCGTACCACTTGTAACTGCCCTGGTCAAACATCGACACGCAGTTGGCCGTGCTGCCTTGACTGTTGGGCTGACCCCCACTCCAGTCCGTGAATGTGGCCTAGAAGGATAAAGAATTTATTACACACACACATATATATATATATATATAATTTTATCATTCTAATTATATATATATATATATAATTTTATCATTCTAATTATATATATATATATATAATTTTATCATTCTAATTATATATATATATATATATATATATATATATATATATATATATATATATATATATATATATATTATATATATATATATATATACATCACAAACACGCACGCACCCACGCACGCGTGCAACACCTCCCCCCGCCCCCTCCACCACACCACACGCGCACATGCGCGCGCATACCCCCCCCCCCCTCCACACAGATCATTTTGCTTTATTTCAAAATGCAGAACTAAAACTGTATAGCGCGATAAACAATCCACAATAAAAGAGACCAACAAAATAAGTTTGCATCACTAATACTTCTGACATGAATCTTAGAGACGCACTCCTGAAACACAAACTCTTCCATTACAACAGCTTCGATACAATTTGGCAATGCATCAGTCCCTCTGTCCACTGCTGTCAAGTCAAGTCAAGTCAAGTCAAAAACACTTTCATCATCCCATGAAGGGCAATTACAATACTGACAGGCAGATTGATACACATCAAATATATCAAAGACACAAAAGCTATATTTCATATTGGTTTTCAAATAAAATGTCGCGAACACACACACACACACACGCACGCATGCCCACACACACGCAAACGCCCGCACGCACACACATCAATTGCGAACACAATTTTAAACCCATTGACTAGAAGACATAAAAACTTATTTTTACGCACGCATATACGCTGCACGTACACACGCACGTACGTGTGTGTGCGAACACGCCCACGCACACCCACACCATACACCAATATATGAATTCAATGTTTTAAGACAGTTGACTAGAACAACACTCACATACCAGTGTCAGACATGGGCCCTAACAAAAGCCTTAGAGAGAAAATTGGTCACATGTGAAATGCGCTTCCTGAGAAAAGCTGTCAACAAGACCAGACGCGACAAGATCAAGAATGAGGTGATCAGAGACATGGTCGGACTAACACCAATTCTCCACCATATCGAACAACAAAGGATCAGGTGGTTTGGTCACCTCACTAGAATGCCGCCCAACCAACCAGCCCTACGGGCATACACCACCAAATTCAATGGCTGGAAAGCCAGAGGTAGACCAAGGAGACAATGGAGCCACTCCGTGGCTGACACCCTGCGAGCC
The DNA here is from genome assembly GCA_028751875.1 of Rapana venosa. NCBI lineage: Eukaryota > Metazoa > Mollusca > Gastropoda > Neogastropoda > Muricidae > Rapana > Rapana venosa. The sequence goes on from CM054156.1 coordinate 48,057,781, forward strand.
CATGACCTGTCACTACATCAAGCCTCCCGCCTTGCTGCAGATAGACGTCTGTGTCTCCCCGCGACGCCGAAGGGCACCAGCGGCAGATGAAAGAAAGAAGAAGAAGAAGACTAGAACACAGACTTATTTCACACACCCACGCACCCACCCACCCACACACACATAATTATGTATTGACTACACTCGTAACAATGACAATCAGGCAGATAATTCAGAGAAATGTAAAAACTAGGTAGTCAACATCATTGTGAATTCAGAATTCGAATGCTTACTGGCAAAAAAGAATTTCTTTTTCTGTTAGTTTTGCTGATGGGACACTGAAAACGGCGTTCCGAAGGCAACATTTGAAATTCTGGAAACAAAGCATGGGAAGGATCAGCCAAAATGGCTGTGGCTTTGCGTACAAGCTGCTGATTGCAGAACGACATGAGATCTCTTTGTTCTTTTCAAATTATTTTTGAGCAGATTCTTACAATTCTCTGCAGGCCATTCTTGTTTTTAACACTAAGGTTATTGTACCAACAAATGAAAGCAAAACTTAGAACACTCTCTATGTAAGACTTGTAAAACAAGGAAAGGATCTTTTTGTCTACAAAAAATGAGTTCAGTTTCCTCAGAAAATACAGACGTTGTTGTCCCTTTTTGACAATAGCGTCAGTGTTAACGTCCCAGTTTAACTTGTGGTCAAAAACAGTTCCCCGATACTTATAGTTCAAAACGTTTTCAACCTCTTGATTATGGATAATAATATTCTTAGGAGTATGCCCTGATCTTCTGAAGTCGATAGGCAGGTCTTTAGTTTTAGAAACATTTAGCTCCAGATAGGCCTCGTCACACCAGTGTACGAACTCGGTGAGGGCTGGACCGTGGTCTAAGACTGATCCGGATAAGAGGGATAACAGAGCACTATCGTCTGCGAACTTTACCAGAAAGTAATTTTCATAGTTGCTTCTGCAATCATCTGTGTATAGAATGTACAGAAGTGGTGAGAGGACGCAACCCTGCGGAGAACCAGTGCAGGTAAATCTAACCGAAGAAGATATTTTGTTGGCCAAAACACGCTGTGAAATATCTAGGGGTCATTATCGACAACACACTCTCCATTCAAAAATTCATCACCCAGACCTGTCAGTCATGCTACTATCAATTACGGCGTATTAGTGCAATTCGAAAGTATTGTCTACAGATGCAACATCCAAATTCGTTACGTGTCTCATTCTTTCACGACTAGACTACTGCAACTCTTTTTTGGCTGGTCTGCCAGCATCATCAATCCACTCCCTTCAACGTATACAGAACTCTGCAGCTCGACTAGTTCTCAGAAAGAAAAAATCTGAGCATATTACTCCTCTCTTGCGGTCTCTCCACTGGCTGCCTGTGCCACAGAGAGTAAACTATAAGATCAGTACTCTCTGTTACAAATGTCTCCACAAAACAGCACCCTCCTACCTCTGTGAATGTCTTCACCTGTACACTCCTCGTTCCCTCCGCTCTGCTGCAGATACCTTGTGCTTACGAATGCCTAGATTCATCCAACCCACCGTCGGCCGTCGCTCTTTCTCTATTTCTGGTCCATCTGGAATGACCCCCCCTCTCTCTTCGCCAAAAGCCTTCTTTTGACACTTTAAAATCCATTCTCAAGACATTTATTTCAAACCTAAGATTTTCCTCTCTTGCTTCATCACACAGCTTTTCCCTGCCTTCGACAGCCGAGATTCTATCGCCCTGAAGGGCGTGTGACCTGTGTGTGTGTGTGTGTGTGTGTGTGTGTGTGTGTGTGTGTGTGTGTGTGCGCGCGCGCGCGCGCGTGCATGCCTACGTGCGTGGGTGCACATTTGGACTTGTTGGAACTATTAATTTAAGTTGCAGCGTGTAAGAATGATGAGGCAGCGCTGATTGTCTTGCAAATAGCGCTATAATTATTTATCATTATTAGTAGTTACCTAAGACGCATACTGAACGCTCTTAAGCCATACTGAAACAGATCTTAGACGCATATGTAAACACCTTAGACCACTACTGAAACAGATCTTAAAGACGCACTACTGAAACAGATCTTAAAGATGCACAACTGAAACAGATCTTAAAGACGCACTACTGAAACAGATCTTAAAGACGCACTACTGAAACAACTCTTAAAGACGCACTACTGAAACAACTCTTAAAGACGCACAACTGAAACAACCTTAAAGACGCACTACTGAAACAACCCTTAAAGACGCACTACTGAAACAGATCTTAAAGACGCACAACTGAAACAGATCTTAAAGATGCACAACTGAAACAGATCTTAAAGACGCACTACTGAAACAACTCTTAAAGACGCACTACTGAAACAACTCTTAAAGACGCACTACTGAAACAACTCTTAAAGACGCACTACTGAAACAACTCTTAAAGACGCACAACTGAAACATCTTAAAGATGCACAACTGAAACAGATCTTAAAGACGCACTAATGAAACAAATTTTACCGACGCACTAAACTAATGAAAAACAATTTCAAAACCAATCAGATCAACCCCCCCTCTGCCAAAACCTCTCACAACAACAACAACAACAAAACCCCAAACCCACCCGGCATCAAGAAACGAAAGGTTGGTCACACGCACTAGGACCCACTGCCTGTGGATGCTGCTTACCTGTGCACTGGAGCTCAGCCACTGAAAGGTGTTCTCGTGGTGGCGGTCGTGCAGCCCTATCCAGTATTTTCCCCGATGAGTTCGCATTTGAGCTGCAGGACAAAACAGATACCCCAAAGATAAAAAGTTTTGTAAAAAAGCACATTGTTTTGGTTGGAATCAAGGGACATACAATGAAAACCTCTTGCGAGGAATTCTCAGAACTACACAATATGATTTGATTATCAAATGTTTGTTGTTTCTGATGATACACGAGAAATACTTATTCCTTGGGCTGAAATACTAGATATTACTCCTGCTGCTATTGCTTCTATCACTACCACTACTACCACTACTACTACTACCGCTATTACCAATATTCCTGCCGCTGTTGCTACTACTACTACTACTACTACTACTTCTACTACTACTACTACTACTACTACTACTACTACTACTACTACTACTACTTCTACTACTACTACTACTACCACTACCAGTACTACTACTACTACTACTACTACCACTACCAGTACTACTACTACTACTACTACTACTACTACTACTACTACTAATACTATACCTCCCCCTCATCCTACTACTACTACTACTACTACTGCTGCTGCTGCTCCTCCTCCTCCTCCTACTACTACTACAGCTAATGCAGCCACTATTACTACTACAACTACAACAACTTCTATACTGCTGCTGCTGCTGCTGTTGCTACTATCAATAATAAGAACAGCAAAAACAAAAACAACAGCAATGATAATAATGACGAGAAGAAGAAGAAGAAGAACAATAATAATAATCATGATGATGGTGGTGATGATGATGATGACGACGATGACAATGACATCAACCACAACACAATGACAATCAATATGATCATTATTAAAATGATGGTAGAGAGCATTTGTGTAACAAAAATTCAAAACAAAGGTTTTTCAGTGCGCTTTACAAGAGCAAAAAAGCACGCACGCACGCGCACACACACATATACACACACTAACACACACACATACGCGCGCGCGCGCACACACACACGCACACACATACATCCATCCTTCGGATGAGACTATAAACCGATGCCCCGTGTGCGAACGCACGCAGAACATCTTGCGCACACGTGAAATCCTGTTCCGCTTTTCGTAAGAGTAGGCCATTGTGTGCCGGTGGGAACAGATGACAGAATCTACAAAACCGCATACACACGGGGACTGCATGTAAAAAAGCACATAAGTGCTTATTCCATTATCCTTGATATAAAAGAATAAAAGAAAAGAATACACACATGCATGCGCGTGCGCGCGCGCACGACAACGTCGACCCTTTGAAATAAACATGACACTAAAAATAGGTGTAGAAATGACTGTGATGACTTAGGACTGACGTTTGACAATATGGTTGTCATGACAATGACCTGAAACTGACCTTTTGACCAGGGTGTTGCCATGGCATTGACCTAAAAATTATCTTCGACTAGGGTGTGTGCCATGGGAATGATCTATCACTAACCTGAGAGATTTTTGCAATGGGACAGGATAGCTCAGTGGTCGGAGCACTCGCTTTCCCCCAGCCAAGGTTAAGCAGCATCGTTACCAGTTGGATGGGTGACCTTTTGTGCACCTTGGCTTCAGTACAGTCCCCCAGTTCATACAGCTGTAAATGGTTATCTGCCTCTTTTGGGTCAGGGAAGGTAAATCAGCGAGAGAGAGGAGATAGGCGCCACCCTCAATATGCTGGCCCCTTGAGAAGTGATGTCTCTGACGCCTCGGTCCCCTACAACCTTATATGTTATGGGACACCTTTACCTTAAAAAAAAAAAGATCTTGGATTTTTATTTGCTAAAACTGTTCCATGGCAATGGCGTATAGCTGATTATTGATGAGACTGCTGACATGGCAATGACCTATATGACTGGTATGTACTGAGGCTGTTGCCATGGCAATGACCTATATGACAGATATTTACTGAGGCTGTTGCCATGGCAATGACCTATATGACTGATCTTTAGTGAGGCTGTTGCCATGGCAATGACCTATACGACTGATCTTTAGTGAGGCTGCCATGGCAATGACCTATATGACTGATATTTACTGAGGCTGTTGCCATGGCAATGACCCGTATGACTGATCTTTAGTGAGGCTGTTGCCATGGCAATGACCCGTATGACTGATCTTTAGTGAGGCTGTTGCCATGG
>CM054156.1:48075104-48082604 GCA_028751875.1 Rapana venosa
GTGATCTGCTGATCTCGTTCAAGAGGACTTTTCATCTGGAGTTAACATCAGTGCTGAATCCACTCCCCCCAAAAGTCCTTCAGATGAGACTATAAACCGAAGTCGCATGTGCAAACGCACGCAGAACATCTTGTGCACACATTAAAAACCGTTCCACTTTTCGGAAGAGTAGGCCATAGTGTGCCGGTGGGAACGGATGACAAAATTTACAAAGTTGCATAAACACGGGGACTAGATTTAAAAAAGGCAAATGAGTGCTTATTCCATTATCGTCGAAATAAAAGAATAAAAATACCCCCCCCCCCTTCCCACACACACTGCAAAGCAATTATATATTACCCAACAAGATAAAACAAAGGACATTAGAATACTGAAGCAACAGGAAGAAAATAATTATCACCACAAAAAACAACAAAAACAACAACAACAACAACAACAACAACAACAACAACAACAACTACTACTACTACTACTACTACTACTACTACTACTACTACTACTACTACTACTACTACTGCTGCTGCTGCTGCTGCTGCTGCTGCTGCTGCTGCTGCTGCTGCTGCTGCTGCTACTACCTCTGCCGCTCCTCCTTCTTCTCTCACCATTGCTACTGCCACCACTAGAACAACCACCGTTACAAGTGCCACAATTCCTGTAACTTCTACAGGTACCACCACCACCGCCACCGCAACCACCCCCACCACCCCTTCTTTTTACTGGTACAATTTATTGGTAAAGGTTGTAATAATGTAGTATTTCAGTATAATCATTAAGAAATTTGTTCTTAGATAGATGGCTTGATGAAAAAAAGCAAATGCATTGCTTATTCAATGTACAATCTGGAAATAAACATGTGACTTCACTTGACTTGACTTGACCCCCACCGCCACCACCACCACAACCACCACCACCACCACTACCACCACCATCGACTCACCACCACCACCCACCACCCCCCCCTACCCATCACCCCACCATCAACCCCTCCCCCCACATACTCACCACCACCACCGCCACCCCTACTCCCCCTCCTACCCCCCCATTCCCCCCCCCCCCCCCCCCCCCCCGGCCATGGAGCGTGGGACTGACAAGATGTTGATGTTGACGGCGGCGGAGGAGTTGGGCCAGGCCCAGGCGTTGCCGCTGTGGTCAGGGCGGACGTGCAGGCCGGTCCACCAGTTGCTGTGCGTGTTGTGGCTGTAGGCCGTCCGCTGCCGCACCTGGCCCAGCACCCAGTCCTGCACCACACCACACAGGCACCTTCACTACCTGCCTACCTGCCAGTGGATCGGTGGTCTAGGGGTAACGCGCCTGTCTAGAAAGCGAAAAGTCCGGGTTCGTATCCCGTCTGGGCCCGAAAACTTTTCCCCCATCCATTAGACCATGAGTGGTGGTCTGGGCGCTAGTCTTTCGGATGAGACGATAAACCGAGGTCCCGTGTGTTACAGAAAATTATGCAGCGCACGAAAAAGAACCCACGGCAACATGAGAGTTGTCCCTGGCAAAATTCTTAGAAAAAAGCCACTCTGATAGGGAAAGAAATACAGTTGCAGACCAAAAAAAAAAAAAAAAAAAAAAAAAAAAAAAAGGGGTGGCGCTGCTCTTGTGGCGACGTGCTCTCCCCGGGGAGAGCAGCCCGAATTTCACGCAGAGAAATCTCGTGACTTAAAGTGGTATAAATAAATAAATAAATAAATAAAATAAATAAATAGCACCCACACCCAGCACCTTCACTACCACGCCTACCTGTCTGCCTACCTGTCTACCTGTCTACCTGCCTGCCTGTCTACCTGCCTGCCTGTCTACCTGTCTACCTGTCTACCTGCCTGCCTGTCTACCTGTCTACCTGTCTACCTGCCTGCCTGTCTACCTGTCTACCTGCCTACCTGCCTACCTGCTACCTGTCTACCTGTCTACCTGTCTACCTGTCTACCTGTCCTACCGCCTTCGTCTACCTGTCTACCTGCTCGTCTACCTGTCTACGCTGTCTACCTGTCTACCTGCTCTCCTGTCTACCTGTTCCTGTCTACCTGTCTACCTGTCTACCTGTCTACCTGTCTACCTGTCTACCTGCTCTGTCTACCTGTCTACCTGTCTACCTGCCTCGCCTGCCTGTCTACCTGTCTACCTGCCTACCTGTCTACCTGTCTCCTGTCTACCTGTCTACCGCCTGCCTACCTGTTCTGTCCTGCCTGTCTACCTGTCTACCTGCCTCCTGTCTACCTGTCTACCTGTCTACCTGTCTACCTGCTGCCTGTCTACCTGTCTACCTGTCTACCTGTCTACCTGCTCCTGCTCTGCACTGTCACCTGTCTACCTGTCTACCTGCCTGCCTTACCTGTCTACCTGTCTACCCCTTCTACACAACACCTGCCTCCTGTCTACCGTCACCGACTACACTACCCCACGTCACTGCTATACCACCCTCTACCTTACTACACCGGCACACACTCCCAAAAGAACCGCTCTCATCGACAAAACGCTCCGCGGCTCCGTACAGAAGTGAATGTCAACGTTGTGAACCTTGAAGATGTAGCGAGGAAACGACCAAAGACACCCCCCCCCCCACCCCCCGCTCCACCGAACAAACACAACAACACACACACACACACACACGCACACAGACTACACACACACTTACACACACACACAGAACACACACACACGACACACACACACACGACACACTTACACACACACACACACAGACACACAAACACACACACACACACACACACTTACACACACACACTTACACACACACACACGCACACACACACACACACAAACACACACACACACACGCGCGCACACAAACATACACACACACACACACTCACACACACACACTCACACACACACACACTCACACTCACACACACACACACACACACACACAAACACACTCACACACACACACACACACACACACACACACACACACAACACACACACACACGCACACACACACAACACTCACACAGAACCAAAAACCTTATCTCCCCTCCCCCCCCCTTTCCCCCCCTCCTCCCTTTCCCCCCCTCCACCACCACAGAGGTGGTCAGCGTCACGGACCATACCGGCTTGTGGCCATGCCCGCCTCACAACAGCTGAACTCCTGCCTTCCCCCGGGACTGCCTGCCGGAGACCTGTCAGTGCAAACAGCATCCCCACCTTCTGGAAATGCGGTGCCAGGAATTCCCTCTTTTCTATCCCTCTCTTTGTTTCTGCCTCGCTCCTATTCTTCCTGTCTCCACCCCCTTCTTGTCTATTTTCTGCCTTCTCGGTCCATTCTCCTGCCCCTTTCCCCCCCAGAAAGACTTAAAAGAGAACAAGTCTCTCTCATGCCGAAGTCGGATGCGCTGGGCCTGACTTGTCAGGCGCTTAACGGCAGCACGGCGCATTTTTGCCGATATGACAGACCACAACAGTGGCTGTCTCGGTGTTTGATGACGACAACAACGAAGTACTGATTTCTGCAACACGTATGTACTCATATAATATCAAAGATTATATAAGATTTAAAAAAAAAAAAAAAGCAGTAAGACGAACACAAGACCCAAGTGAGTGGAGGACGCATTTTCGGTTTGCTTGAAGCCTTTCGCCGGCTACAGCAGTGACCATGCAGGTGTGCCTGGAAGATCCCAGCTGGAGCACAGGCTGGCCAGTGAAGCAGGCAACGTCCCAGCAGGCATCCTAGCTCAGGTGAGGGCGCCCCATGCACCTGTGCACTAGGACCCACTTACTCGTAAGTAGGGACACACGCATGCATGCATGCGCGCACACACACACACACACACACATACACACACATGATCATCTTGCGCACACGTTAAAACCCATTCCGCTTTTCGGAAGAGTAGGCCATTATGTGCCGGTGGGAACGGATGGCAACATGTACAAAGCTGCATATACACGGGGACTGGGTGTAAAAAAGCACGTGAGTGCTTTTTCCATTATCCTCGAAATAAAAGAATAAATAAATCGATAAATAAGTAGATAAACACACTGACGCGCGCGAGCGCGCGCAAGCACGCGCACACTAATCAAGCAAGCAGCCAGCCCCTCTCACCTACCCTCTCTCCAGACGTTTCCAGGGTCACGAGGTCAGCATCTTGCTCCAGACACCGTTGTCGTGCATCGCTCCACGTGCGCGTATAGTTGGCGTTGTAAAAATAGTAACAGGAATTCCCGTAACTCTGCCAGCCCCCGTAGGGACATAGAGCTGCCCATCCTGAAATTTGAGGACAAAAATAGTAACAGGAATTCCCGTAACTCTGTCAGCCTTTATAGGGATATAAATCTGCTCTCCCACCAGCCGCCATGGCGCAGTGGTTAGCGCCTTGGGTTACGGACTGGAAGGTCGCGGGTTCGAATCCCATAAGAGTCATAGGGATTTTTCGGACTCCGGCCGGCTCCTACCCAGAGTGAGTGTGCTGTGGGCTCAGTGGGAAGACTGGGACCACACAGTCGAACTTCATCCACTTAACGGATGCGAGTTTGAGAGTGTTGCTCAAATTACCTGACCAACACTGCAGGTGTCTGTATCTCTCGGGGCCGGTTGACGCCGGGATATATTATGATAGTAAGCGTAGAGTACAACCCTGTCAAGTAGTCTCAAAGCATATGCACTTCCACAGCAGCATCATGACGTCATCCTCATTGTCATTGATCATCATGCAATTAAAAAAATTGCCTCTGATTCGGTGGTCCCAGTTTCTCTGGTCTCATGGTGACCTCAGATTCGGTTTGCCCATACACTTCTGTGACTGTGGTGAGTTTGTGTCAAAGCCTTTGGGGTTGGAGGTTCGCGGGGAACGGTCGTTGGAGGGACGTTGTGGTGGATGCCACCTCGGGTGGGCAACTCACTCAGTCTGGCTCCGCGACTGAGCTAATACTGTCGTTAGTAGGGGGCTTAGTAGGTGGTGTCCTGCGTATGTTAGCTCAGAACAGGCACCACTGAACACCGCCAAAGTGACCCAGCAGCAGTGCAGGGCCCCTCTGGCTGGTGGCCCCGCGGCGGCCTGATAGTGATGGGCTCCCTGTGGGCCTCCGACCCTGGGGATGAGACATAACAAATCTGGGTGTGGTTGTGGCGGGGAGATTGGAATGAGCGGCGTGGGAACAGCAGGACGGGGGACGTCACAGAAGATGAGGCAGCAAAAAAAAAAAAAAAAAAATCTGCTCTCCCTGAAAAATGAAAACAAAAATAGAAAGAGGAATTCCCGTAACTCTGCCACCTTCTGCAGTGACATCAAGCTGACAGGCGCCCTGACAGGAGGACCTAGTATTATACTCAGCTCAGGCTGGTGCAGCTCTCTCCTGCTTGTAGGGGCCTGGCATGGTTGTTTCAGACTTGTTCTATTTTTAGCGTGGCCTGAGGCGCTCAAGTGACTTGCGATCACAATCCCTAAATCGGAAAACTCCGCCGGGACTGTAATGCAATCTCATAGAAGCAAACAAAAATCAGGACACAAATAGTAACAGGAATTTCCGTAACACTGCCAGCCTAGCAAGGGGACACAACGCTGCCTAACCTGAAACTGGTGACCAAATCTCCATGACTATGGTGGAGTCATGGTCCCTCACCGTCCATGTTCAGACTGTCCTTCATGACCAACCTTGGGAGGAGCATGCTCTGCCAGGCTCCACCAGCCAAGAAACACGCCTGAAATATTCAGTGCAACAGCCTCTCAACTGGCCGGGCAGTTCGATTCAATGCGATACCACTGTATCATCCCATAAAGAGAAACCCCTGCATGTATAAAACATAACAACAAAACGTTCCTCATTTCCTCCGTCGTCGTTGGAGGCTAAGAAAGGAACTGCTGTCATATGAGCGAAAATACGTTGCTCTGCCGTTAAGCGCCTGACAAGTCAGGTCCCTGCATCCGAATTGGGTATGGGAGAGACTTGTTAACGTTTAAGTCTTTCTGGGAAAAAAGGAGGAGAATGGACCAAGACGGCAGACCACAGACAGAAGAAGGCAGACCACAGACAGAAGGCAGACCACAGACAGAAGGAGGCAGACCACAGACAGAAGGCAGACCACAGACAGAAGGTAGACCACAGACAGAAGGTAGACCACAGACAGAAGAAGGCAGACCACAGACAGAAGGTAGACCACAGACAGAAGGCAGACCACAGACAGAAGGCAGACCACAGACAGAAGGCAGACCACAGACAGAAGGTAGACCACAGACAGAAGGCAGACCACAGACAGAAGGCAGACCACAGACAGAAGAAGGCAGACCACAGACAGAAGGCAGACCACAGACAGAAGAAGGCAGACCACAGACAGAAGGTAGACCACAGACAGAAGGAGGCAGACCACAGACAGAAGGTAGACCACAGACAGAAGGTAGACCACAGACAGAAGGCAGACCACAGACAGAAGGTAGACCACAGACAGAAGGAGGAGACCACAGACAGAAGGCAGACCACAGACAGAAGGCAGACCACAGACAGAAGAAGGCAGACCACAGACAGAAGGTAGACCACAGACAGAAGGAGGCAGACCACAGACAGAAGAAGGCAGACCACAGACAGAAGGAGGCAGACCACAGACAGAAGGCAGACCACAGACAGAAGGCAGACCACAGACAGAAGGCAGACCACAGACAGAAGGAGGCAGACCACAGACAGAAGGCAGACCACAGACAGAAGGCAGACCACAGACAGAAGGCAGACCACAGACAGAAGGCAGACCACAGACAGAAGGAGGCAGACCACAGACAGAAGGAGGCAGACCACAGACAGAAGGCAGACCACAGACAGAAGGAGGCAGACCACAGACAGAAGGCAGACCACAGACAGAAGGTAGACCACAGACAGAAGAAGGTAGACCACAGACAGAAGGCAGACCACAGACAGAAGGCAGACCACAGACAGAAGGTAGAACACAGACAGAAGGAGGAGACGGGAAGAAAAGGAACAAGACGGAAACAAGTCCAGAGCAATGTCTGTATCTAAGCCTGACGTCATGGGCGATATCTATATTGAAGTGTGACGTTATGAGCAAGATCCATATTTTAGGTGTGACATCACGAGCGCTATGCATATTCAGGTGTGACATCATGGGTACTATCCGTATTTGGGTGTGACGTCATGGGCACTATCCATATTTGGGTGTGACGTCATGGGCAATATTCATATTTGGGTGTGACGTCATGGACACTATCCATATTTGGGTGCGACGTCATGGGCACTATTCATATTTGGGTGTGTGACGTCATGGGCACATCCATATTTGGGTGTGACGTCATGGGCACTATCCATATTTGTGTGTGACGTCATGGGCACTATCCATATTTTGGTGTGAGGTTATGAGCACCGTCCATATCTAAGTGTGGCGTCATGAGGAATATCTAGAATTAGGTGTTACGTCATAACAATACCCATATTTAGGTGTGACGTCATGAACACTATCCATATTTAGGTGTGACGTCACGGTCAATATCTATTTCTAGGTGTGATGCCATGAGTGATATCTATATTTAT
>CM054156.1:48087604-48095104 GCA_028751875.1 Rapana venosa
CAGAACAATACTGTCAATACAGTACAACATGGTACACTACAGCACAAAACAGAACAAAACTGTCAATAACAGCACACAACACAGAACAATACTGTCAATACAGAAACATGGTACACTACAGCACAAAAACCCGAACAATACTGTCAATACAGCACAAACAAAAAAAGAAACATAAAAATGTCAATACAGACAACACAGAACCAATACTGTCAAACAGACAAACAGGTTAAAACCTACAGACAACACAGAACATTAACAGTCAAATACTGTACAACACAGAAACATACTGTCAAAACAGTCACAAAAATGGTTTCATACAAGGCCACAACAAAACAGAACAATACTGTCAATACAGTACAATGCTGTACACTACAGCACAACACAGAACAATACTGTCAATACAGTACAATGCTGTACACTACAGCACAACACAGAACAATACTGTCAATACAGTACAATGCTGTACACTACAGCACAACACAGAACAATACTGTCAATACAGTGCAACATGGTACACTACAGCACAACACAGAACAATACTGTCAATACAGTACAACATGGTACACTACAGCACAACACAGAACAATACTGTCAATACAGTACAGCATGGTACACTACAGCACAACACAGAACAATACTGTCAATACAGTACAACATGGTACACTACAGCACAACACAGAACATACTGTCAATACAGCCCCAACTGTACACTACAGCACAACACAGAACAATACTGTCAATACAGTACAACATAGTACACTACAGCACAACACAGAACAATACTGTCAATACAATACAACATGGTACACTACAGCACAACACAGAACAATACTGTCAATACAGTACAACATGGTACACTACAGCACAACACAGAACAATACTGTCAATATAGTAAACTATACAATACAGTACAACATGGTACACTACAGCACAACACAGAACAATACTGTCAGTACAATACAACATGGTACACTACAGCACAACACAGAACAATACTGTCAATACAGTACAACATGGTACACTACAGCACAACACAGAACAATACTGTCAATATAGTAAACTATACAATACAATACAACATAGTACACTACAGCACAACACAGAACAATACTGTCAATATAGTAAACTATACAATACAATACAACATAGTACACTACAGCACAACACAGAACAATACTGTCAATATAGTAAACTATACAATACAATACAACATAGTACACTACAGCACAACAAGAACAATACTGCAAAATAGTAAACTATACAATACAATACAAAATAGTACATACAGCACAACACAGAACAATACTGTCAATATAGTAAACTATACAATACAATACAACATAGTACACTACAGCACAACACAGAACAATACTGTCAATACAGTACAACATGGTACACTACAGCACAACACAGAACAATACTGTCAATACAGTACAACATGGTACATTACAGCACAACACAGAACAATACTGTCAGTACAGCACAACACAGAACAATACTGTCAATACAGCACAACACAGAACAATACTGTCAATACATTACAATACAGAACAATACTGTCAATACAGTACAATACAGAACAATACTGTCAATACAGCACAACACAGAACAATACTGTCAATACAGCACAATACAGAACAATACTGTCAGTACAGTACAATACAGAACAATACTGTCAATACAGTACAATACAGAACAATACTGTCAATACAGCACAACACAGAACAATACTGTCAATACAGCACAACACAGAACAATACTGTCAGTACAGTACAACATGGTACACTACAGCACAACACAGAACAATACTGTCAATACAGTACAACATGGTACACTACAGCACAACACAGAACAATACTGTCAATACAGTACAACATGGTACACTACAGTACAACACAGAACAATACTGTCAATACAGCACAACATGGTACACTACAGCACAACACAGAACAATACTGTCAATACAGTACAATACAGAACAATACTGTCAATACAGTACAACATGGTACACTACAGCACAACACAGAACAATACTGTCAATACAGTACAATACAGAACAATACTGTCAACACAGTACACTATACAATAAAGTACATGGTACACTACAGCACAATACAAAACAATACTGTCAATACAGTACACTATACGATACAGTACAACATGGTACACTACAGCACAAACAGAACAATACTGTCAATACAGTACAACATGGTACACTACAGCACAACACAGAACAATACTGTCAATACAGTACACTATACGATACAGTACAATGCTGTACACTACAGCACAATACAGCACAATATTGTCAACACAGTACAGCGCTATACTAAATCAATATGTCATATATATGTACTACATGACTACGTATCATCACACTAACGATACATACCAACGTACACCACACCACAACCAAACCACACCATACTACACACAGCAAACCCGACCACACATCACATCACACCACACACACACACACCCACCACACCAACCACACACACCACACACACCCACCACACCACATCACACCACACCACACCCAACACCACACACACCAACACACCCCAACACACCAACATCACACACACACATCACACCACACCACACACACCACCACCCACACCACATCACTATACCCACACCACACCACCACCACACCCCACAACCACCCACACACACCACACACACCCACCCGCACCGCACCCACCCACACCACCACCACACTTACACCACACTTATACCACACCACACCGCACCACACCACACCGCACCACACAACACCACATCCACACTACACCCACACTACACCACTCCACTCCACTCCACACCACACCACACCACACCACACCACTCCACACCACACCACACCACACTTACACAACACTTATACCACAACGTGCCACACAACACCACATCCACACTACGCCCACACCACACCACTCTACTCCACTCCACACCACACTACACCGCACCACACCACACCCACACCCACACAACACCACACCAACCACACCACCACCACACACCACACCACACCCACACCACACCACACCTGACCCACCACACCCACACCACACCACACCACTCCACTCCACACCACACCACTCCACAGTTACCTAAATGAAGACACAGCCCAAGAAAGAGGAGATGTGCGGACGATGGCAGGCTCCCCATCCTGTCCCGCTCTTCTTCTTATTCCTCCTGCTCCTCTTTCCAAACTAACCACTGCCCTGTCCACCAGCAGTCCACTCGCCAGGCCACTGGTCACTCAGCAGCACACTGGGCTGAATTCTGAGCAAGGCTTGCAATGCGGTCAGTACTGGACTAGAGTGTTGTATAAAAAAACACAAACCAACAAGAAACAACGGCTAGATTCTATATGAGAAAAGTCATTGAACATTGAACGTTGTATTGATGTCTATAATTTCTTCCACCAAGCGTTGTACATCAAGAGGTTTTGGTGACTGACAGTGTGTATATTTTGATATCGTGAATATCTGGTCAAGATTAGATCTTGTAGCCAGGATAAAATCACATGGGTTGAAGTAGTTGCGTTGTTTTGTTGACGAGTATAAAGGCACAAGCCTAATGTCTGTAATACGTCCACAGTTCTATATACTAGGCTCCACTGCTTCAAACTGACCGACTAGAACTTTCAGGTTAAAACTGTACGCTTTTCTTAGAGTACTACCACGATTAAAAAACACCACCACCTGCTGCTGCAGAAACTACAAACTGCTACTGCGATGCTGGTTCAAATTCATTTAACGTCTTTTCACAGTTGTGATATTAGACTGCTACTGCGATGCTGGTCAGTTCTCGCTGCTGCTACAACTGCTGCTGCTGCTACAACTGCTGCTGCTACTGCCACATCACAGATTGCATACAAGTCCCAAGCTGCCCCAGAATGAGAGGCGATGGTGCAGGACTAGGGATCCTAGCTCCCTTGCCTTGAGGTGGACTGAGACAAGAGTGAAGGTATCTGTGTGATATATATATATATATATATATATATATGTATATATGTGTATGTGTGTATGTGTGTGTGTGTGTGTCTGTGTATATGGGTCGGGCTGTGGGGTGTTGCTGGCGGTGATAACAGCAGCTCAGCGCCCTCCCTCACCTGCCCGTCAGGCCCAGTGGACGTGCAGCAGGGGACAGCTGATGAGCAGGGAGGTCAGGCAGCGACACGAGGCCAGGCCGTGAACACACTGTAGCCAGAGGGCCGGTCTGGGCGTTGTGTAAGGAGAAGGGGCGTCGTTGCTGTTGTTGCTGCTGCTGTTGCTGTTGTTGTTATTGTTGTTGTTGCTGTTGTCATTTTTGTTGTTGTTGATGTTGCTTTTGTTGATGGTGCTGCTGCTGCTGCTGCTGTTGTTTTTGCTGTTGTTGTTGTTGATGGTGCTGCTATTGTTGCTGTTGTTATTGTTGTTGCTGTTGCGATTATTGTTGCCGTTGTTTTCGTTGCTATTAAATATGATGATTATACTGATGTTATCGTTAATCTTCGTTGTAGTTGTATTATAGTGTATTGCATTGCATGGTATTGCACTGCATTGTACTGTATTGTACTGTATTGTACTGTATTGTATTGTATTGCACTGCATTGTAGTGTATTGTATTGCACTGCATTGTACTGTATTGTATTGCACTGCATTGTAGTGTATTGTATTGCACTGCATTGTACTGTATTGTATTGTACTGCATTGTAGTGTATTGTATTGCACTGCATTGTACTGTTTGTATGTATTGTATGTATTGTATTGCCTGCATTGTTACTGTTTGTATTGCATGCATTGTACTGTATTGTATGCTACTGCTTTGTATTGCATTGTATTGTGATTGTATGCATGTGCTTTGTATGTATTGTCTGTTATTATTTGCCGCTTGCACGCTATTGCACTGTATTGTACTGATGTACTGTATGTATTCGTAGGTATGTACTATATGTATGTATTGTAGGGTATTGCACTGTATTGTACTGTACTGTATTGTGTGGCCTTGCATTGTACTGCATTGTACTGTATAGTACTGTGTGGTGTTGTATTGTACTGCATTGTACTGTACTGTATTGTGTGGTGTTGCATTGTACTGCATTGTACTGTACTGTATTGTATTGTATTGTACTGCATTGTACTGTACTGCATTGTACTGTACTGTATTGTATTGTATTGTACTGTATTGTATTGTATTGTACTGCATTGTACTGTACTGCATTGTACTGTACTGTATTGTGTGGTGTTGTATTGTACTGCATTGTGCTGTACTGCATTGTACTGTATAGTATTGTGTGGTGTTGTATTGTACTGCATTGTACTGTACTGTATTGTATGATGTATTGTACATGCTATTGTACTGTTACTGTATTTATTATTGTTGTGGTGTGACTGCATTGTACTGCATTGTACTGTACTCATTGTATTGTATTGTACTGTACTGTTATTTGTATTGCATGTATCTGTACTGTATTGTATTGTATTGTTACTGTACTGTATGTATTGTGTTGGTTGTTGTACTCTTGTATTGTATTGTACTGTATTGTACTGTACTGTATAGTATTGTGTGGTGTTGCATTGTACTGCATTGTACTGTACTGTATTGTATTGTACTGCATTGTACTGTACTGTATAGTATTGTGTGGTGTTGCATTGTACTGCATTGTACTGTACTGTATTGTATTGTACTGCATTGTACTTTACTGTATAGTATTGTATGGTGTTGCATTGTACTGTATTGTACTGTACTGATTGTAGTACTGTATGTAGTATTGTGTGGTGTTGCTATTGTACTGCATTGTACTGATGACTGTACATGTATGTGTTTGTATTGCATGTACAGTATAGTATTGTTGTGACTGTTATTGTACTGCATTGTACTGTACTGTATTGTATGTATGTGTGTTTGTATTGTACTGCATTGTACTGTACTGATTGTACTGATTTACGCTGTATTTGTGTGGTGTTGCATTGTACTGCATTGTATGTACTGTACTGTACTGTATTGTTGTATGCATTGTACTGTACTGTATTAGTATTGTTGTGGTGTTGCTGTATTGTACTGCATTGTACTGTACTGTATGTAGTGTATGTTGTATGATGTACTGTACGTATGTATTGTACTGCACTATTGTACTGTACTGATTGTATCTGTATGCATTGTACTGTACTGTTGCAGTATGTATGATTGTACTGTACTGTATTGTATTGTATTGTATTGTTTTGACTGTATTGTACTGTACTGTATGTATTGTATGGTGTTGCATTGTACTGACATTGATACTGTATTGTATTGTACTGCGTATGTACTGTACTGTATAGTATTGTGTGGTGTTGCATTGTACTGCATTGTACTGTACGTATATGTATTTGTAGCATTGGTATGTCTGTATATGGTGTTGCATTGTAGCTGTACTGTACTGTATTGTTTGTACTGCATTGTACTGTACTGTATAGTATTGTGTGGTGTTGTATTGTACTGCATTGTACTGTACTGTATGTATTGTATGATGATTGTACAGTATAGTATTGTGTGGTTGTTGCATTGTACTGCATTGTACTGAAAGTGTTGTGTGGTGTTGTATTGTACTGCATTGTACTGTACTGTATTGTACTGTACTGTATTGTGTGGTGTTGTATTGTACTGCATTGTACTGTACTGCATTGCACTGTACTGTATTGTATTGTAACTGTATATTAATTTCACTCACGGCAGATTTCACTGCGTTAAATTAGGGCTGCTCCTCACATGAAGAACACTTCGCCACACGACCAGCGCCACCCATCCTGTCAGCATGTGCATTTGTTTCCCTACCAGCGTGGCTTTTTTTCTATTTAACTTTGCCATGGACTGCTGCTACTACTACTACTACTACTACTACTGCTGCTGCTGCTGCTGCTGCTGCTGCTGCTGCTGCTGCTGCTGACTGCTGCTGCTACTGCTCTGACTAACTACCGCACACACCACACACCACCACTCACCACCACCACACACACCACTCACCACCACACACCACTCACTAACTACTACTACTACTACTAACTACTACTACTACTACTACTACTACTACTACTACTACACTACTACTACTACTACTACTACATCATGGAATACTACTACTACTACTACTACTACTACTACTACTACTACTACTACTACTACTACTACTACTACCACTATTACTACTACTACTACATGGAATTTTACGTGCAAAGAATAATGTTGCACACTGGTGTCAATTTATTGTCTCATATGAGAGACTAGCACCTAGACCACCCTCAAGTCCAGACGGTAGAGGAAAAGTTCGGGTCCGGGAGGGATGGAACCCGTACCTCTGGCTTCTAACCAGGAGCGTTTCCCGCAGACCACTGATCGCCCTGCTGCTGCTGCTGCTGCTGCTGCTGCTGCTGATGATGATGATTATGATGCTGCTGCTGCTGCTGCTGATGATGATGATGATTATGATGCTGCTGCTGCTGCTGCTGATGATGATGATGGTGACAGGAT
>CM054156.1:48097604-48100104 GCA_028751875.1 Rapana venosa
AAAACAAAAACCTAACAGGGTTCTCATGAACACTCAACCGGGACCGTTTCAATCTAGATGCTCAGCTTTTAGAGAGGAGTATAGCATAGTGCAGTAGACTGATACTAACAATACTAGTTATAATTATAGCATAGCTCTATAGCTGGCCGCGGCCACGAAGGCCAGGCAGTATCTGACGACACAGGGAAGCCGCCACACTGGCCTGTCTCAATGGCGATGGCACAGGGCTGGGGGGGCTGCCGATAAGGCCTCGGCCTGATAACCGCTCATCACACGGACATGTCCGGTCCGGTCGGGAATGGACACGGGGCGGTGATAACCCTGTTAGTTAGGCGAGCGTCTGTTACAGTTGAGAAGCGTTATCAGTCACCGACATCAAAGTGCAAGGCTGCGCTATCTGCTCGGGTCACTGCCGGCTCTCTCACCCACAGCAGGGCGCAGGGCAGGTTGGAAGAATGCAGACTGTCCGGAGACTGGACCCGAGGATTGACCGGAAGTTGTAGCCCGCCAAACCACTGTCCTTTGGGTTCAGACTGTGAGGACCCCACCTGGCTTCAGCAGACTTTCCTCTCCACTCCCTGCAACAGTTTCCTCTCTACTGCAACTGTTTCCTCTTCTCTTCACTGCAACAGTTTCCTCTCTACTGCAACTGTTTCCTCTTCTCTTCACTGCAACTGTTTCCTCTCTACTGCAACAGTTTCCTCTCTACTGCAACTGTTTCCTCTCCACTCCCTGCAACTGTTTCCTCTCTACTGCAACAGTTTCCTCTCCACTGCAACTGTTTCCTCTCCACTGCAACTGTTTCCTCTCCACTCCCTGCAACTGTTTCCTCTCTACTGCAACAGTTTCCTCTCCACTGCAACTGTTTCCTCTCCACTGCAACTGTTTCCTCTCCACTCCCTGCAACTGTTTCCTCTTCACTGCAACTGTTTCCTCTTCACTGCAACTGTTTCCTCTCCACTGCAACTGTTTCCTCTTCACTGCAACTGTTTCCTCTTCACTGCAACTGTGTCCTCTCTACTGCAACTGTTTCCTCTCCACTGCAACTGTTTCCTCTTCACTGCAACTGTTTCCTCTTCTCTTCACTGCAACTGTTTCCTCTTCACTGCAACTGTTTCCTCTTCACTGCAACTGTTTCCTCTTCACTTCACTGCAACTGTTTCCTCTCCACTCCACTGCAACTGTTTCCTCTTCACTGCAACTGTGTCCTCTCTACTGCAACTGTTTCCTCTCCACTGCAACTGTTTCCTCTCCACTGCAACTGTTTCCTCTCCACTCCCTGCAACTGTTTCCTCTTCACTGCAACTGTTTCCTCTTCACTGCAACTGTTTCCTCTCCACTGCAACTGTTTCCTCTCCACTGCAACTGTTTCCTCTCCACTCCACTGCAACTGTTTCCTCTCCACTGCAACTGTTTCCTCTCCACTGCAACTGTTTCCTCTCCACTCCACTGCAACTGTTTCCTCTCCACTGCAACTGTTTCCTCTTCCCTGCAACTGTTTCCTCTCCTCTTCACTGCAACTGTTTCCTCTTCACTGCAACTGTTTCCTCTTCACTGCAACTGTTTCCTCTCCTCTTCACTGCAACTGTTTCCTCTCCACTCCACTGCAACTGTTTCCTCTTCACTGCAACTGTTTCCTCTTCACTGCAACTGTTTCCTCTTCACTCCCTGCAACTGTTTCCTCTTCACTTCACTGCAACTGTTTCCTCTTCACTGCAACTGTTTCCTCTCCACTGCAACAGTTTCCTCTTCACTGCAACTGTTTCCTCTTCACTGCAACTGTTTCCTCTCCACTCCCTGCAACTGTTTCCTCTTCTCTTCACTGCAACTGTTTCCTCTTCTCTTCACTGCAACTGTTTCCTCTTCACTTCACTGCAACTGTTTCCTCTCCACTGCAACAGTTTCCTCTTCACTGCAACTGTTTCCACTCCACTGCAACTGTTTCCTCTCCACTGCAACTGTTTTAGTCAATCTTTGGTCGTAGGTAACTTCCGGTAACATTTTCTTTTTGCTTTAAGGGAAACATGCGTTCGCTGCGTTAGAAAACAAGGGGAGTAATCACCCAGACCTGCCAGTCGTGCTACTATCAATTAAGGCGTATTAGTGCAATTCGAAAGTACCTGTCCACAGATGCAACATCCAAACTCGTCACGTCTCTCATTCTCTCACGTCTGGACTATCGCAATTCTCTTTTGGCTGGTCTGCCAGCATCATCTATCCACTCCCTTCAATGTATACAAAACTCTGCAGCTTGACTAGTCCTCAGAAAGAAAAAAACTTAGCACATTACTCCTCTCTTGCGATCTCTCCACTGGTTGCCTATGCCACAGACAGTAAACTATAAGATCAGTACCCTCTGTTACAAATGTCTCCACAAAACAGCACCCTCTTACGTCTGTGGATGTCTTCACCTGTACACTCCTCGTTCCCTCCGCTCTGCTGCAGATACCTTGGCCGTTGCTCTCCAAGACAATACTGCAAGGAACAGTGCAGGGGAAGA
>CM054156.1:48105104-48142604 GCA_028751875.1 Rapana venosa
GCTTTTGGATCAGAGAGGTGAGAACTGGATGTTTCGTGGAAAGGGAGAAGTACATGGCTGACTGTTGATACAACGACTTGGAAGTGGGCACCAGTTCCTGGGTTTGTCCATTCCCCGTGCCTCAAGTCCTCAGGAAGCTGTGTTCAGATGCCGGCAGGTGTGACTGTGTGCCAGCTGTGTGCAGAAGCCATGGCGTGGACAGGGCAGGACAGGGCAGGACAGGGCAGAGCAGGGCAGGACAGGGCAGGACAGGGCAGGCCAGGGCAGGACAGGGCAGGACAGGGCATGACAGGGCAGGACAGGACAGAACAGGACAGGACAGGAAAGGACAGGGCAGAGCAGGGCAGGACATGACAGGACAGGACAGGACAGGACAGGGCAGAGCAGGGCAGGACATGACAGGACAGGGCAGGGCAGGACAGGGCAGGGCAGGACATGACAGGACAGGGCAGGGCAGGACAGGGCAGGACATGACAGGACAGGGCAGGGCAGGACAGGGCAGGGCAGGACAGGGCAGGGCAGGGCAGGGCAGGACAGGACAGGGCAGGGCAGGGCAGGGCAGGACAGGACAGGGCAGGACAGACAGCCCTGTGAGCGCAGCTGTAGCGGAGCTAAGACAGGAAGGTGCGCACAGTGCCCATGATGACCTTGCCACAGGCCGGACAGTCGTCGAACTGGTCAGAGCAGGGCTGACAGGTGATGAAGTGACCGCAGGGCAGGAAGGTGACCCCGCTGCTGGACAGGTCCACCTTCCTGCAGGCCCGGCACGTCTTGCGCTGGGTCAGCCGCCAGTTCTCCGTGGCCAGACGCTGCACTTTCTCCCGGAGCAGCTCTTTGGACGACAGCTTGGAGCTGTCAGAGCTGGAGGCTGCTTCCCTGCAGGAGGTGGTCTTGTCTGGCTGTTGCGGGGACGTCGTGGTCCCCTGACACACGGACGGCTTGCCGGCCTCTTCAGAGGATGCCGCTGTGGGCGACACGCGCAACAGGGAGGCAGAGCCTGCAGCACAGGCCTGGGAAGCTGGCGCCGTCTGCAGCGGAAGAGGGTCAGAGGTCAGGGCTGCAGCAGGGGCGCAGCCAGTGGCGGAGGAGAGGCTGTGTGCTGACGCTGCGCCAGCAGCAGAGTCCGGCATTCCTGCAGCACTTTGCTGGCGACGCTGTGCAGCCTTCAGAGGGCAGGGGCCGGGGCTGGTGTGCTGAGCCCTGTGACTGCGCTGAAGGAGGTCAGCCTGACCTTCAGGGTTGTCCAGCAGGTCACAGGCCGCTGATAGAGCTGCTGCATGGGGGTGAGGGAGGAGGTGGGGTCCACGTGCTGCATGTCGTCCATCAGCAGCTGCACCAGACACAGAGGGATGTCCATGAAGAGCAGCGCCGCTCTGACCACCTCCCTGTGCTGAAGACTGCTGCCTCCTGCACACACACACACACACCACACACACACACACACACACACACACACACAACACACACACACACACACACACACACACACAACACACACACACAGACACACACACACACACCACACACACACACACACACACACACACACACACACACACACACACAACACACACACACACACACACACACACACAACACACACGCACGCACGCACGCACGCACGCACACACACACAGACACACACACACACACACACACACACACACACACACAGACACAATTTGTAAACAAATGATAGGAGTTCATAAAAAAGCATTAGTACTACCCACTTTGGGTGAATTAGAGAGATTTCCACTGACCCTTAAAATCATATGCCAGATAATATCCTTTTGGATTCATTTGACAGAATCAAAACGAGACTCTTATATTAGAATAGTATACGATTATTTGTATCAGAATAATACATACGATAAATGGATAAACACAGTGAAAAATATTCTGTACACAATTGGATTCAAACATGTCTGGAAGAACCAAAGCACTCTTAATGTTCATCGGTTGAGTTATGCTGTTAGAAGAAAACTTGAGGACATGTATAAAACATTTTGGATCTACCAAAAGAAAGAGTTTGCAAAACTAAAATTTTATGATTTTGCTACCAAAGAATACAGACTGGAACCATACTTAGTAAACTATGAAAGCAAAACTCATAAAAAGACGTATTGTAAATTTCGCACAAGCTGTCACAATTTAATGATAGAGAAAGGGAGGCACCAAAATATATCCAGAGAGGACAGAAAATGTAGACACTGTAACAAAATTGAAGATGAATTTCATTTACTTGATGAATGCATTTTATATGATGAACTCAGAAATAATTTGTTATTAAAAATCAAAACGAAAGACAAAGAACGCAAAAACTGTGTACATAAATTAAGTGACATAATCACAGTTGATATATATCAAGCAGATATCATCAGATATGTGTATGAGTGTTTTGAAAAGAGAGAAAAAGAGAAGTAAAATACAACATGTTTTTAGTGTACATCACTTTTAGCCAAAATAGATAATAATTATAGTTGATGTTTTTGTTGTGTCAAATAAGTCTACATGGTTTAAATGGACAATAAAATATTCTGAATCTGAATCTGAATCACACACACACACACACACACACACACCACACACACACACACACACACACACACACACACACACACACAGAAGACGTCATCAGTCAGATGGTTTTTCTCCTCCACAAAATACCACAATAGCTGAACTACACATAGAGAACACATGAATGAAGAAGATGAAGCAAATATTTTAGTCACCAAGCGAATAGGTGTGAAAAAATGTGAATCACAGTGAATCAACAAGGAGCTTCACTGCAGATGACTCAAGTCAGAAAACTCCACTTCACCTGCTTGCCTTGCTGATTGTCTACCTGTAATGAACCCGCAATTAGCAAGGTTTGCTGCCATCAGTTACAAGTTGCTCTTACTGTTATTAACAACCAAATGGAAATGTGAACAGATGGATACATCAAACTGAATGTATGAACAAAATGCATAGTGTGCTATTAATACCAAGAAGCTTACTTAGTTCTTTGCATGATGGCAGAGAAAAGCCTTGTCACGTGTTCAGTGTCACCATTCGATCATTTCCCAAAATAGACTTCATGAATAAACATTACGCTCACTGGTTCAGGTCATGTTCTATTAATAGAATGTTATTTTTCAGGATGACACTTTCACCAACTAAGAGACAGATAAAGTAGAGGCTAAATCCTGATAAAAAACAACAACACAACAAAAGATAATTAACACATAACCAGAATGAATGAATGAACTAAGGCATGAATGAAGGACTAAAGGAAGTGAAAAAGTACGTACTAAAAGAAAAAACTGAAGGAAAAGAGACCAACCCACACACACACATACACACCCCCACACAAAAACGCACACACAAAACAACACACACACACACACACACACACACACACAAGAGAGAGAGAGAGAGGGGGAAGACAGAGAGACAGGCAGAGACAGACAGACAGACAGAGACAGAGACAGAGAGGCCTAACATTAAAGTGGTACTCACCCGCCCTCTTTGTTCCGTCTGTCCACTGGTCACTCTCTGTCCACTGGTCACTCTCTGTCCACTGGTCAGTCTCTGTTCCCCTTTGGGACAAGTGGCGGGGTGAGGCCTTGTGAGGGACAGGGGGGGCGGGGTGGAGGGCAGTCCTGGGAGCAGCACACCTGCCCCCTGCCCTGCCCTTCTGACCCTGCCTGTGCAGTGCAGGGCCATCCTTGCTGCTGCAGGTGTCAGAGAGCGCTCCCTGAAGGTAGTCCACCAGTGTGCCACTGGCCTCAGGCATTCTCTCCTTCTGTCTCTTCTGTTCCTTGGTTTGGGTCTGTATTCTCTCTGTCGCTCTTTTCTTTTTGTTGCCGTTCTTTTTCTTCTTTCTGTGCTCCTTGTATTGTCTTTCTTTCTTTCTTTCTTTCTTCCGTTTCTTGTAAATCTTTGATGTTTGTCCTTCGCTCTTTATTTCCTTGTTTTTATGTATTTCCTTCTTTCTTTTCGTCCTTTTTCTCCGTTTTTTTTTTTCTTTTCTTTTCTTTCCTTCTTTTTTTTTCTTTCTTTCAAGAAAAATGAATGACAGGAAAACTTTGGTTTGGTTGTCTTATAGTCCCAGTGGAGTTATCCTTTGAAGGACTGCACCATCAACCAACCATCACAAACCAACTCACAACTGGCAAGTGACAAAGAAAACAGTGCTGATGTTTTTAAAGTGTCGATGAGCGCTAAAAATAGTTTAGGAAAACTCCGATCTGGTGTGTGTGTGTGTGTGTGTGTGTGTGTGTGTGTGTGTGTGTGTGTGTGTGTGTGTAAACAGAATGTTTCTTAGCTGCGTCTTAACAGATGTCGACAGTCTGTTGCAAGCAATAAGATCATCACTAAAAATCTGACACAAAGAATCTCCACTATCATTGTCTCTCCAAAGGGAAAGAAGGAAGCTAAAAAAACACACAAGAAAAACGCCCAAATAAACAACTGATGATCATTTCAATAGTGAAAGGCAACACAAACTGAAAATGGAACACGGTGTTTTCCTATTTTCCTATTTACACTAACCGGGAATTCCTTGCTAACTGTACCAACTCCACAACTGGGCAAGCCAAGCAGTTGTGGTTTTCTAAGGGGATTTCCCGAAGTGCTGACCACGTGTCCATGTTCCTTTCCAGACGGTGATGCCGGAGCGAACAGACAACAGCCCTGTATACGTCCTGCACGGCCTCCATTGAAGGGGATTCCCCCTGCACTTCACACCAGCTCCCACGTGATCACATTAAAGTCCTTTGGTCGAAACTATAAACCCAGGCATGTGTGCGAACACATGCTGAACGTCTTGCGCACACTTTAAAACCTGTTCCAACTTTTCGAAAAGTAGGCCACTGCATGCCCGTAGGAGGAATGATACAATGAACACCCCCCTCACACACACACACACACACACAAGCGCATGTACACCAGTGTCGTGTATAGACAGTGTTCTCCTCAGCCATGTACACCAGTGTCGTGTATAGACAGTGTCTCTCTCCTCAGTCATGTACACCAGTGTCGTGTATAGACAGTGTCTCTCTCCTCAGCCATGTACACCAGTGTCGTGTATAGACAGTGTCTCCTCAGCCATGTACACCAGTGTCGTGTATAGACAGTGTCTCTCTCCTCAGTCATGTACACCAGTGTCGTGTATAGACAGTGTCTCCTCAGCCATGTACACCAGTGTCGTGTATAGAACAGTGGTCTCCTCCAAGCATGTAACACCAGTGTCGTGTAATAGACAGTGTCCCTCAAGCCATGTAACCAGTGTCGAGTAGAGACAGTGTCCTCGCCTCAGTCCCACATGTAAAAACCAGTGTCGTGTATCGACAGGTCTCCTCAAGTCCCCATGTACACACCCTGACGTGTATGACCAGTGTCCTCGCTTCTCTCTTCCTCTCTCCCTCAGCACATGTACACCAGTGGCCCCGTGATAGACAGTGTCCCCCCTCCTCCAGCCATGGTCCACCAGTGTCGTGTATAGACAGTGTCCCTCCCTCAGTCATTAACACCATGTCGTGGATAGACAGTGTCTCCTCAGGTCATGGTACACCAGTGTCGTGTATATACATGTCTCCTCAGCCATGTACAACCAGTGTCCCCGTGTATAGAAGGTTCCTCTCTCCTCAGTCCATGTACACCAGTGTCGGTGTATAGACAGTGTCGCTTTTCTTTCCCTTTTCCTTCCTCCCTCCAGTCCAGTACACCAGTGTCGTGTATAGACATGGTCTCCTCCTCCCAGTCATGTACACCAGTTGGCCCGGGTAAATAGACAGTGTCTCCCTCAGTCATGTACACCATGTCCGTGTATATAGACAGTGGTCTCTCCTCGCCACAGCCATTAAACAACCATGGGTCGGTATAGACAGTGTCCTCTCTCCTCAGCCAGTAAACAACAGTGTCCGTGTATAGACATGTCTCCTCAGATCATGTACACCAGGTGGATCCGTTACTAGACAAGTGTCTCTCTCCTCACCCATGTACACCAAGTGTCGTTGTAAATAGACAGGTCTCTCTCCTCAGGCCATGTAACACCAGTGGTCGTGTATAGAGACAGTGTCCCTCTCATCCTCAGCCATGTACAGCACCAGTGTCCGAGTATAGACAGTGTCTCTCTCCGCAGCCATGTACTACCTGTGTCCGTGTATAGACTGTGTCTCCTCAGCCATGTACACCAGGTCGTGTATAGACAGTGTCCTTCTCTCCCTCAGCCATGACACCAGTGGGGCGTGTCTAGACAGAGTCTCTCCCTCAGCCATGTACACCAGTGTCCCGTGGTATAGACAGTGTCCTCCTCTCCTCAGTCCATGTAACACCAGTTCGAGTGTAGACAGTGTCCCTCAGCCATGTACACAGTTCGTGTATAGACAGTGTCTCCTCCTCATCCATGTACACCAGTGTCCGTGTATAGACAGTGTTCTCTCTCCTCAGCCATTAAACCATGGCGTGTTATAGACAGTGTCGTCTCCTCAGCCATGTAAACTACCAGGTCCCCGTGTATAGACAGTTGTCTCTCCCCTCTCCTCAGTCTGTACAACCAGTTGTCGTGTATAGAACATGGGCCCTCCTCTCATCATCAACACCAGTGTCGCGTAATAATAGACAGTGTTCCCTCTCTCCTCGAGCCATGTACCCCATGTCGTGTAAGGACAGTGTCTCTCTCCTCAGCCATGACACACCAGTGTCGGTATAGACAGTGTCTCACCTCAGGCCATGAACACCAGTGTCGTGTATAAGACAGTGGTCTCCTCACCATGTACACAAGTGTTCGTGTAAAGGACAGTGTTCTCTCTCCTCAACCATGTACACCAGTGATCCCGTGTATAGACAGTGTCCTCCTCAGTCATGTACACCATGTCGTGTATAGACCAGTGTCTCCTCTTCATGTACACATGTCGTTGTAAAGACAGTGTCTCCTCAGTCGATTGTAACACCAGTTGTCGTGGTAATAGACAGTGGTCCTCCCTCAGCCAGTACACCAGTGTCCGTGGTAATAGACAGTGTTCTCTCCTCAAGTCATGACACCATGTCCGTGGATAGACAGAGGGGTCTCACTCCCAGAGCACAGCCATGTAACACCAGTGTCGTGTATAGACAGTGTCTCCATGTCTCC
This sequence comes from Rapana venosa, assembly GCA_028751875.1. NCBI lineage: Eukaryota > Metazoa > Mollusca > Gastropoda > Neogastropoda > Muricidae > Rapana > Rapana venosa. The sequence continues at coordinate 48,112,222 of CM054156.1, forward strand.
GCAGTCATGTACACCAGGGGTCCGTGTATAGACAGTGTCTCTCTCCTCACAGCCATGTACACCAGTGTCGGTGTATAACAGTGGCCCTTCCCTCCTCTCTCCTCAGTCCATGTACAAAAACACCATGTCGTGTAATAGACCAGGGTCGCTTCTCTCCTCAGCCATGGTACACAGTGTCCGTTGTAGAGACAGTGTCTCCTCAGTCCATGTACACCATGTCGTGTAATAGAACAATGTTTCCCTCCCTCCTAGCCATTACACCATTGGTCGTGTATAGAGAACAGTGTCTCTCTCCTCAGTCCATGGTACACCAGTGTCGTGTAAAGACAGTGTTCTCTCTGCTCCTCAGCCATGTACAACCAGTGTCGGTGTATAGACAGTGTCTCTCAGCCATGTAACACCAGTGTCGTGTATAAGACGAGGGTCGCCTCACCATGGTTACACCAGTGTCGTGGTAAGACAGTGTCTCCTCAGCCATGGTACACCAGTTGGTCCGTGTATAGACGTGTCTCCTCAGCCATGTCAACCGTGTTCGTGTATAGACAGTGTCTCCCCTCAGCCAGGTACAACCAATGGTCGTGTATAGACAGTGTCCTCCCTCATCATTTACACCAGTGTCGGTATAGACCAGTGTCTCTCTCCTCAGTCATGTACAACCAGTGTTCGTGTATAGACAGTGTCTCGCTCCTCAGCCCATGTACACCAGTGTCGTGTATAGACAGTGTCCCCCCTCTCTCCTCACCATGTTACACCATGGTTCCGTGTATAGACATGTCTCCTCATCAGTACACCCAGTGTCGTGTATAGACAGTGTCCCCTTCTCTCCCTCAGCCATTACAACCAGTGTCGGGTATAACGTGTCTCTCTCGCTCAGCCAGTTACACAGTGGTCCGTGTATAGACAGTGTCTCTCTCCTCAGCCATGGTACACCCAGTGTCGTGTATAGACCAGTGGCCTCCTCGCCTGTACACCCAGTGGACGTGTATAGACAGTGTCTCCTCAGGCATTGTACACCCAGGTCGTGTAATAGTCAGTGTCTCCTCCCCACGAACACCATGTCGTGGATAGACAGTGTCCTCTCTCCTCAGCCCATGTACACCATTGTCGTGTATAGACAGTGGTCTCTCCTCCTACAGTCCCAATTCACCCAGTGTTCGTGTATAGCAGTGTCCCCTCTCCTTCCTCAGCCTTGTACACCATTGTCCCCGTGTATAGACAGTGTCTCCAACAGTCATGTACACCCAGGTTTTTTGTCGTGTATAGACAGTGGCTCTCCGCCTCAGCCAAGTAACACCCAGTGTTCGGGTACAGACAGTGTCCCTCCTCAGAGCCATGTACACCAGTGTCGTGTATAGACAGTGTCTCCCCTCAAGCCATGTACACCATGTCGTGTATAGAACAGTGTCTCCTCACCATGTACACCAATGTCGAGGTATAGACAAAGTGTCTCCTCCCTCCAAGAATGTAACAACCACACCAGTGGTCCGTGTATTGACAGTGTCTCCGCAGTCAGTACACCAGTGTCGTGTATAGACAGTGTCTCACTCCTTCAGCCGTACACCAGTGTCGTGTATAAGACAGGTGTCTCTCTCCCCCCCTCAGCCATGGAAACACCATGTCTTGTATAAGACAGTGTCTCCTCAAGCCATGTACAACACCAGTGTCGTGTATAGACAGTGTTCCCCCCATCCTCAGCATGAAACACAGTGTCGTGTATAGACAGTGTCCTCTCCTCAAACCAGGTACACCAGTGTCCGTTTATCAGACAGTTGTCGCTCTCCTCAGCGCCATGTACACCAATTGTCGTGTATAGACAGTGTCTCTCCCCTCAGTCCCTGTACACCCAGTGGGGGTCGTGTTATAGAAGTGTCCTCCTCCAGCCCATGTACACCAGTGTCGTTATAGACAGTTGTCTAGTGGGTCCTCCTCGCCATGACACCAGTGTCGTGTATAGACAGGGTCTCCTCTCCTCCACCAATGTACACCAGTGTCGTGTATAGACAGTGTCCTCTCTCCTCAGTCAAGGACACCAAGTGTCCGTGTATAGACTAAGTGGTACTCCTCCGTCCCATGTACACCATGTCGTTATAGACAGTGTCCTCGCCTCCTCAGTCATGTATCACCAGGTGTCCCCCGTGTAATAGACAGTGTCTCCCTCAGCCATGGACACATGTCGTGTATAGAACAGTGGACCTCTCTCCTCAGCCATGTACAACCAGTGTCGTGGATAACAGTGCTCTCTCGCTCAGCCATGTACACCATGGTCGTGTATAGAACAGTGTCTCTCTCTCACCATGTAACAAAACCAGTGGTCGTGGGTAAAGAGACAGTGTCCTCCCTCACCATGTTACACCAGTGGTTCCGTGTAAGAGACAGTGGTCTCCTCAAGTCATGTACACCAGTGTCGTGTATAGACAGTGTCGCTCTCCTCACATCATGTACAACCCAGGGTTCGTGGTATAGACGTGTCTCCTCAGTCATGTACACCATGTCGTGGATAGACAGTGTCTCCCTCTCCTCAGCCACATATGTACACCAGTGGTCCCGGTATAGACAGTGTCCTCTCTCCTCGTCAATGACACCAGTGTCTGATAGACATGTCTCCCTCAGCCCAATGTACACCAGTGTCGTGTATAGACAGTGTCCCTCTCCCTCCAGATCCATGTACAAAACCATGTCGTGTATAGACATGGTCTCTCTCCTTCAGCCTTGTACACCATTGCCGTGTATAGACAGTGGTCTCTCTCCTTCTCCTCAGCATGTAACACCAGTGCGTGTAAGACAGTGACCTCCCTCTCTCCTCAGACCATGTACACCACGTGGTCGTGTATAGACAGTATCCACTCAGTCCCTGTACACACCATGGTCCGTGTAGAGACAGTGTCTCTCATCCTCACCAATGTACCCAGTGACCGTGTATAGACAGTGTCCTCTCTCCTCAGACAGTACACCATTGTCGTGGTATAGACCAGTGTCTCTCTCCTCAGCCATGTACAACCATGCGTGTAAATAGACAGTGTCTCCTCTCCTCATCATGTAAACACCAGTGTCGTGTATAGAGAGTGTCTTCTCATCCATGTAAACACCAGTGGTCGTGTATAGACGTGTCTCTCTCCTCAGCCAGGTACACCATGTCCGTTGTATAGACAGTGTCCCTCCTCCTCAGTCATGTACACCATGTCGTGTAAAGACAGTTCCTCTCATCCCTCAGTCATGTACACCCGTGGCGTGTATAGACATGACCCTCCTCCCTCTCCTTCAGTCCACATGTAACACCCAGTGTCGTGTTATAGAGCAGTTCTGTCCGCCTCAGTCCCATACAACAGTGTCCGGTGTAAGACAGGTCTCTCCTCTCTCCTCAGCCATGTACACCAGTGTCCGTGTATATAGACAGTGTCCCTCTCTCCTCAGTCCTTGTACACCATGTCCCGAGTAATAGAACTTGTCTCGCCTCCTCAGTCATGTACACCAGTGGTCGTGTATGAGACAGTGTCTCTCTCCTCAGATCCATGTACAAACCCAGTGTCGTGTATAGACAGTGTCTCTCTCCTCAGCAATGTACACCACATGTCCGTGGATAGACCAGTGGTCTCCTCAGCCATGGTTACACCAGTGGTCGTGTCTGGACATGTCTCTCTCCTCAGCCATGTCACCATGTGGCGGGTATAGACATGTTCACTCCTCTGTCCAGGTACACCAGTGTCGTGTAAGAACAGTGGTCTCTCTCTCAGTCATGTACACCAGTCCGTGTATAGACAGTGGCTCCTCTCCTCAGTCATTGTACACCAGTGTCGTGTATAGACAGTGGGTCTCTCATCATGTACCCCAGTGTCGTGTAATAGACAGTGTCCTCCTCAGCCTGTACACCATGTCGTGTATAGACTGTGTCCTCTTCCTCCTACACCATGTACACCAGTGCGTGTATAGAGACCATGTCGCCTCAGTTCAAGTACACAGTTGGTCGGGTTATAGACAGTGGTCCCCTCCCTCTCCCAGCCATGACACCAGTGTCGTGTAAGACAGTGTCCCCTCCCTCATTCCCATGAGACACCAGGGGCGTGTAATAGACAGTGTCTCCGTCAGCTCAATGTACACCAGTGTCGAGTATAGACAGTGTCCTCTTCTCCTCAGTCCATGTACACCATGTTCCGTGTAAAACAGTGGTCTCCCTCAGTCATGTACACCAGTGGTCGTGTATAGCCAGTGTCTCTCTCCTCAGACCATGTACAACCAGTGGTACCCCGTGTATAGACAGTGGTCTCCCTCTGTCCTTGACACCAATGGTCTTGTATAGACAAGTGTCCCTCCGCAGCCAGTACACCAGTGTCGGGTAAATAGAACAGTGTCTCACTCCTCAGCCATGAACACCAGTGACGTGTAAGACAGTGTCCTCCTCAAGCCAATGTACAAACCAGTGTCGTGAATAGACAGTGGTCCTCTCTATCCTCAAGCCATGTACACCAGTTGTCGTGTATAGACCAGTGTCCCTCTCCTCAGCCATGTACACCAGTGTCGTGTATAGACCAGTGTTCCTCCTCAGCCATGGTAACAACCATGGTCGTGGTATAGACAGTGGCTCCTCAGCCATGTACAACCAGTGTCCGTGTATAACAGTGTCTCTCCACCCAGTCCATTGTACAACAGTGTCCGTGTATAGACAGGCTCCTCAGCCATGTAACACCAGTGGTCCCGTGTATAGACAGTGTCTCTTCTCCTCATCCATGTACACCAGTGGGTCCGTTGTATAACAGTGTCTCCTCACCATGTACACAGTGTCCGTGCATAGACATGTCTTCCTTCAGCCAGTAACCAGTGTCGTGTAATAACAGTGTCCTCTCTCCCTCATCCATGTACCCCAGTGGTCGTGTATAGACAGTGTCTCCTCAGCCCATACACCCAGTGTCGTGTATAGACAGTGTCGCCTCAGCATGTACACCAGTGGTCCGTGTATAAGACAGTGTCTCCTCAGCCATGTACAACCAGTGTCGTGTATAGACAGTGTCCCTCCTCTCCTCAGTCATGTACAACAGGGTCGTGTATAGACTGTGTCTCTCCCTCAGTCCCCATGTAAACACCAGTGTCCGGGTAAAGACAGTGTCTCCTCTCAGTCCCATGGTACACCAGTGGTCGTGTATAGACCTGTCTCTCTCTCTCTCCTCAGCCATGAAACCAGTGTCCCCGTGTAGAACAGTGTCCCTCTCTTCTCCTCATCAGGTACACAGTGTCGTGGAGAGACAAGTGGCTCCTCACCATGTTACACCAGTGTCCGTGATAGACAGTGATCTCTCTCCTCAGCCATGTAACACCATTCGTGTAAGTAAGACAGTGGTCTCCCTCAGTCAGTACACCCAGTGTCCGGGATAGAACTGGGGTCTCTCTCCTCCTCAGTCCATTAAGCACCAAGGTGTCGTGTATAGACATGGTCCTCTCCCTCAGTCCCATGTAAACCAGTGTCGTGTATAACAGTGCTCCCTCACCTCAGTACATGTACACCAGTGCGTGTAAGACAGTGTCGACCTCAGTCATGTACACCATGTCGGTGATAGACCGTGTCCTCCTCGCCATGTACACCATTGTCGTGTATAGACAGCTGTCACCCTCCAGCCATGTAACACCTGTGTCCGTGTAAATAGACAAGTGTCCTCCTCATCAGTCATGACACCCATTGTGGGTGGAGTATAGAACAGTGGTCCTCTCTCCCTCAGCCCATGAACAACCAGTGTCGTGTATAGAACAGTGTCCCTCCTCACCATGTACACCAGTGTCGTGTATAGAATGGACTCTATCCTCAAGCCATGTACCCCATGCCCGAGGTAAAAGACTGTTTCTCTCCTCAGTCCTCAGGCCCATGTACACCAGTGTCCCCCCGTGTATAGTCAGTGACTCTCAGCCCATGTCACCCAGTGTCGTGTATAGAACATGTCCTCCTCAGAGCCAGGTAAACACCAGTGTCGTGTATAGACCCATGTGGTCTCTCAGCCATGTAAACACCAGTGGGTCCGTTTGTATATACAGTGTCTCTCTCCATCCAGCCATGGACAACCTGCGTGTATAGACAGTGTCTCCTCACCAGGTACCAACCAGTGTCCGTGTATAAGACGTGGTCCTACCCGCCCCAGCCATGTACAAACCAGTTGTCGTGTATAGACAGTGTCTCTTCTCCTCAGCCATGTACACCAGTGTCTGTTAATAGACAGGTCCCTCACCATGTGAACACCAGTGGTCGTTATAGAGAGTGTCTCTCAGTCATGGTACACATCAGTGTCGTGTAATAGACCAGTGGTCTCCTCATCATTCCCCAACCAGTGTCGTGGTAATAGACAGTGTCTCCTCTCCTCAGTCATGTAACACCAGTGTCCGTGGGTATAGACATGGTGCCCTCCTCAGCCAATGTACACCAGTGTCGTGTGATAGACAGTGTCTCGCTCCTCAGCCATGGTACAAACCCATGGCGTGTGTAGACAGTGTCTCCCTCCTCAGCCTGTACAACCAGTGTCCGTGGTATAGACAGTGTCTCTTCCTCCTCAGCCCATGTAACACCATGTCGTGTTAATAGACAGTGGTCCCTCTCTCCTCAGCCATGTACCACCAGTGGTCGTGTATAGCAGGGGACCTCTCTCCTCAGTTCATGTAACACCAGTGCGTGGGTAGAGCCATGGTCTCTCCTCCTCAGCATGTACACCAATGTCCGGTGGTGTATTAGACTGTGGTCTCCTCAGCCATGTACACCACTAGAGTCGTGTAATAGACAGGGCTCCTCAGTCAATACACCTGTCGTGTATAGACATGGTCCTCCCCTCACTCACCATGTACAACCAGTGTCGTGTGTAGACAGTGTCCCCTCTCCCCTCAAAGCCATGTACCACCATGGGCGTTAATAGACAGTGGTCCCCTCCTCAGCCCATTACACCATTGGTCGTGTATTAGACAGTGTCTCTCTCCTCAGCCATGTACACACCAGTTGGTCCCCCGTGTAAAGACAGTGTCTCTCTCCTCCTCTCTCCTCAGCCATGTACACCAGTGTCGTGTAAGACAGTGTCTCTCTCCTCCAGCCATGTAAACACCAGTGTCGTGTATAGACAGGGTCTCTTCCCCAGCCATGTAACACCAGTGTCGTGTATAAAACAGTGTCTCTCTCCTCAAGCCATGTTCACCAGTGTCGTGTAGAGACAGTGTCTCCCAGCCATGTCACCAGTGTCGTGGGAATAAGGACAAGAGTCCTCCTCCTCAGTCATGTACAACCAGTGGTCGTGTATAGACAGTGCCTCTTCTCTCCTCAGCCATGTACACCAGTGTCCGTGGGTTATAGACATGGTCCCTCTCCCTCTCAGTCTTGTACACCAGTGTCCGGGTAATAGGACAGTGTCCTCCTCAGCCAATGTACAAACCAGTGTCGTGTATACAGTGTCCTCCTCAAGGCCCCCTGTACACCAGTGGTCCGGTGTATAAGACAAGTGTCTCTCTCCTCAGCCAAGTCCACCATTTGCTTCCGAGTATAGACAGTGTCCCACTCCCTCAGTCATGTAACACCAGTGTCCGGTGGTATAGAACAGTGTCACCTCAGTCCTGTCCACAGTGTCGTGGTATAGACCAGTGTCTCTCCCTCAGTCATAGTACACCATGTCGTGTATAGACAGTGTCACTCCTCACCATGTACACCAGTGTACCCCGTGTATAGACATGTTCTCTCTCCTCCAGCCTGTACACCTTGTCGTGTATAGACAGTGTCTCTCTCCCAACCTCCAGCCATGTACACCAGTGGTCGTGTTATAGACATGTCTCCTCTCCTCACCTGACACCAGTGGGTCGTGGTATAGAACAGTGTCGACTTCCCCATCACCAGTAAACACCAGTGTCCGTGTATAGACAGTGTCTCCTCAGTCATGTACACCAGTGACGTGGATAGACAGTGTCCTCTCTCCCTCAGTCTTGTACACCAAGTGGTCGGGTATAGACAGTGTCTCCTCAGTCCTGGTAAAAACACCAGTGTCCGTGTATAGACAAGTGTCCCTCCCGCTCCTCAGCCATGTACACCAGTGTCCCCGTGTAATAGACAGTGGTCCTCTCTCCTCAGTCATGTACACCAGTGTCCGGTATAGACCGTGTCTCCTCAGCCATGTACACCATGTCGTGTATAGACAGTGTCCCCTCTCTCCTCCTCAGTCATGTACACCAGTGTCCGGGTATAGACAGGGTTTTTTGTCCTCTCTCCTCAGCCAATGGTACAAACGCAGATCGTGTATAGACAGTGTCCTCTCATCCTTCAAGCCATGTACACCAGTGTACGTGTATAGACAGTGTCTCCTCTCCCAGCCATGTAACACCATGACCGGTAATAACATGGGGTACCATCCTCAGTCATGTTTACAAACCAGTGTCCGTGTATCGACAGTGTCTCTCTCCCTCAGCCATGTACAACCATTGTCCCGTGTAAGACAGTGTCTCCTCTCCTCAGGCCCAATGTTACAACCAGTGTCGTGTATAGAGACAGTGTCCTCTCTCCTCAAGCCAGGTACACCAGTGTCGTGTATGACAGTGTCTCCTCTCCCTCAGTCATGTACACCAGTGTCCGTGTATAGAATCAGGGTCTCCTCAGTACATGTACACCAGTGTCGTAAGACAGTGTCCTCCTCTCCGCAGCCATGTAACACCAGTGTCGGTGTATAGACAGGCTCTCTCCTCAGTCATGTACAACACTAAAACACGAACAGCAAAACATACATAAAACATCAATCTACACAAAAAAATCACAAAACAAAACAGACACCAGTGCGTGTTATAAGACAGTGTCCTCTCCTCAGTCATGTTACACCAGGTCGTGTATAGACAGTGTCCTCCTCTCCTCAGATTCATGTAACACCAGTGCGTGTATAGACAGTGTCTCCTCAGTCATGTACAACAGTGTCTGTATAGACAGGTCCCTCTCCTCCCTCAAGCCCATGGTAACACCAAGTGGTCGTGTATAGACAGTGTCTCTCTCCTCTCCTCAGTCATGACAGACCAGTCGTGTTTGACAGTGGGTCCCCCTCTCTCCTCAGTCAGTACACCCAGTGTCGTGAAGACCGTGTCTCTCCCTCAGTCATGTACACCAGTGTCGTCAAAGACAGTGTCTCTCTCCACCAGCCATTACACCAGTGCCGTGTATAGACAGTGTCCCCGCAGCCATTAACGACCAGTGCGTGTAATAGACAGTGTCCTCCCTCTCACCTCACCAATGTACAACCAGTGGTCGTGTATAGACAGTGTTCCTCCCATACATGACACAGTGTCCGTGTTATAGACAGTTCTCTCCCTCTCCTCAGTCATGTAACACCAGTGGTTCGTGTATAGACAGTGTCTCTCTCCCAATCATGTAACACCAGTGGTCGTGTATAGAGACAGTGACTCCCTCAGTCATGTACACCAGTGGTCCGTGGTATAGACATGTTCTTACCTCAGCCATGTACACCAGTGTCCGTGTATAGAACAGTGTCCTCTCCTCCTCAGCATGTCACCAGTGTCCCCGTGTATAGACAGGACCTTCCTCGTCCAATGACAACCCCAGTGTCGTGGTATAGACTGGTCCCCTCTCCTCAAGCCATGTACAACCAGTGTCGTGTATAAGACGTGACTCCCTCAGTCCCCATGTACACCATGTCGTGTAAAGACCAGTGTCCTCCCTCACCATGTACAACCAGTGTCGTGTATAGACATGTCTCCCCTCTCCTCAGTCATGTACACCAGTGTCCCGTGTAGAGACAGTGTCTCCTCAGTCATGTACAAACCAGTGTTCCGAGTAATAGACCAGTGTTCTCCTACTCCTCAGCCAATGCACACCAGTGGCGTGTAATAGACAGTGTCTCCTCAGTCATGTACACCAGTGTCGGGTATAGACAGTGTCTCCTCAAACCCCTGTACACCAGTGTCGGTATAGACAGGTCGCCTCTCCTCAGCCATGTACACCAGTGTCGTGTATAGACAGTGTCTCCTCACCATGTACACCATGGTCGTGTATAGACAGTGTCTCTCTCCTCACCATGTACACCAGTTCGTGTATAACTGTGGTCTCTCTCCTCACCATGTTAACACCAGTGTCGTGGTATAGACAGTGTCCCCCTCAGCCAAGTACAACCATGTCGGTGTATAACAGTGGTCCTCCTCCGCCCATGTACACAGTGTCGTGGTATAGACAGTGGTCGTCCTCATCCGCAGTCCTGTCCACCATGTCGTTATAGACAGTGGTCCTCCCCTCACCATGTACACCAGTGGTTCGTGTAAATAGACAGTGTCCATCCTCTCCCAGCCATGTACACCAGTGTCGTGTATAGACAGTGTCCTCCTCAGCCATGTACACCAGTGTCGTGTATAGACAGTGTCTCTCCAGCCATGTACACCAGTGTCGTGTATAGACAGTGTCTCTCTCCTCAGTCATGTACACCAGTGTCGTGTATAGACAGTGTCTCCTCAGCCATGTACACCAGTGTCGTGTATAGACAGTGTCTCTCTCCTCAGCCATGTACACCAGTGTCGTGTATAGACAGTGTCTCCTCCAACATGTAATACCATGTCGGTATAACAAGTGTCTCCTCAGTCAGTACACCAGTGTCGTTAAAGACAGTGGTCTCCTCACCATGTACACCAGTGGTCCGTGTTAGACAGGTCTCTCTCCCAGCCATGTACCACCAGTGTCGTGTATAGACATGTCCTCCTCACCAGGTACACCAGTGTCGTGTATAGCAGTGTCTCTCTCCTCAGCCCATGTAACACCAGTGGGTCGGTATAGACAGTGGTCTCCTCTCCTCAGGCCCATGTACAACCAGCAGTGTCGTGTATAACAGTGTCTCCTCAGCCATGTACACCAGTGGTCGTGTATAACCGTGTCCCTCCCTCCCTCAGTCATGTACCCCAGTTGTCGTGTATAGACAGTGTACTCCCTCAGCCCAAGTACACCAGTGTCGTGGGGTATAGAACAGTGTCCTCCCCCTCAGCTCATGTACACCAGTTGGGTCGTGTATAGACAGTGTCTCCTCAGCCATGTACACCTATGTCGTGTATAGACAGGTGTCTCTCCCTCAGTCATGTACAACCATGGTCGTGTATAGAACAGAGGTCTCCCCTCTCCTCAGACCATGTACACCATGTCGTGTATAGACAGTGTCCTCCTCCTCAAGTCATGTACACCAGTGTCGTGTAAAGACCAGTGTCTCTCTCTCCACAGCCATGTACAACCAAACACGACCGAAAACCACCCCCCCCCGCCCCTTACATCAAAAACCCCCTATAGACCTCACCGCACCCAACTACCCGAGTAACCAAGTCCAATTATGTGGGACAACTCAGTTAAAAACTTAACAGATAACCAATAAGTAGGCCATAAGCACCAATAAAAAGCGAAATTCCATGTGTGGAAACCCCCTCTCCCCCCTCGCCCTACCGTAGATGTCGTGAAAAGACCGTGTCTCTCTCCTCAGTCCCCTGTACGACCAGTGTCGTGTATCGCCACGTGCTCCTCAGCCTGTTACCCCAGTGTCGTTATAGACAGTGTCCCTACCTCTCCTCATAGCCCATGTACACCAGTGGCGTCGTGGTAATAGACAGTGACCACCTCAGTCCATGTAACACAGTTCCGGGTAATAGACAGTGTCACCTCTCTCCTCAGTCCATGACACCAGTGTCGTGTATAGACCGTGTCTCCTCCTCTCAGTCATGTACACCATGTCGTGTATAGACAGTGTACGCTCTCCTCAGCCTCCAGTCATGTACACCAGTGGTCCGTGTATAGACAGTGGTCTCCTCAGTCCCTTGTATCACCAGTGTCGTGTAATCGACATGTCTCTCAGCCAGGTACAACACCATTCCGGGTATAGACAAGTGTCTCCTCATGCGACCATGTACACCAGTGGCCCGGTGTATAGACAGTGGGTCTCCTCAGTCAGGACAACCAGTGTGGTGTATAGACAGTGTCTCTCCTCCTCCAGCCCATGTAACCATGTCGTGTATTAACAGTGTCTCCCTCAGCCATGTAACACCAGTGTCCGTGTAATAGACAGTGTCTTCTATCCTCAAGCCATGGTAACTCCAGTGTCGTGGGATAGACAGTGCGTCGCTCCTCAGCCTGTACACAACCAGTTCGGTGTATAGACAGTGTTCTCTCAGTCCATGTACAACCAGGTCCCCCCGTGTATAGACAGTGTCCTTCCCTCAGCCATGTACAACAGTGTCGGATAGATCAGTGTCCCTCCTTCAGCCAGTACACCAGTGGTCGTGTATAGACAGTGTCTCTCTCCTCAGCCATGTACACCAGTGTCGTGTATAGACAGTGTCTCCTCAGCCATGTACACCAGTGTCGTGTATAGACAGTGTCTCTCTCCTCAGCCATGTACACCAGTGTCGTGTATAGACAGTGTCTCTCTCCTCAGCCATGTACACCAGTGTCGTGTATAGACAAGTCTCTCCCTCAGCCATGTACACCAGTGTCGTGTATAGACAGTGTCTCTCTCCTCAGCCATGTACACCAGTGTCGTGTATAGACAGTGTCTCTCTCCTCAGCCATGTACACCAGTGTCGTGTATAGACAGTGTCTCCTCAGCCAAGGTACAACCCAAAAGTGTCGTTTAAAGAACAGGGTCTCTCTATCCTCAGTCATGGACACAAGTTGTCGGGTTATAGACAGTGTCTCCTCAGCACATGTAACACCATGTCGTGTTTAGACAAGTGTCTCCTCAGCCATGTACACCATTGTCGTGTAAATAGACCAGTGTACTCCGTCAGCCATGTGACCCAGTTCGTGTAGAGACAGGTCTCTCTCCGCTTCGTCATTACACCAGTGTCGTGTTTAGACAGTGGTCCCCACTCCTCCTCAAGGTCATGTACACTGTCGTGTATAGACAGTGTCCTCTCCCGCAGTCATGTACAAACCAGTGCGTGTATAGACAGTGTCTCTCTCCCTCAGCCATGTACACCCAGTGTCGTGTAGAGACAGTGTCCCCTCACCATCCTCAGTCCAGTGTACAACCAGTGTTCCGTGTAATAAGACTGTGGGGTCCCTCTCAACCATGTAAACCATCCTGGTCGTGGTATAGACCAGGTCACTCTCTCCCTCAGCCATGTACACCATGTCGTGTATAGACTAGTGTCCTCCCTCCTCATGACACCAGTAGTCGTGTATAGACAAAAAAAAGTGTCTCTGCCTTCCCTCAGTCAGGTACACAATGTCGTAGGATAGACAGGGTCTCCTCTCCTCACAGCTTGACACCAGTTCCGTTGTAGAACCTGTGTCCTCTCCTCTCAAGTCCCCATGTACAACCAGTGTCGTGTATAGACAGTGGCTCCGCAGTTCATGTACACCAGTGTCGTGTAAGACTGTGTCTCCTCACCATGGTACAACATGGTGTCGTTGTATAGACAAGTGTCTCCTCAGCCATGTGACACCAGTGGTCGGGTATAAGACCAGTGTCTCCTCGTCATGACACCAGTGTGTGTATAGACAGTGTCCCTCTCTCTCAGCCAAATGTACACCAGTGTCCGTGTAAGAGACAGTGCCTCCCCATCAGCCAATGTACAAAACCAGTGTCGTGTAATAAGACAGTGTTCTAATCATCAGACATGTACACCAGTGGTCGTGTATAGACCAGTGTCTCTCTCCTCAGCATGTACACCAGTGTCCCCGTGTTTAGACAGGGTCCTCCTCGCCATGTAACACCAGTGTCGTGTATGAGACAGTGGTCTCCGCAGCCAATGTACAACCAGTGCGTGGAAGACAGTGTCTCCTCAGCCATGGTAACACCAGTGTCGTGTAATAGACAGTGTCCCCTCTTCTCCTCAGCCATGACACCAGTGTCGTGTAAAATAGACAGTGTCTCCCCTCAGCCCATGTACCGATTAGGCGCACCCCCTCCCACTTCCGCGACCTCATCCACACCAGATACTCGGGCACACCCACCCACTCCATTCGACCAGAACAAGCACGATATAACCGAATCTTAACCACCACACACACAAACTGACGAAAACACAAATCAAGACCACACCGCTCAAATGACAAAACTTTAAAACCTGTCCCACTTTTTTCGAAAGAGCCACTGCAGGCCCGTAGAGGAATGATACAATGAACCACCCCCCCCCCCCCCCCCCACACACACAAAATAAAACACACACAACGCATTACACCAGTGTCGTGTATAGACAGAGGTCCTTCCTCAGCCATTACACCAGTGTCGTGTATTGACAGTGTCTCTCTCTCATCAAGTTACACCAGGTCCCCGGGTATAGCATAGACAGTGTCTCTCTCCTCAGCCCATGTACACCAGTGTCGTGTATAGACAGTGTCTCCTCAGCCAAAGTACACCAGTTCCCGTTGTATAGACATGTGTCCCCCCCTCTCTCCTCAGTCAATGGTACACCAGTGTCCTGTATAACAGTGTCCCCTCCCTCAGGCCATGTAACACCAGTGTCGTGTATAGAACAGTGGTCTCCTCCAAGCATGTAACACCAGTGTCGTGTAATAGACAGTGTCCCTCAAGCCATGTAACCAGTGTCGAGTAGAGACAGTGTCCTCGCCTCAGTCCCACATGTAAAAACCAGTGTCGTGTATCGACAGGTCTCCTCAAGTCCCCATGTACACACCCTGACGTGTATGACCAGTGTCCTCGCTTCTCTCTTCCTCTCTCCCTCAGCACATGTACACCAGTGGCCCCGTGATAGACAGTGTCCCCCCTCCTCCAGCCATGGTCCACCAGTGTCGTGTATAGACAGTGTCCCTCCCTCAGTCATTAACACCATGTCGTGGATAGACAGTGTCTCCTCAGGTCATGGTACACCAGTGTCGTGTATATACATGTCTCCTCAGCCATGTACAACCAGTGTCCCCGTGTATAGAAGGTTCCTCTCTCCTCAGTCCATGTACACCAGTGTCGGTGTATAGACAGTGTCGCTTTTCTTTCCCTTTTCCTTCCTCCCTCCAGTCCAGTACACCAGTGTCGTGTATAGACATGGTCTCCTCCTCCCAGTCATGTACACCAGTTGGCCCGGGTAAATAGACAGTGTCTCCCTCAGTCATGTACACCATGTCCGTGTATATAGACAGTGGTCTCTCCTCGCCACAGCCATTAAACAACCATGGGTCGGTATAGACAGTGTCCTCTCTCCTCAGCCAGTAAACAACAGTGTCCGTGTATAGACATGTCTCCTCAGATCATGTACACCAGGTGGATCCGTTACTAGACAAGTGTCTCTCTCCTCACCCATGTACACCAAGTGTCGTTGTAAATAGACAGGTCTCTCTCCTCAGGCCATGTAACACCAGTGGTCGTGTATAGAGACAGTGTCCCTCTCATCCTCAGCCATGTACAGCACCAGTGTCCGAGTATAGACAGTGTCTCTCTCCGCAGCCATGTACTACCTGTGTCCGTGTATAGACTGTGTCTCCTCAGCCATGTACACCAGGTCGTGTATAGACAGTGTCCTTCTCTCCCTCAGCCATGACACCAGTGGGGCGTGTCTAGACAGAGTCTCTCCCTCAGCCATGTACACCAGTGTCCCGTGGTATAGACAGTGTCCTCCTCTCCTCAGTCCATGTAACACCAGTTCGAGTGTAGACAGTGTCCCTCAGCCATGTACACAGTTCGTGTATAGACAGTGTCTCCTCCTCATCCATGTACACCAGTGTCCGTGTATAGACAGTGTTCTCTCTCCTCAGCCATTAAACCATGGCGTGTTATAGACAGTGTCGTCTCCTCAGCCATGTAAACTACCAGGTCCCCGTGTATAGACAGTTGTCTCTCCCCTCTCCTCAGTCTGTACAACCAGTTGTCGTGTATAGAACATGGGCCCTCCTCTCATCATCAACACCAGTGTCGCGTAATAATAGACAGTGTTCCCTCTCTCCTCGAGCCATGTACCCCATGTCGTGTAAGGACAGTGTCTCTCTCCTCAGCCATGACACACCAGTGTCGGTATAGACAGTGTCTCACCTCAGGCCATGAACACCAGTGTCGTGTATAAGACAGTGGTCTCCTCACCATGTACACAAGTGTTCGTGTAAAGGACAGTGTTCTCTCTCCTCAACCATGTACACCAGTGATCCCGTGTATAGACAGTGTCCTCCTCAGTCATGTACACCATGTCGTGTATAGACCAGTGTCTCCTCTTCATGTACACATGTCGTTGTAAAGACAGTGTCTCCTCAGTCGATTGTAACACCAGTTGTCGTGGTAATAGACAGTGGTCCTCCCTCAGCCAGTACACCAGTGTCCGTGGTAATAGACAGTGTTCTCTCCTCAAGTCATGACACCATGTCCGTGGATAGACAGAGGGGTCTCACTCCCAGAGCACAGCCATGTAACACCAGTGTCGTGTATAGACAGTGTCTCCATGTCTCCGCAGTCATGTACACCAGGGGTCCGTGTATAGACAGTGTCTCTCTCCTCACAGCCATGTACACCAGTGTCGGTGTATAACAGTGGCCCTTCCCTCCTCTCTCCTCAGTCCATGTACAAAAACACCATGTCGTGTAATAGACCAGGGTCGCTTCTCTCCTCAGCCATGGTACACAGTGTCCGTTGTAGAGACAGTGTCTCCTCAGTCCATGTACACCATGTCGTGTAATAGAACAATGTTTCCCTCCCTCCTAGCCATTACACCATTGGTCGTGTATAGAGAACAGTGTCTCTCTCCTCAGTCCATGGTACACCAGTGTCGTGTAAAGACAGTGTTCTCTCTGCTCCTCAGCCATGTACAACCAGTGTCGGTGTATAGACAGTGTCTCTCAGCCATGTAACACCAGTGTCGTGTATAAGACGAGGGTCGCCTCACCATGGTTACACCAGTGTCGTGGTAAGACAGTGTCTCCTCAGCCATGGTACACCAGTTGGTCCGTGTATAGACGTGTCTCCTCAGCCATGTCAACCGTGTTCGTGTATAGACAGTGTCTCCCCTCAGCCAGGTACAACCAATGGTCGTGTATAGACAGTGTCCTCCCTCATCATTTACACCAGTGTCGGTATAGACCAGTGTCTCTCTCCTCAGTCATGTACAACCAGTGTTCGTGTATAGACAGTGTCTCGCTCCTCAGCCCATGTACACCAGTGTCGTGTATAGACAGTGTCCCCCCTCTCTCCTCACCATGTTACACCATGGTTCCGTGTATAGACATGTCTCCTCATCAGTACACCCAGTGTCGTGTATAGACAGTGTCCCCTTCTCTCCCTCAGCCATTACAACCAGTGTCGGGTATAACGTGTCTCTCTCGCTCAGCCAGTTACACAGTGGTCCGTGTATAGACAGTGTCTCTCTCCTCAGCCATGGTACACCCAGTGTCGTGTATAGACCAGTGGCCTCCTCGCCTGTACACCCAGTGGACGTGTATAGACAGTGTCTCCTCAGGCATTGTACACCCAGGTCGTGTAATAGTCAGTGTCTCCTCCCCACGAACACCATGTCGTGGATAGACAGTGTCCTCTCTCCTCAGCCCATGTACACCATTGTCGTGTATAGACAGTGGTCTCTCCTCCTACAGTCCCAATTCACCCAGTGTTCGTGTATAGCAGTGTCCCCTCTCCTTCCTCAGCCTTGTACACCATTGTCCCCGTGTATAGACAGTGTCTCCAACAGTCATGTACACCCAGGTTTTTTGTCGTGTATAGACAGTGGCTCTCCGCCTCAGCCAAGTAACACCCAGTGTTCGGGTACAGACAGTGTCCCTCCTCAGAGCCATGTACACCAGTGTCGTGTATAGACAGTGTCTCCCCTCAAGCCATGTACACCATGTCGTGTATAGAACAGTGTCTCCTCACCATGTACACCAATGTCGAGGTATAGACAAAGTGTCTCCTCCCTCCAAGAATGTAACAACCACACCAGTGGTCCGTGTATTGACAGTGTCTCCGCAGTCAGTACACCAGTGTCGTGTATAGACAGTGTCTCACTCCTTCAGCCGTACACCAGTGTCGTGTATAAGACAGGTGTCTCTCTCCCCCCCTCAGCCATGGAAACACCATGTCTTGTATAAGACAGTGTCTCCTCAAGCCATGTACAACACCAGTGTCGTGTATAGACAGTGTTCCCCCCATCCTCAGCATGAAACACAGTGTCGTGTATAGACAGTGTCCTCTCCTCAAACCAGGTACACCAGTGTCCGTTTATCAGACAGTTGTCGCTCTCCTCAGCGCCATGTACACCAATTGTCGTGTATAGACAGTGTCTCTCCCCTCAGTCCCTGTACACCCAGTGGGGGTCGTGTTATAGAAGTGTCCTCCTCCAGCCCATGTACACCAGTGTCGTTATAGACAGTTGTCTAGTGGGTCCTCCTCGCCATGACACCAGTGTCGTGTATAGACAGGGTCTCCTCTCCTCCACCAATGTACACCAGTGTCGTGTATAGACAGTGTCCTCTCTCCTCAGTCAAGGACACCAAGTGTCCGTGTATAGACTAAGTGGTACTCCTCCGTCCCATGTACACCATGTCGTTATAGACAGTGTCCTCGCCTCCTCAGTCATGTATCACCAGGTGTCCCCCGTGTAATAGACAGTGTCTCCCTCAGCCATGGACACATGTCGTGTATAGAACAGTGGACCTCTCTCCTCAGCCATGTACAACCAGTGTCGTGGATAACAGTGCTCTCTCGCTCAGCCATGTACACCATGGTCGTGTATAGAACAGTGTCTCTCTCTCACCATGTAACAAAACCAGTGGTCGTGGGTAAAGAGACAGTGTCCTCCCTCACCATGTTACACCAGTGGTTCCGTGTAAGAGACAGTGGTCTCCTCAAGTCATGTACACCAGTGTCGTGTATAGACAGTGTCGCTCTCCTCACATCATGTACAACCCAGGGTTCGTGGTATAGACGTGTCTCCTCAGTCATGTACACCATGTCGTGGATAGACAGTGTCTCCCTCTCCTCAGCCACATATGTACACCAGTGGTCCCGGTATAGACAGTGTCCTCTCTCCTCGTCAATGACACCAGTGTCTGATAGACATGTCTCCCTCAGCCCAATGTACACCAGTGTCGTGTATAGACAGTGTCCCTCTCCCTCCAGATCCATGTACAAAACCATGTCGTGTATAGACATGGTCTCTCTCCTTCAGCCTTGTACACCATTGCCGTGTATAGACAGTGGTCTCTCTCCTTCTCCTCAGCATGTAACACCAGTGCGTGTAAGACAGTGACCTCCCTCTCTCCTCAGACCATGTACACCACGTGGTCGTGTATAGACAGTATCCACTCAGTCCCTGTACACACCATGGTCCGTGTAGAGACAGTGTCTCTCATCCTCACCAATGTACCCAGTGACCGTGTATAGACAGTGTCCTCTCTCCTCAGACAGTACACCATTGTCGTGGTATAGACCAGTGTCTCTCTCCTCAGCCATGTACAACCATGCGTGTAAATAGACAGTGTCTCCTCTCCTCATCATGTAAACACCAGTGTCGTGTATAGAGAGTGTCTTCTCATCCATGTAAACACCAGTGGTCGTGTATAGACGTGTCTCTCTCCTCAGCCAGGTACACCATGTCCGTTGTATAGACAGTGTCCCTCCTCCTCAGTCATGTACACCATGTCGTGTAAAGACAGTTCCTCTCATCCCTCAGTCATGTACACCCGTGGCGTGTATAGACATGACCCTCCTCCCTCTCCTTCAGTCCACATGTAACACCCAGTGTCGTGTTATAGAGCAGTTCTGTCCGCCTCAGTCCCATACAACAGTGTCCGGTGTAAGACAGGTCTCTCCTCTCTCCTCAGCCATGTACACCAGTGTCCGTGTATATAGACAGTGTCCCTCTCTCCTCAGTCCTTGTACACCATGTCCCGAGTAATAGAACTTGTCTCGCCTCCTCAGTCATGTACACCAGTGGTCGTGTATGAGACAGTGTCTCTCTCCTCAGATCCATGTACAAACCCAGTGTCGTGTATAGACAGTGTCTCTCTCCTCAGCAATGTACACCACATGTCCGTGGATAGACCAGTGGTCTCCTCAGCCATGGTTACACCAGTGGTCGTGTCTGGACATGTCTCTCTCCTCAGCCATGTCACCATGTGGCGGGTATAGACATGTTCACTCCTCTGTCCAGGTACACCAGTGTCGTGTAAGAACAGTGGTCTCTCTCTCAGTCATGTACACCAGTCCGTGTATAGACAGTGGCTCCTCTCCTCAGTCATTGTACACCAGTGTCGTGTATAGACAGTGGGTCTCTCATCATGTACCCCAGTGTCGTGTAATAGACAGTGTCCTCCTCAGCCTGTACACCATGTCGTGTATAGACTGTGTCCTCTTCCTCCTACACCATGTACACCAGTGCGTGTATAGAGACCATGTCGCCTCAGTTCAAGTACACAGTTGGTCGGGTTATAGACAGTGGTCCCCTCCCTCTCCCAGCCATGACACCAGTGTCGTGTAAGACAGTGTCCCCTCCCTCATTCCCATGAGACACCAGGGGCGTGTAATAGACAGTGTCTCCGTCAGCTCAATGTACACCAGTGTCGAGTATAGACAGTGTCCTCTTCTCCTCAGTCCATGTACACCATGTTCCGTGTAAAACAGTGGTCTCCCTCAGTCATGTACACCAGTGGTCGTGTATAGCCAGTGTCTCTCTCCTCAGACCATGTACAACCAGTGGTACCCCGTGTATAGACAGTGGTCTCCCTCTGTCCTTGACACCAATGGTCTTGTATAGACAAGTGTCCCTCCGCAGCCAGTACACCAGTGTCGGGTAAATAGAACAGTGTCTCACTCCTCAGCCATGAACACCAGTGACGTGTAAGACAGTGTCCTCCTCAAGCCAATGTACAAACCAGTGTCGTGAATAGACAGTGGTCCTCTCTATCCTCAAGCCATGTACACCAGTTGTCGTGTATAGACCAGTGTCCCTCTCCTCAGCCATGTACACCAGTGTCGTGTATAGACCAGTGTTCCTCCTCAGCCATGGTAACAACCATGGTCGTGGTATAGACAGTGGCTCCTCAGCCATGTACAACCAGTGTCCGTGTATAACAGTGTCTCTCCACCCAGTCCATTGTACAACAGTGTCCGTGTATAGACAGGCTCCTCAGCCATGTAACACCAGTGGTCCCGTGTATAGACAGTGTCTCTTCTCCTCATCCATGTACACCAGTGGGTCCGTTGTATAACAGTGTCTCCTCACCATGTACACAGTGTCCGTGCATAGACATGTCTTCCTTCAGCCAGTAACCAGTGTCGTGTAATAACAGTGTCCTCTCTCCCTCATCCATGTACCCCAGTGGTCGTGTATAGACAGTGTCTCCTCAGCCCATACACCCAGTGTCGTGTATAGACAGTGTCGCCTCAGCATGTACACCAGTGGTCCGTGTATAAGACAGTGTCTCCTCAGCCATGTACAACCAGTGTCGTGTATAGACAGTGTCCCTCCTCTCCTCAGTCATGTACAACAGGGTCGTGTATAGACTGTGTCTCTCCCTCAGTCCCCATGTAAACACCAGTGTCCGGGTAAAGACAGTGTCTCCTCTCAGTCCCATGGTACACCAGTGGTCGTGTATAGACCTGTCTCTCTCTCTCTCCTCAGCCATGAAACCAGTGTCCCCGTGTAGAACAGTGTCCCTCTCTTCTCCTCATCAGGTACACAGTGTCGTGGAGAGACAAGTGGCTCCTCACCATGTTACACCAGTGTCCGTGATAGACAGTGATCTCTCTCCTCAGCCATGTAACACCATTCGTGTAAGTAAGACAGTGGTCTCCCTCAGTCAGTACACCCAGTGTCCGGGATAGAACTGGGGTCTCTCTCCTCCTCAGTCCATTAAGCACCAAGGTGTCGTGTATAGACATGGTCCTCTCCCTCAGTCCCATGTAAACCAGTGTCGTGTATAACAGTGCTCCCTCACCTCAGTACATGTACACCAGTGCGTGTAAGACAGTGTCGACCTCAGTCATGTACACCATGTCGGTGATAGACCGTGTCCTCCTCGCCATGTACACCATTGTCGTGTATAGACAGCTGTCACCCTCCAGCCATGTAACACCTGTGTCCGTGTAAATAGACAAGTGTCCTCCTCATCAGTCATGACACCCATTGTGGGTGGAGTATAGAACAGTGGTCCTCTCTCCCTCAGCCCATGAACAACCAGTGTCGTGTATAGAACAGTGTCCCTCCTCACCATGTACACCAGTGTCGTGTATAGAATGGACTCTATCCTCAAGCCATGTACCCCATGCCCGAGGTAAAAGACTGTTTCTCTCCTCAGTCCTCAGGCCCATGTACACCAGTGTCCCCCCGTGTATAGTCAGTGACTCTCAGCCCATGTCACCCAGTGTCGTGTATAGAACATGTCCTCCTCAGAGCCAGGTAAACACCAGTGTCGTGTATAGACCCATGTGGTCTCTCAGCCATGTAAACACCAGTGGGTCCGTTTGTATATACAGTGTCTCTCTCCATCCAGCCATGGACAACCTGCGTGTATAGACAGTGTCTCCTCACCAGGTACCAACCAGTGTCCGTGTATAAGACGTGGTCCTACCCGCCCCAGCCATGTACAAACCAGTTGTCGTGTATAGACAGTGTCTCTTCTCCTCAGCCATGTACACCAGTGTCTGTTAATAGACAGGTCCCTCACCATGTGAACACCAGTGGTCGTTATAGAGAGTGTCTCTCAGTCATGGTACACATCAGTGTCGTGTAATAGACCAGTGGTCTCCTCATCATTCCCCAACCAGTGTCGTGGTAATAGACAGTGTCTCCTCTCCTCAGTCATGTAACACCAGTGTCCGTGGGTATAGACATGGTGCCCTCCTCAGCCAATGTACACCAGTGTCGTGTGATAGACAGTGTCTCGCTCCTCAGCCATGGTACAAACCCATGGCGTGTGTAGACAGTGTCTCCCTCCTCAGCCTGTACAACCAGTGTCCGTGGTATAGACAGTGTCTCTTCCTCCTCAGCCCATGTAACACCATGTCGTGTTAATAGACAGTGGTCCCTCTCTCCTCAGCCATGTACCACCAGTGGTCGTGTATAGCAGGGGACCTCTCTCCTCAGTTCATGTAACACCAGTGCGTGGGTAGAGCCATGGTCTCTCCTCCTCAGCATGTACACCAATGTCCGGTGGTGTATTAGACTGTGGTCTCCTCAGCCATGTACACCACTAGAGTCGTGTAATAGACAGGGCTCCTCAGTCAATACACCTGTCGTGTATAGACATGGTCCTCCCCTCACTCACCATGTACAACCAGTGTCGTGTGTAGACAGTGTCCCCTCTCCCCTCAAAGCCATGTACCACCATGGGCGTTAATAGACAGTGGTCCCCTCCTCAGCCCATTACACCATTGGTCGTGTATTAGACAGTGTCTCTCTCCTCAGCCATGTACACACCAGTTGGTCCCCCGTGTAAAGACAGTGTCTCTCTCCTCCTCTCTCCTCAGCCATGTACACCAGTGTCGTGTAAGACAGTGTCTCTCTCCTCCAGCCATGTAAACACCAGTGTCGTGTATAGACAGGGTCTCTTCCCCAGCCATGTAACACCAGTGTCGTGTATAAAACAGTGTCTCTCTCCTCAAGCCATGTTCACCAGTGTCGTGTAGAGACAGTGTCTCCCAGCCATGTCACCAGTGTCGTGGGAATAAGGACAAGAGTCCTCCTCCTCAGTCATGTACAACCAGTGGTCGTGTATAGACAGTGCCTCTTCTCTCCTCAGCCATGTACACCAGTGTCCGTGGGTTATAGACATGGTCCCTCTCCCTCTCAGTCTTGTACACCAGTGTCCGGGTAATAGGACAGTGTCCTCCTCAGCCAATGTACAAACCAGTGTCGTGTATACAGTGTCCTCCTCAAGGCCCCCTGTACACCAGTGGTCCGGTGTATAAGACAAGTGTCTCTCTCCTCAGCCAAGTCCACCATTTGCTTCCGAGTATAGACAGTGTCCCACTCCCTCAGTCATGTAACACCAGTGTCCGGTGGTATAGAACAGTGTCACCTCAGTCCTGTCCACAGTGTCGTGGTATAGACCAGTGTCTCTCCCTCAGTCATAGTACACCATGTCGTGTATAGACAGTGTCACTCCTCACCATGTACACCAGTGTACCCCGTGTATAGACATGTTCTCTCTCCTCCAGCCTGTACACCTTGTCGTGTATAGACAGTGTCTCTCTCCCAACCTCCAGCCATGTACACCAGTGGTCGTGTTATAGACATGTCTCCTCTCCTCACCTGACACCAGTGGGTCGTGGTATAGAACAGTGTCGACTTCCCCATCACCAGTAAACACCAGTGTCCGTGTATAGACAGTGTCTCCTCAGTCATGTACACCAGTGACGTGGATAGACAGTGTCCTCTCTCCCTCAGTCTTGTACACCAAGTGGTCGGGTATAGACAGTGTCTCCTCAGTCCTGGTAAAAACACCAGTGTCCGTGTATAGACAAGTGTCCCTCCCGCTCCTCAGCCATGTACACCAGTGTCCCCGTGTAATAGACAGTGGTCCTCTCTCCTCAGTCATGTACACCAGTGTCCGGTATAGACCGTGTCTCCTCAGCCATGTACACCATGTCGTGTATAGACAGTGTCCCCTCTCTCCTCCTCAGTCATGTACACCAGTGTCCGGGTATAGACAGGGTTTTTTGTCCTCTCTCCTCAGCCAATGGTACAAACGCAGATCGTGTATAGACAGTGTCCTCTCATCCTTCAAGCCATGTACACCAGTGTACGTGTATAGACAGTGTCTCCTCTCCCAGCCATGTAACACCATGACCGGTAATAACATGGGGTACCATCCTCAGTCATGTTTACAAACCAGTGTCCGTGTATCGACAGTGTCTCTCTCCCTCAGCCATGTACAACCATTGTCCCGTGTAAGACAGTGTCTCCTCTCCTCAGGCCCAATGTTACAACCAGTGTCGTGTATAGAGACAGTGTCCTCTCTCCTCAAGCCAGGTACACCAGTGTCGTGTATGACAGTGTCTCCTCTCCCTCAGTCATGTACACCAGTGTCCGTGTATAGAATCAGGGTCTCCTCAGTACATGTACACCAGTGTCGTAAGACAGTGTCCTCCTCTCCGCAGCCATGTAACACCAGTGTCGGTGTATAGACAGGCTCTCTCCTCAGTCATGTACAACACTAAAACACGAACAGCAAAACATACATAAAACATCAATCTACACAAAAAAATCACAAAACAAAACAGACACCAGTGCGTGTTATAAGACAGTGTCCTCTCCTCAGTCATGTTACACCAGGTCGTGTATAGACAGTGTCCTCCTCTCCTCAGATTCATGTAACACCAGTGCGTGTATAGACAGTGTCTCCTCAGTCATGTACAACAGTGTCTGTATAGACAGGTCCCTCTCCTCCCTCAAGCCCATGGTAACACCAAGTGGTCGTGTATAGACAGTGTCTCTCTCCTCTCCTCAGTCATGACAGACCAGTCGTGTTTGACAGTGGGTCCCCCTCTCTCCTCAGTCAGTACACCCAGTGTCGTGAAGACCGTGTCTCTCCCTCAGTCATGTACACCAGTGTCGTCAAAGACAGTGTCTCTCTCCACCAGCCATTACACCAGTGCCGTGTATAGACAGTGTCCCCGCAGCCATTAACGACCAGTGCGTGTAATAGACAGTGTCCTCCCTCTCACCTCACCAATGTACAACCAGTGGTCGTGTATAGACAGTGTTCCTCCCATACATGACACAGTGTCCGTGTTATAGACAGTTCTCTCCCTCTCCTCAGTCATGTAACACCAGTGGTTCGTGTATAGACAGTGTCTCTCTCCCAATCATGTAACACCAGTGGTCGTGTATAGAGACAGTGACTCCCTCAGTCATGTACACCAGTGGTCCGTGGTATAGACATGTTCTTACCTCAGCCATGTACACCAGTGTCCGTGTATAGAACAGTGTCCTCTCCTCCTCAGCATGTCACCAGTGTCCCCGTGTATAGACAGGACCTTCCTCGTCCAATGACAACCCCAGTGTCGTGGTATAGACTGGTCCCCTCTCCTCAAGCCATGTACAACCAGTGTCGTGTATAAGACGTGACTCCCTCAGTCCCCATGTACACCATGTCGTGTAAAGACCAGTGTCCTCCCTCACCATGTACAACCAGTGTCGTGTATAGACATGTCTCCCCTCTCCTCAGTCATGTACACCAGTGTCCCGTGTAGAGACAGTGTCTCCTCAGTCATGTACAAACCAGTGTTCCGAGTAATAGACCAGTGTTCTCCTACTCCTCAGCCAATGCACACCAGTGGCGTGTAATAGACAGTGTCTCCTCAGTCATGTACACCAGTGTCGGGTATAGACAGTGTCTCCTCAAACCCCTGTACACCAGTGTCGGTATAGACAGGTCGCCTCTCCTCAGCCATGTAACCAGTTGTCGTGTATAGACAGTGTCTCCTCACCATGTACACCATGGTCGTGTATAGACAGTGTCTCTCTCCTCACCATGTACACCAGTTCGTGTATAACTGTGGTCTCTCTCCTCACCATGTTAACACCAGTGTCGTGGTATAGACAGTGTCCCCCTCAGCCAAGTACAACCATGTCGGTGTATAACAGTGGTCCTCCTCCGCCCATGTACACAGTGTCGTGGTATAGACAGTGGTCGTCCTCATCCGCAGTCCTGTCCACCATGTCGTTATAGACAGTGGTCCTCCCCTCACCATGTACACCAGTGTCGTGTATAGACAGTGTCCCTCTCCTCAGCCATGTACACCAGTGTCGTGTATAGACAGTGTCTCCTCAGCCATGTACACCAGTGTCGTGTATAGACAGTGTCTCCTCAGCCATGTACACCAGTGTCGTGTATAGACAGTGTCTCTCTCCTCAGTCATGTACACCAGTGTCGTGTATAGACAGTGTCTCCTCAGCCATGTACACCAGTGTCGTGTATAGACAGTGTCTCTCTCCTCAGCCATGTACACCAGTGTCGTTGTATAGACAGTTGTCTCCTCCAACATGTAATACCATGTCGGTATAACAAGTGTCTCCTCAGTCAGTACACCAGTGTCGTTAAAGACAGTGGTCTCCTCACCATGTACACCAGTGGTCCGTGTTAGACAGGTCTCTCTCCCAGCCATGTACCACCAGTGTCGTGTATAGACATGTCCTCCTCACCAGGTACACCAGTGTCGTGTATAGCAGTGTCTCTCTCCTCAGCCCATGTAACACCAGTGGGTCGGTATAGACAGTGGTCTCCTCTCCTCAGGCCCATGTACAACCAGCAGTGTCGTGTATAACAGTGTCTCCTCAGCCATGTACACCAGTGGTCGTGTATAACCGTGTCCCTCCCTCCCTCAGTCATGTACCCCAGTTGTCGTGTATAGACAGTGTACTCCCTCAGCCCAAGTACACCAGTGTCGTGGGGTATAGAACAGTGTCCTCCCCCTCAGCTCATGTACACCAGTTGGGTCGTGTATAGACAGTGTCTCCTCAGCCATGTACACCTATGTCGTGTATAGACAGGTGTCTCTCCCTCAGTCATGTACAACCATGGTCGTGTATAGAACAGAGGTCTCCCCTCTCCTCAGACCATGTACACCATGTCGTGTATAGACAGTGTCCTCCTCCTCAAGTCATGTACACCAGTGTCGTGTAAAGACCAGTGTCTCTCTCTCCACAGCCATGTACAACCAAACACGACCGAAAACCACCCCCCCCCGCCCCTTACATCAAAAACCCCCTATAGACCTCACCGCACCCAACTACCCGAGTAACCAAGTCCAATTATGTGGGACAACTCAGTTAAAAACTTAACAGATAACCAATAAGTAGGCCATAAGCACCAATAAAAAGCGAAATTCCATGTGTGGAAACCCCCTCTCCCCCCTCGCCCTACCGTAGATGTCGTGAAAAGACCGTGTCTCTCTCCTCAGTCCCCTGTACGACCAGTGTCGTGTATCGCCACGTGCTCCTCAGCCTGTTACCCCAGTGTCGTTATAGACAGTGTCCCTACCTCTCCTCATAGCCCATGTACACCAGTGGCGTCGTGGTAATAGACAGTGACCACCTCAGTCCATGTAACACAGTTCCGGGTAATAGACAGTGTCACCTCTCTCCTCAGTCCATGACACCAGTGTCGTGTATAGACCGTGTCTCCTCCTCTCAGTCATGTACACCATGTCGTGTATAGACAGTGTACGCTCTCCTCAGCCTCCAGTCATGTACACCAGTGGTCCGTGTATAGACAGTGGTCTCCTCAGTCCCTTGTATCACCAGTGTCGTGTAATCGACATGTCTCTCAGCCAGGTACAACACCATTCCGGGTATAGACAAGTGTCTCCTCATGCGACCATGTACACCAGTGGCCCGGTGTATAGACAGTGGGTCTCCTCAGTCAGGACAACCAGTGTGGTGTATAGACAGTGTCTCTCCTCCTCCAGCCCATGTAACCATGTCGTGTATTAACAGTGTCTCCCTCAGCCATGTAACACCAGTGTCCGTGTAATAGACAGTGTCTTCTATCCTCAAGCCATGGTAACTCCAGTGTCGTGGGATAGACAGTGCGTCGCTCCTCAGCCTGTACACAACCAGTTCGGTGTATAGACAGTGTTCTCTCAGTCCATGTACAACCAGGTCCCCCCGTGTATAGACAGTGTCCTTCCCTCAGCCATGTACAACAGTGTCGGATAGATCAGTGTCCCTCCTTCAGCCATGTACACCAGTGTCGTGTATAGACAGTGTCTCTCTCCTCAGCCATGTACACCAGTGTCGTGTATAGACAGTGTCTCCTCAGCCATGTACACCAGTGTCGTGTATAGACAGTGTCTCTCTCCTCAGCCATGTACACCAGTGTCGTGTATAGACAGTGTCTCTCTCCTCAGCCATGTACACCAGTGTCGTGTATAGACAGTCTCTCCTCAGCCATGTACACCAGTGTCGTGTATAGACAGTGTCTCTCTCCTCAGCCATGTACACCAGTGTCGTGTATAGACAGTGTCTCTCTCCTCAGCCATGTACACCAGTGTCGTGTATAGACAGTGTCTCCTCAGCCAAGGTACAACCCAAAAGTGTCGTTTAAAGAACAGGGTCTCTCTATCCTCAGTCATGGACACAAGTTGTCGGGTTATAGACAGTGTCTCCTCAGCACATGTAACACCATGTCGTGTTTAGACAAGTGTCTCCTCAGCCATGTACACCATTGTCGTGTAAATAGACCAGTGTACTCCGTCAGCCATGTGACCCAGTTCGTGTAGAGACAGGTCTCTCTCCGCTTCGTCATTACACCAGTGTCGTGTTTAGACAGTGGTCCCCACTCCTCCTCAAGGTCATGTACACTGTCGTGTATAGACAGTGTCCTCTCCCGCAGTCATGTACAAACCAGTGCGTGTATAGACAGTGTCTCTCTCCCTCAGCCATGTACACCCAGTGTCGTGTAGAGACAGTGTCCCCTCACCATCCTCAGTCCAGTGTACAACCAGTGTTCCGTGTAATAAGACTGTGGGGTCCCTCTCAACCATGTAAACCATCCTGGTCGTGGTATAGACCAGGTCACTCTCTCCCTCAGCCATGTACACCATGTCGTGTATAGACTAGTGTCCTCCCTCCTCATGACACCAGTAGTCGTGTATAGACAAAAAAAAGTGTCTCTGCCTTCCCTCAGTCAGGTACACAATGTCGTAGGATAGACAGGGTCTCCTCTCCTCACAGCTTGACACCAGTTCCGTTGTAGAACCTGTGTCCTCTCCTCTCAAGTCCCCATGTACAACCAGTGTCGTGTATAGACAGTGGCTCCGCAGTTCATGTACACCAGTGTCGTGTAAGACTGTGTCTCCTCACCATGGTACAACATGGTGTCGTTGTATAGACAAGTGTCTCCTCAGCCATGTGACACCAGTGGTCGGGTATAAGACCAGTGTCTCCTCGTCATGACACCAGTGTGTGTATAGACAGTGTCCCTCTCTCTCAGCCAAATGTACACCAGTGTCCGTGTAAGAGACAGTGCCTCCCCATCAGCCAATGTACAAAACCAGTGTCGTGTAATAAGACAGTGTTCTAATCATCAGACATGTACACCAGTGGTCGTGTATAGACCAGTGTCTCTCTCCTCAGCATGTACACCAGTGTCCCCGTGTTTAGACAGGGTCCTCCTCGCCATGTAACACCAGTGTCGTGTATGAGACAGTGGTCTCCGCAGCCAATGTACAACCAGTGCGTGGAAGACAGTGTCTCCTCAGCCATGGTAACACCAGTGTCGTGTAATAGACAGTGTCCCCTCTTCTCCTCAGCCATGACACCAGTGTCGTGTAAAATAGACAGTGTCTCCCCTCAGCATATATAATATATATATACATACATACATACATACACTTCCGACCCGGACTTTTGGGTTTCTAGACAGGCACGTTACCGCTAGACCACCATGCACAGCCTTTTAGTTTCGCTTATTTACGACCTGTACAAAAACAGCGGTGACAGGAAGCTTGGACAAGGCAATGCATCAGCACAAGTGTGGA
>CM054156.1:48147604-48155104 GCA_028751875.1 Rapana venosa
TCTCTCTCTCTCTCTCTCTCTCTCTCTCACATACACACACACACACACACACACACACACACACACACACACACACACACACACACACACACACACACACACACACACACACACACATACACACACATGAGCGCGCGTAAAACAACATTTTTAATGTTTCTGCACGGAAAAAAGGTCAAATAATAATAATAATAATAAATGGAATTTATATAGCGCTGTATTTTGCACAGACAAATCAAAGCGCTTACACTCAACTCATTCTTACACAGCCATGCAACCAATAACAAGTAATAGTTCTAACAAGTCCAAATGCACACACACACACACACACACACACACACACACACACACACACACACACACACACACACACACACACACACACACACAGGTTATACACTTTGGCTGGGTGATGGAATTTTTGCCTGTTGAAAAGCAGGGATAGCTCTGAAATGAAACAGGAGAGGAAATTCTTAGGTTTGAAACAAATATGTCTTGAGGCCGGATTTAAAAGTGTCATAAGAAGGTCTTTGGCGAAGAGAGATAGAGAGGCCATTCCAAATCGATGGCCCAGAAACAGAGAAAGAGCGACGGCCAACAGTGGACTGGCTGAATCTAGGTGTTTGTAAGCACAAGGAATCTGCAGCAGAGCGAAGGGAACGAGAAAGGGTGTACAGGTGGAGACATTCACAGAGGTAGAAGGGTGCTGTTTTGTGGAGACATTTGTAACAGAGAATACTGATCTTATAGGTTATTCTTTGTGGCACAGGCAGCCAGTGGAGAGATCGCAAGAGAGGGGTAATGTGCTCAGAGGATAATAATGCCTAAATGATAATATAATAATGAACATTCTTTCTACATCATTAACCATTCAATCGAAAACGTTTCAAGCCATAACATACATGTATGGAATATTTACAGATAAGAAGCTCTCTTGGTCAGATAAGAAGCTCCCTTGGTCAGATAAGAAGCTCCCTTGGTCAGATAAGAAGATAAGAAGCTCCCTTGGTCAGATAAGAAGCTCCCTTGGTCAGATAAGAAGCTTCCTTGGTCAGATAAGAAGCTCCCTTGGTCAGATAATAAGCTCCATGGGTCAGACAAGAAGCTCCCTTGGTCAGATAAGAAGCTCCCTTGGTCAGATAAGAAGCTCTCTTGGTCAGATAAGAAGCTCCCTTGGTCAGCACATACTAACTCATCCAAACGTATTTCCTCCAAAATTGATCAGCTGCCTAAGTCAAATATAGTTGTCTAAAACTTAACCGACACAGCAGACGTTGTGTGTTCACCCTGCCTCTGTCCATCAAGACGGCCTGTGCATCCACCCTGGGGGAACGAGCAGGCAGCAGTGGAGGGGCCTGTCCTCGGGGTCCCTGCAGGAACTGTCCACTGCTGCCACAAATCCCCTGAGGGAGGGAGGGAGGGAGGAGGCGGCATGGCTGGACGTCGGCCTGCCCACACCTCAACCACCAGGCGGCCAGTTCTGACCAGCGGTCAGCCTGGCAGCTCTCGCCCAGAAACGGGCACACAAGCCAACCACAAAAACTACCTTCCATCTACACTGCTTCAGTCAGACCCCAAGATCACAACAGTCTTCCACCAACAGCCAAAGTCATGAGAGAGAGAGAGAGAGAGAGAGAGAGAGAGAGAGAGAGAGAGAGAGAGAGAGAGAGAGAGAGAGAGAGAGAGAGAATGACAATGACAATGAAAATGACAACTTCTTTTCTTTCGAGGATAATGAATAAGCGCCCATGTGCTTTTTTACATCCAGTCCCCGCCCTTAGGGATACATTATATAACAAAATGAAGAAACCCAGTACCAATACACTCACACAGTAAAAAGAAAAAAAAAACCTACATACAACCCCACCCCAAAAAACAACAACCCAACCAAACAACAACCCCGAAAGAGAGAAAAAAAGCAACAAAAAGTAATAAAACAAAAGAAAACAGAACAAAACAAAAACACAAAAGCAACTACAAAAAAGCAAAGAAACCAAGAGCAAAATAAAATCAGCAACAAAATCCCCCCCCCCCTCCCCCCCCTCAAAAAAAAAAAAAATCCCTTCCATAATATAAAGGAGAACAAACTGTGTAAATTAATAGTATCATTTGGCTAACGGAAAAAAACGTCAACAAAGTCACTCTACTTTTTATAGGGAAAGCAACAGCAATAGTAAACTACACAAAAACAAATATACAGGCAGACTTAGGAGATTATGATAAAGCAATGTACACCCCAATGCACACTACGAGAGAGCGATCTTGTGCATAAAATTCTTGATAGAAATGCCCCATTATCATTTTTTAAAAAGTCACAGACAATGATTTTAGACACTGCCACTTGCTTAGAATCTTCTGTTGCCCCAAACTACTGTATTCAAAGGGGACGGGACAGCTCAGTGGTCAGAGCACTCGTCGAGCGTGGTTACCAGGTGGATGGGTGACCGTTTGCGCACCTTGGCTTCAGTGCAGTCCCTCAGTTCACCCAGCTGTGAATGGGTACCTGCCCTCTTTAAGAACAAGGAACACAGTCAAGTAACCATGCGCGGAAGTTCAGTGTTTCATTTTGGATTTTCCCGTTTTCCTTGGCGCCTGAGATGGTGCAAGGCACAGTTCCCTTCGGACAGTCTGTGCAGGCCACCGAATAGGACAGTTCCCCAATCGGCTGCCGTTATTTGTCTGGCTGGCTGGCTGGCTGGCTGGTTAGTTGGTTTTACTTTATCCAGAATATTTGTCACTGTCCTGTTTCTTCACAGAGTAATTTATGATCATACAAAAGTGCCTCAGGGGAAAACATGAAGGTTGCTAAAATTTCCCGGATAACTGATACATGGAATACTTTTTCGTTTTGTCCCTCATTCATCTGTCCGTTTGTCAGGAACTGTGTTTCACACTTCAACCACACGCAATTCAAACACAGGCTTACCCATTCAGATCCTCATCTCAGCTTCAAACACTTCTTACACAACACCCCCCCCCCCCCCCCCCCCCCCCCCACGACTTCCCTCAACGTGTCCCTGAGTCCAGTGGTGAGGAACTAACTTGACTGACACTTTATTGTCGTCGTCACGAGTAACAGTTCGTCAACGGTGAAATAGTATTGATTCTATATATATATATATATATATATATATCTATATCTATATCTATATATATATATATCTATATCTATATCTATATCTATCTATCTATCTATCTATCTATCTATCTATCTATCTATAATATATATCTATATATCTATATGATTACAATGATATGAGGCCTTGATTTAGTCCTATGTTTTCTTGGTAAATACTAAGGAATGGAGAATCAGTAAAACTGTCTTATTTCTGGAGATTTCTTTTTTTGGGGGAAGAGGGCGGAATGTCAACACGGTTATATATATATATATCATATAGATCACGTCATAATAAACCCCCCCTGAGGAAGGCGAAAGCCGAAATATTGGGGAACATTTATTATGCTGGTTGTTATGCTTTCACTTTGTGTGGTATATATATATATATATATATATATATATATATATATATATATATATATATATATATATATATATATCGAGAGTTCTGTAACGATCTGAAATAAATGAAGGACAGAAGGACATCTGAGACCACGATTTTAAGCTTGTGTGCGTACTTACACTGGCAAGCATCCGCATACATGCGTGCGAGCGCGCCCGCGCGCACATACACACAGACACCCACCCACACCCAGATGAGACTATAAACCGAGGTCCCGTGTGCGAACGCACGCAGAACATCTTGCTATGCACACGTTGACCTTATCCTGTGGAGCAAAGGACTCCATGCCCCTCACTTAAGTCTTAACGAGTGCCCTATTTCAATATCTTAGTGTTATGTGTAACAAGTATATGTACCATTTGACAATGTGTAGATGTTTATCTTTATGACTTATTAAGTTTGGTTGTTATTCTTCTTGGTTTTGTTGTTGTTGTTGTTTCTTTTTCTCTTTTTTTCTTCTTTTGTTGGTTTGGTTTTTCTTTCTCTTTTGTTTGTTTGTTTGTTTGTTTTGGTTTGTGGGTTGGTTTTTTTTTTTGGGGGGGGGGTGGGGGGGTGGGGGGGGGATGTTTTTAGGGCTTTCTTTTATTAGTTTGCTTTGGGGGGGGGGGGAGTTGTTGGGGGGGGGGGGGGGGGGGGGGCTGCTTTGAAAAGGGTTTATTTTCCCCATGTGTCCTACTGTGAGACTGTATAAGTGTTTGGGTTTATTATTAAGAGGGGTATCCCTACGGGCGGGGACCTGGATGAAAAAAAAAAAAGCACATGAGTGCTTATTCATTATCCTCGAAAAAAAAAGAATTTGCCCATTGTCATGCACTTGACAGGTCATGACAACATGCCCCTCACTTGACAGTCATGCCCACATGCCCCCCTCACGGCCCAGGTCATGACACATGCCCCTCACTTGACCGGTCATGACACATGCCCCCTCACGACAGGTCATGACACAGCCCCTCACTGACAGGCCCATGACATCAGGGCCGCATTCAGCGTGTGCTTTGCCCACAGACAGACAGAGGTTAACCCCAACAGAGAGAACCCTCTCGACAGGCCGCCCCAGCAGCTCCCCGCGATACAACTCCTTCCCCCCCCCCCCCCCCCCCCCCCCCCCCCCCCCCCGCACTGCCCTCCCCCCCCCCCCCCCCCCCCCACCCCCCCAACAGCCCCCCCCCACCCCCCTGCCAGATGACAGGAAAGACGACGTCAGAAACTGAGCACTGCCTACTTTGGCAGCTGACAGGGAGGGGTGTGCTGAGGTCAGCAAACTACGACTGAAAGAAGGAGAAAACAACGCCATACCTTCAGCGGGGATTTCCGATTTTAGCAGTGGAGGTGGGGGACACTCCCTTTGCTCTGCGTGTCTAGATATAAAACTCTGAACTGCCGTCCTCTTCTGGTGAGTTGAAGGCATGTACTAATCTTCTGGGCTGCTTTCAGTGTGGACTACTCTTGCCGTAGTGTTGAGGGACTATAAAGCTGACGGAGGAATCGGTGAGTAAACGTGTGTATAAGAACCTGTCGCCAGAGGAAAACCATGCAGTTGATTATTATTGATTGTTTTTTTC
This sequence comes from Rapana venosa, assembly GCA_028751875.1. Taxonomy (NCBI): domain Eukaryota; kingdom Metazoa; phylum Mollusca; class Gastropoda; order Neogastropoda; family Muricidae; genus Rapana; species Rapana venosa. The sequence continues at coordinate 48,152,688 of CM054156.1, forward strand.
AATCCAAGAGAGGAACATGAATTAGCGACAAAAACAATCACATTTTTTCACAACAACAACAAAAACATTACAAAGTCACGATGATCATATTCAGCCAACAAACACAAATCAGGCCCAAGTCCAATTCATGGCATTGCGACAGTCGACTTGAGATGGGTGTGGTTCTTTGACAACATGAATCAACATTATTCAGCGGATTTCAGACAATGAATTATAAGACTTTCATAACGTGCAACACAAGAAATATCTGTACAAATTTATTGGTGTTTTTTTTTTCTCTTGCCTTTGTTTTCTTGTGGGCTTTTCTTCCCTCTCCAGAATCATTTGTCTGTTGTTGTTTTAAAAAAAATATATCATCAACTCTATCATACCTTCAATTGTTTTTTTTTTTAATACACGGTTAGTAATAGGAATAAAAAAAAGATTTGTTTGATGTGTTGACTGTTTAGTATGTCCTTCGTATGAGACATTGAAAATCCATGAAGTAAAGTGTTGAAGAGTGCCAGAAACAACTCATACCCCTGATTACTGAACGCATTGCCAGACTACAAGCAATCAAATCTCAGATGAACGAGGAAGGGGAGGGAGGTGGGGGTGTGAGGCATTTTTCATTTGCTTTCTTTTCTTTTTATTATTTTGTGTGTGTGTGTGTGCTCCTTCATATTTCTTCTTCTTTTCTGGGGGGTGGGGGGTGGGGTGGGTGATCTTCATTGCCGCTTGGCACCCCGTTGACCACAGTGACAGCAGACCTGCAGGGAGCTAGCTGACCTGGCTGTGACCACTGCATCCAGTCTGGGGCTGGGCTGTGTCCTGCTCCTCTGCTGCTGGCCTTTCTCTCCCCGTCATTACACGGCAGGGCAGCGTGTGACAGAGGTGCACACCAAGGGGCAGTGAACTCGTCTTATTCTACTGCATGCATACATTTTGAGATTATCAGCTCATGGAATTCGTTTATTATCAGAAGAAAAAAAAATCTATACCCCTCAAGTATTTTTTAGAAATGCCATTCTCTCATGAGCACAGGATCTATAAGCCACAGACTGAGCTTTAATCCATGGAAAACGAATTATTTGCAAAGTGTGCTCCAACATCATTTCTGTTCAACCTTCATCTGTTTTTGAATGTCCTGTACTACTCACTGAGTATGGGAGAAACTTTGATTGATTTTATGAAACCAGTCCAGGATGCTGAGGACATTTTGAATGGTAAAAATATTTATCTTGTTGAAATGTCACTGTGTGGAAAATACCGGGGGTCTGTCAATATAAAGAGCACCCCCCCCCCCCCCCCCCCCCCCCTCTGACCTACCTAAACAGCAAGCCACCTTCCCACAGTCCCTAAATCGAAATTTCCGCTAGGGTTTAATTACACAATCACAACTAGTAATTCTGTGCTAGGATATCTCTTTTCTCTCCCTCTCTTTGTTTCTGCCTTGTTCCTTTTCTCCCTGTCACTTCCTTCTTGTCTATTTTCTGCCTTCTTGGTCCATTCTCCTGCCTTTCTTTCCGAGAAAGACTTGAAAGATAACAATTCTCTCCCATGCCAAAGTCAGATACGCTGGGCCTGACTTGTCAGGCGCTTAACGGCAGCGCAATGCATTTTCGCTCCTATGACAGACAACAATAGATGCTGTCTGGATGTTCGACCTTGTTGAAATCATGAAAATGACGATAGCATGTAGACAGTTGTGGTGTGATGTGAATCGGTGGTCTAGAGGTAAGGCACCTGCCTAGAAAGCGAAAAGTCCGGGTTCAAAGCGTGTGGTGGTTCGATCCCCGTTTGGGCCAGGAACTTTTCCCCCATCCACTAGACCATGAGTGGTGGTCTGGGTGCTAGTGTTCGAATTAGACAATACACCGAAGTCCCGTGTGTTGTACGTAAGTATTTAGCGAATGTATAAGAGCCCAGGGCTACACAGGAGTTGTCCCTGGCAAAATTCGGTAGAAAAAAGCCACCCTGATAGGGAAACAAATACAGTTACAGACAGGAAAAAGAAAGAAATAAAGGGTGGCGCTGCTCTTGTGGCGATGCGCTCTCCCTGGGGAAAGCAGCCCGAATTTTTGGCAGAGAAATGTGTTGTCTTAATGCGGTACACAACGATAGCATCATACAGAATGTGGTGACTTGTTGTTGTTGATTTCAGTCATATTCTTGTTGTTATTGTTGTCCTCCATCTGCCGTCAGGCTGACGTGTTGTGAAGACCATTCCCTGGTTCATTCCCTGGTTCATTCCCTGGTTCATTCCCTGGTTCATTCCGTGGTTCATTCCGTGGTTCATTCCCTGGTTCATTCCCTGGTTCATTCCCTGTTCATTCCCTGTTCATTCCCTGGTTCATTCCCTGGTTCATTCCCTGGTTCATTCCCTGGTTCATTCCCTGGTTCATTCCCTGGTACATTCCATGGTTCATTCCCTGGTT
>CM054156.1:48165104-48170104 GCA_028751875.1 Rapana venosa
TGCTGCTGTTGTTATTTTTTCCAAAATTATACACACACACACACGCCAACAGGTCTGTGGTACAACTGAATTGAAACCATTTGACATCCCCCCCCCCCCCCCCCCCATCCCATCCCATGATCCTTCAGAAGGCAGCAAGCAGCCTGGTGTCGTCACGGCGGAGCAGAGCATTGTCTGACTGAAAGGTTGGAGCATTCTCTCCTAGCAGCCGCTGACCACAAGGAGTTGTGTCCCTGTAACGTTCTTCTCCGTCTGGGCAAAGACAGTATCATAGATCAGAATTATTTTATTGTTTATTTTCCCCTCCTGTCATCAGGAGTGTAACGTTCGGATGCCTAGGCTGGCACTCCCATTGTTTTTCATTTCCCCATTTCTTCTTCTTCTTCTTCTTCTCCTCCCCCTCCTCCTTCTCCTCTTCCTCCTTCTCCACCATCACCACCTCCACCTCCTCCTGTTGTTACTTCTAGTACTGCTGTCTTGTGAGAGAGAGAGAGAGAGAGAGAGAGAGAGAGAGAGAGAGAGAGAGAGAGAGAGAGAGAGAGAGAGGGGGGGGGGGGCATGTACAAATGAAAACGGTGAACTGAGAGACAAACAGACAGACAGAGAAAATAAAACGAGAGAGAGAGAGAGAGAGAGAGAGAGAGAGAGAGAGAGAGAGAGAGAGAGAGAGAGAGAGAGAGAGAGAGAGATGTACAATTTCTGACTGTTGTAGACACTCATCTTGGTCGAAAGACTTGGGGGTTTGTTGTTGTTGTGGTTGTTGTTGTTGTTGTTGTGAATGTTGTTGATGCTGTTGTTGTTGTTGTTGTGGATGTTGTTGTGTTGTGTTGTGAATGTTGTTGATGTTGTTGTTGATGTTGTGGATGTTGTTGTTGTTGTTGATGTTGTTGCAGTTATGTTACATTTTCTTTTCTCAAAGTGCAAATTTGTTCTTAGGAAAATCAACCCATTACCGTTTTCATTGCAGACACATACAGATTTATTATAGAAATAGTTATTGCAGTGCATTCATCTTACCTTTCTGTTGAGATGGTTTTGAACAAGTGTAAAGGAGTTATGTTTTTTCTCTTGCGGGTGTGAATGTTTGTCGAAAGGTCCAGTCAGAGAACACATGTCTCTCTCTCCCTGTGTCTTTTTTTCAGTTTATTATTTGTCTTTGTCTGTAGGTCTGCCTGTCTGTCTCTCCTCACCCCCCCCCCCCCCTTCCTTCGTGGTTCTGTCCTTTTCCCTTGCATTCCAGTTGAAGAATGTATAAAATTCGAGAGAATAGAGAAAAGCATGCAAATCATACTACCGGCATTAAACTGTGCACGGAATGTTATGTATTATTGAAACAGCAGCAGCAGCAACAAAAAGCAGCAGGAACAAAAAACAGCAGCAACAATAACAGCAGCAACAACAAAGTCAATGGCGGGATAGCTAGAAACCAAATGGCTGTTCCCACTATTTCTCTGCATCACAACCAAGCTATTTTTGTGTGTGAAGGCATCTCATTAAACCAACAGCATAGAGTACTGGCTGACATCGCCATCGATAATATTGGAGTACACACTTCTTACCAAATGCTGTGAAGCATCTTAGAGGTTGGTCAAATATATCAGAATGGTAGAAAATAATTATGGTTAAGAAATATTTGGAATTTCGAGAGACATTTTTGCATCTGTTATAATACTCATTTTTTTCAAAGACAGTTTTTTGAATCACTTAGCAGATATTGTTCAGAGACAGTTTTCTTTCCTAAAGAAGCTATTTAATGTCCAGGAAGAACTTTATGGATTAACTGAGCGCACCATTTCTTGTGATTAGTTTGGTGTGTTTCTAAAGCTATACAAGGTCCAGACAATGTTTTGGAGTCACATCGTGCAGAATGTTTGGGGACCTGTTTCCAAACAAAGTCATGGAATGAAAGTTCTGTCGACACTCTCTCTGGACCAGCTTCCCGAACATGGTGTGCTGATGCCTGGCCGAGTCAGCAGGTCAGCTGTGCCATGGCAGGAAGGGTGGCGCTGGGCAGTTGTGACATGCCCTGCTGACCCTGTCTCGCAGTCAGATCTGTCAGGAGAAGAGGCAGACAGGTCTGACATGTCAGTGTCTCACAGTCAGGAGAAGAGGCAGACAGGTCTGACACGTGGCTGCAGGCACGGGCACCAGTCTTCATTGTCCAGCAGGCCTCTGAAGACGGACACACGTGTCTCACTGGCTGCTTCATTCCTCCTCTTTCTGTCTGTCTGTCTGTCTGTCTGTGTGGGCTTCGTGCTCCTTGTGGTTGGAATAGTCTGCCTCAGAGAAGATAACTGTCAGTCACTTTGGGTTTTAGACATGGAGTAAGGGATGTGGTTTCAACTTCAAAGTTTAGCGTTGTGTTTCTTTGTTGCTTTGGTTGGGTTTATTGATTTGTGCATTTTTTTAAAATAATAAAAAAATCATGTATTCATTGGTTATTATACTATTTATTGACCATACTTTTTATTGTTACAACAAGGATCGTTTATTTTCTGTATTTATTGACGTGCCTTCATTACCAACCCATACGATTATGTTTCTTCATATTCTTGTTGTATGGATAATTATTCAGTTCCAACCTTTGAATATATGTTTTTGTAATCGGTCGTTTAATTTCTGATTGTATTCTTCTGTTTTTTGATATGCTGATGATCCATATAGTGTATACATCCTGGAATGAAGGTGACAGATTTGTGAAAGAGTAAAGGTTTAAAGTGCACATTGCAAGTTACATTTTTGGGAGAAAAAATCTTAATACCAAAGATATGTTGCTTTGTAATTTTTAGTAGGATAAACAATTTTGCATTGTTGATAAACTTTTACGCGCATTAATCAAACATTGTCATCTTGAAAATGGAAATGTGGCTGGCTTTTGTATTTTTATTATCTGATATGATAACTGTTGTCGGAAATTTGATATTTATCATCTGCTGTAATTTGTGAAGAAAAATGTTTTTTGCAATGTTTTCTTGCAACTGTACTGTGGGTTTTAAATATGTAGTTTTTCATTTTACACCACAACGAAATGTTTTTATAAAAACCATCATTTCTGTGTTCATCTAAAAGTGTTGAACTGACTGATATACAATTTGTTTTAATTAAAGACAAAAAACCCCCACCACTTTATGATATCACCTGTTTTGTTTTCTGGAGAGAGAGAGGGAGAGAAGAGAGAGAGAGAGAAAAGAGAGAGAGAGAGAGAGAGAGAGAGAGAGAGAGAGAGAGAATTACAGACATACTTATTTGAGCGGATGGATGTCCAGTCAGAGGACAATGTCATGCTTAATAAGCACAACTGCGCCACACTCAACGGGAAAACCCGAAATGAATCAAGCTCTCACACCCGCAGTTTCTCAGGACAGCAGGCAGGACAAACAACGGAATCCGTGTCAGTTTCCCTCCTTCCCCTTGTGCTTTTCCTTGCGCCAGGCAGGCAGGCCCACAATGAATGATGGTGACGGCTGACTGAAGTAGTCATTGAAGGACACCCGCTTCAGTTAGTGCACGGGTGCTGATAGCGCTCCTTCTGTCAGTGCAGCGGCAGTGCAGTGCGGGTGTACTCGAGGTATCCCTTTCTCTCAGTAGTGCACGCCCACCCGTTGCCATGTGAACGGCTTCTCCTGACTCTTGGTCTCCCTTCTTCTTTCTCTGCCAGGCCGGCAGCTGGCTCAGCTGGCCAGTCTGTCTGGTGGTCAAGGGACCTGGGCTAAAGCTCTGAGGTTCACGGGTGGTGACATTTTCTTGTATACGATCATTCCTTTTTGCCCACAATTAAAGGTAGCCGCATTCCGAATTCGGGGATGATGTCTAAACACATCACCGTGGATGCGTTTTTCTTTTTCTCTTTTTTTGTTTTGTTATCCGTTCCCACCAGCACGCAATGGCTTACTCTTTCGAAAGGTGGAACGGGTTTTATTAATGTGTTCGTAAGACATTCTGCGTGTGTTCCCACACGGGACCTCGGTGTATTGTCTGATCCGAAGAAGTTGTTGCTTTCAAACAGAATTTATTGCAGAAAAGTGCCACAAAACACAAGCATGCCTTGACAGGACAACAAGTAAACTTATAACAACACTGACATCATCCACACACACACACACACACACACACACACACCACACACACACACACACACACACACACACCACACACACACACACACACACACACACACACACACACACAAGAGGATTTTTCCTTTGGAGTTAACAACATTGGTGACTCAATTCTCCTCAAAAGTCCTTCGGATGACACTATAAACTGAGGTCCCATGTATGAACACATAATTATGTTAAAATCCATTCCGCTTTTCGGAAGAGTAGGCCATTGTGTGCCGTTGGGAACGGATGATAAAACTGCATGCACACGGGGACTGGATGTAAAAAAGCACATGAGTGCTTATTCCATTATCCTCGAAATAAAAGAATAAATAAAAAATAAAATAAATACACACACACACACACACACACACACACACACACACACACACACACACACACACACACACACACACACACACACATACACACACACAGACACACTCATTGAGATAGATGACTTCACAATGTTAACAACAGACGACTAATTCATAACACTATTATTAACAGTTACATAATAATACTTGTTATATGACTCAACCACTGTAATGAGAATCCTCATTTGAACTGAGCAAGCAGCCTGTCAACAAGTCCAATGTGTGATTGCTGTTCAAGAGCATGTACACAAACACAACATATGGCACAAATGAATCGACAAATTAATGATGATGAAAAGAAGAATGCGAAGAAGGATGCAAAGAAGAATGCAAAGAAGGAGAAGAAGAAGAAGAAGAAGAAGAACTGCGAAGAAGGATGATGATGATGATGATGATGATGATGATGATGCCCTGAACATTATTTTCAGCCTCATCATCCTTTGCAAGCTTTTTGTATAATAATCTGTATCTCTATGTATCTGTAAGTTTTTATGTCTTCTGGTCAATGGGTTTAAAATTGTGT
>CM054156.1:48175104-48182604 GCA_028751875.1 Rapana venosa
AACACAACTCTGCCCAACCCAACCCAACACTCATTTATACACATACTCACGTGCAAACACGCTCATTTGTACTCATTTACATTTGGATTACCAAAACATGAGAGGAAAAACGTAAAATATCAAACAAAATATATCAGGTTACAAAATTACCCGTTTCATTTTTATGCTTTATAATTAATGACAACCAACACACAAAAAACCATGAACCCCCAAAAAACCAACAACAAACAAACAACAACAGCAAACAAACAAAATAATCAAACAAGGAACCAAACAGAACAAGGCACCCCCCTAAAAAAATCAAAAGAAGAAGAAAAAGCACAATAAACAAAAACATCAAAAAAAACAAAAAAATCAAACATCCCCAAACAAACAAAAAGAAGAAAATACTAGGCATCCATACCTAATTGCATCGACATTACTGCCAGCAATTATACCCCTCCTCTCCTGTCCATAGGCATGAACATTTATTCATATTTGCTCATGTCCTTAAAGTAGTACTTTTCAACATTTAAAATATATATTCAATACCAGTCAAACATAAAAGATCAGACAAATAATTCGATAGTAATGATTACAATAAGCTGATACCATAATAATGATAATCACCCATCACCACAAAAAATAAGTGTGTGTGTGTGTGTGTGTGTGTGTGTGTGTGTGTGTGTGTGTACGTGTACGTGTACGTGTACGTGTAGGTGTGCATGGGGGTGTAAATAGCTTTCGCATAATCTCCTCAGTCTGCTTATATCATATTTGTTTTTGTGTAGTTTACTATTGCTGTTGCTTTCCCTATAAAAAATGAAGTACAGTGAATTAATTTGTTGAGCTATCTTTCCATGATACTGTTTACCTGGTTTGTTCTCCTCTATGTTATGGAGCTTTTTTGTTTTGTTTTGTTTTGTTTTGGGGGGTTTGGAGGAGGGGGAGGGGGGATTATTTGGATGTCCCCTCTCCCCTTGTTGTTGGCGCTTTTGTTTTGCTCTTGGTTTCTTTACTTTTTTGTGGCTGTTTTTGTTTTGTTTTGTGTTTTGCTTTATTTTATTTCTCTCTCTCTCTCTCTCTCTCTCTCTCTCTCTCTCTCTCTCTCTCTCTCTCTCTCTCTCTCTCTCTCTCTCTCTCTCTCTCTCTCTCTCTCTCTCTCTCAAAGCACATGGGTGCTTATTCATTTTCCTCGAAATAAAAGAATATGTCATTGTGATTGTCCCTCAATGACTGTATAGGTTTAGATTTCTTCTTTGTTTTGTTTCTTGTTTTTATTGTGTGGATGTATGGGTATTACATTTATTTCATTATCATGACATATAATTTGAAACGAGTATAATCTAAAATGAGTGTTGATGGGATCGCATACTGTTTTGGGAATTATATATTGAATATTATCTCTGAAATACACACACACACACTCTCTGTCTCTCTGTCTCTGTCTCTGTCTCTCTCACACCTTTTATCGTCTTGCTTATAGTTATAGTATATCCTGATGAAGGATTTATATTTTATATTTTCAATACTTTATTGGACTTGCCTCTGTACTTAAGTTTTAATGAGTGCCCTATTTCAATATCTTATAATTATGTGTAACAAGTATGTGTACCATTTGACAATGTGTAGATGTTTATCTTTATGACTTATTAAGTTTGGTTGTGTCATTTTTCTTGGCTCTGTTGTTGTTCTTGTTCTTGTTGTTGTTGTTTGTCTGTTTTTCCCCTTTTTATCATCTTTTGTTGGTTTGGTTTTTCCTTCTCTTTGTTTGTTTGTTTGATTTGGTTAGGGTTTTGTATTTTTAGGGTTTTCTTTTATTTGCTTGCTTTGGGGGTGGGGGGGGGGGGGGGTGTTGGGGGGGGAGCTGTTTTGAAAAGGGTTATTTCCCCTTGTTTTTATTGTGAGACTGTATAAGTATTGGATTATTATTATTAAGATGTATCCCTAACGGGCGGGGACTGGATTAAAAAAGCACATGTGTGCTTATTCATTATCCTCGAAATAAAAGAATTTGTCATTGTCATTGTCATTGACATTGTCATTGTCATTGTCTATCTCTCTCTGTCTCTCTCTCTCTCTCTCTCTCTCTCTCTCTCTCTCTGGGTTTATGTGTTTTTTGTATGCAGGTTTTTTTCCCTTTTACTGTGTGAGTGTATTGGTATTGGGTTTATTTTATTTTATTGTCATATAAAGTATCCCTATGGGCGGGGACTGGATGTAAAAAAGCACATGGGTTCATATTCATTATCCTCGAAATAAAAGAATTTGTCATTGTCATTGTCTATATATCTCTCTGAATATAGGCCTCTCTCTCTCTCTCTCTCTCTCTCTCTCTCTCTCCTCTCTCTCTCTCTCTCTCTCTCTCTCTCTCTCTCTCTCAATGTTAAACCACAGTGAGTGCTAATGGTGATAGTGTAGATGAATTGAAAACTATATGCAATATCATATGGATTCAAAATGTACTGTGCTCTCTCTCTCTCTCTCTCTCTCTCTCTCTCTCTCTCTCTCTTCCTCTCTCTCTCTCACTCTCTCTCTCTCTCTCATCCTCTCCTTTTATTGTTTGCTTATATAATTATTTACTTGTCGTGTTTACAATTAGTATTCCATTGAATGCTTTATTCAGATTTAATATTTCAGTTTTATTGCGTTCGTTGATTGTATTTGAGATTTAGTAAATGTTTTATTTTGATATCTTGTTTTGAGAGTACCAATTATGTATAGCTAATTCCAAAGTGCAGATGTCCTTTTCTATGACTATATATGATATTCATAAAGATTTGATGTTGGCATTGATGCATGGTGTGAGTGCGTGCGCGCGCCTGTGTGTGTGGGTACATGTGTGTGTGTGTGTGTGTGTGTGTGTGTGTGTGTGTGTGTGTGGTGTACATGTGCATGTGGATGCAAATTGCTTATACAATATTTGTTTCATGTAGTTTACTATTGCTGTTGCTTCCCATAAAAGCACAAAGAATTTTGACGTTTCTTTCTGTTAGCCAAAATGATACTATTTACGTGGTTTGTTCTCCTTTATATTATGGATGTTTTGCTTGTTTGGTTCTGTTTTGGTTTGGGTTTAGGGTGGGGGTTTTTGGAGGGGGGACTAATCAGTTGTCCCCTCTCCCCTTGTTGTTGTTGTCGCTTTTGTTTTGCTCTTGGTTTCTTGCTATTTTTTTCGGTTGTTTCTGTGTTTTCTGTTTTACTTTCTTTCTTACTTGTTGCTACTTTTTTTTTTTAATTCTCTCTCTCTTCGGTGATTTTTGTGGGGATTTTTGTGTAGATATTCTTTCCGTATACTGTGTAAGTGTATTGCTATGGGCTTTATTTTATTTTATTATCATATATATCCCTAAGGGTGGGGACTGGATGTAAAAAGCACCTGGGTGCTAATTCATTATCCTCGAAATAAAAGAATTTGTCATTGTCATTGTCTCTCTTCTCTCTCTCTCTCTCTCTCTCTCTCTCTCTGTTTTGAGAATTATATATTTAGTACCATCTCTGAAACACACACACACGCACATACACTCTCTCTCTCTCTCTCTCTCTCTCTCTCTCTCTCTCTCTCTCTCTGTATTGTGGCCTAAGGCCGATATGCAATTAATTCATCTCTCTCTCTCTCTCTCTCTCTCTCTCTCTCTCTCTCTCTCTCTCTCTCTCTCTCTCTCTCTCTCTCTCTCTCCTTCTATTGTTGTTGTGTATTCTAATAAAGGGCATATTCATACTTTCGATTTTCAATATTATTTTGGACTTGTTGACTGCACTTGAGCTCCAGTGAATCTTCTATTTTAATATCTTATTATCACGTGTAACAACTATGTGTACTATTCTACAATATGAAGGTGTTCAATTTTATGATCTATAAGTTTGGCTTACTCTCTCTCTCTCTCTCTCTCTCTCTCTCTCTCTCTCTCTCTCTCTCTCTCTCTCTCTCTCTCTCTCTCTTCTGTTGTTATTGCTGTAGTTGTTACTTTGTTTTTTGTTGTTGATTTGTTTGGGTTTTTTGTTTGTTTGTTTTTTGTTTTGGTGTATGTATGTGTGTGTGTGGAGGGGGGAAAGGTGTTGGTTTTTGTTTGTTTGTTGTTGTTGTTTTTTAAAAAAAAATCTCATTTGTTTGTTTGTTGTTGTTTTTTCTTGTATTTTCTTTGTTTGTTTGGGAGGGTGCTTTTGTCTGTTTTTTGTTGTTTTTTTATTTATTTATTTTGTTTTTGTTTGCTTTTTTGTTGTTTTTTGGGGGGGTTTCTGGGGTTTATTTTGTCTTTTGCTCGTCCGGGGTTGTTTGTTTGTTCGTTTGTTTGTTTATTTGTTTTTTCTTTTTCTCTCATTCTTTTTAAACAAAAAAAAAGTTTTTTTCCCTTTGCTTCTACTGTTTGAAAATATGAGTACTGAGTGCATTTTCAAATGTGATCCCACGGGCGGGGACTGGATATAAAAAAGCACATGAATACTTATTCATTATCCTGAAAAAAAAAGAATTTGTTTCTATTACTTACAATGTGTAGATGTTCCTTTTATGACTTTATTGGCTTTTTTCCCCCTCTTTATTATGTGAGTGTATGGGTATTGCACTTATTTTATTATCATGACATTCAATTTGCATGAGTATAATTAAAAAGTGTTTGTGTTGATCGTGTGCTATGTGAGTATTACATATTTAGTATTATCCCTGAAACACCCCCCCACCCCACCCCCCCCACACACACACACACCCACACCCACACACACCCACACACACACACACACACACACACACACACACACACACATACACACACACACTCACTCACTCACTCACTCACTCACTCATATTCTCTCCCTCAATGACTGTATAGGTTTAGATTTCTTCTTTGTTTTATTTCTTGTTTTTATTGTGTGGATGTATGGGTATTAAATTTATTTCATTATCATGACATATAATTTGAAACGAATATAATCTAAAATGAGCGTTGATGGGATCGCATACTGTTTTGGGAATTATATATTGGATATTATCTCTGAAATACAAACACACACACTCTCTGTCTCTGTCTCTCTCTCACCTTTTATCGTCTTGCTTATAGTTATAGTGTATCCTGATGAAGGATTCATATTTTATATTTTCAATACTTTATTGGACTTGCCTCTGTACTTAAGTTTTAATGAGTGCCCTATTTCAATATCTTATAGTTATGTGTAACAAGTATGTGTACCATTTGACAATGTGTAGATGTTTATCTTTATGACTTATTAAGTTTGGTTGTGTTATTTTTCTTGGCTCTGTTGTTGCTCTTGTTGTTGTTGTTTGTCTGTTTTTCTCTTTTTTATCTTCTTCTGTTGGTTTGGTTTTTCTTTCTCTTTTGTTTGTTTGTTTGTTTTGGTTAGGGTTTTTTTGGGAGGTGGGGGTGGGGGGTATTTTTAGGGTTTTCTTTTATTTGCTTGCTTTGGGGGGGGGGGGGGGTGTTGGGGGGAACTGTTTTGAAAAGGGTTATTTCCCCTTGTTTTTATTGTGAGACTGTATAAGTATTGGCTTGTTATTATTATTATTAAGATGTATCCCTAACGGACTACCAATGACATCTTGGACCTCTGCGATACAAGAAGAGCACTGAAACCAACCAGGTCTTCCAACCCTAAAGAATACTGGGAGGCCAACAATCTCGTGAAGAAGTCAATGTTAAAGGCCAGAGAGAAGTGGATCAGTGATCAATGTGATGAGATCGAAAAAAAATGAAAGTGGGCAACAGTAAAAAGGCATACGACACCCTGAAGAAACTCACAAAACCACTTCAAACCAAATCATCAGTCATTGAAGACAGCTCCGGAAACCTCCTCACAGAAAGCTCAGCTGCATTGAACAGGTGGTCTGAATATTGTCAAGAACTGTACAACTACCCAATACAACCTGACAAGAGCATAATAGAAGAGAAAGCAGCAACATCAAGAGCACCCTCGCCATTACCTATACTGAGGGAAGAAGTGGAAGAAGCCATCCGCAGCTTACCAGTAGGAAAGTCCCCAGGAGCAGACAATATACCAGCAGAGCTGCTCAAGCATGGTGGCGAAACAGTCATCACATATGTTACAGCTATCTGTCAGAAGATTTGGGAGACAAAACAGTGGCCAACAGAATGGACACAATCACTCATCATACCCCTTCCCAAGAAGGGGAATTTACGCCAATGCCAAAACTATAGAACAATCAGCCTCATCAGCCACGCCAGCAAGATCATGCTCAAAGTTATTTTGAATCGACTCAAGAAGGAGGCAGAAGAACACCTTGCAGAGGAACAAGCTGGGTTCAGGGCAGGCAGGAGCACAATCAAACAGATTTTTAACTGCCACATCCTGATGGAAAAACATCTTCAACATCAGAGAGACCTGTTCCACAACTTCATTGACTTCAAGAAGGCTTTCGACAGAGTATGGCACGAAGGCCTGTGGCAGGTCCTCAGAATGTTTGGCATTGAAGAAGGACTAGTGCAAACCATTCAAGCACTATACAACACTGCAAGCAGTGCAGTCCTTCTGAACAATCAGGTCGGAGACTACTTCAAAACCACAGTTGGGGTCCGACAAGGATGCCTGTTATCTCCAGTCCTGTTCAATCTGTTCTTGGGAAACATCATGAGAGAGACCCTCCATGACTTCCACCCTACCATCTCCATTGGCGGCAGACCCCTCAACAACTTACGGTTTGCCGATGACATTGACCTCATGGGCGGAAGTAACACAGAGCTGCAAGATCTTACGACCAGACTTGAGAACAGAGCTGGAGCATATGGGATGGAGGTGAGCTCGGAGAAAAGTAAAGTACTTGTGAACAGCTCGAGCAATGCCACTGCTAAAATTTACATGAACGGCCAACAACTGGAGGAGGTAGACGCTTTTAAATACCTCGGCGCTACACTCACAAAGGACGGGCGATCGACGACAGAAATCAAAGTCAGAATAGCCATGGCAACATCTTCCATGACAAAACTCACCACCATATGGAAAAGTAAAGAGATCAGTTTCCCAATCAAAATAAAGCTCTACAAAGCCCTAATTCAGACGATCCTGCTGTACGGAAGTGAAACCTGGACATTGACTGCTGAAACAGCAAAGCGAATCCAGTCATTCGAAACAAAATGCCATAGAAAACTACTGGGCATATCCTGGAGAGAACGAAAGACCAACGAATTTGTCAAGAGTCAAATAACACGGCTGGCAGGTCCACAGGAACCCCTTCTCACCATCGTCAAGAAGAAAAAGCTGACATGGTTCGGCCACGTCACCCGCCACAACACTCTGCCCAAAACAGTACTGCAGGGAACACTCGAAGGTGGCAGAAGGAGGGGAAGACAGAACAAGTCATGGATGGACAACATCAGAGAATGGACCAGGATGAATGACTCGGCACTACTGCGCAGAACCGAGGACCGAGATGGATGGAGGAGGCTTACCACGGCATCGTCTTTCATGTCTCCCCCACGACCGCCAAGGTCACGGGTCTGATGATGATGATGATGATGATCCCTAACGGGCGGGGACTGGATTAAAAAAGTA
>CM054156.1:48187604-48205104 GCA_028751875.1 Rapana venosa
CCCCCCCCCCCCACACACACATGCACACACACACACACATGCGTGCACACGCATGCATGCACGCGCACACACACGCCCGCCCGTGCATACACACATGCATACACAAACACACACAGGCCATTGTGTGCCGGTGGGAACAATGACAAAATTTACAAAACCACATACACACGGGGACTGGATGTAAAAAAGCACATAAGTGCTTATTCCATTATCCTCAATATAAAAGAATGAATTAAAAATGAAATAAAAAATAAATAAACATACATGGGCCACATATACGTTTCTTATTTAAAGTAGGCCACAAATTATTTATCTAGAGTATGCCATCTTCTTACTATTTATCAAAAGTATGCCACATTTTTAAAAACAATCTTGTCTTTGCCACATCTACATTCTCCTCGTCTGAAATACGCCTCTTTTGTCTTGAGCATGCCACGTGTAGAACTCTTATCTAAAGTATGCCACATTCTTTATCGAGAGTATGCTGCACTCATATTCCTTATATGAAAAGTGCCACATTTGAAAACTGAGTATGCTGTATTTAAAGTATGCCACATATTCTTCTTGAGTATGCCCACACACATATTTTTATCTCACGGAGGCCACACTTTTTTTTTAACCTGCAGATATGCACATTTATATTCTTTTCTAAAGTAGGCCACATTTATATTTTTATATCTAAGTTGGCCACATTTATATTCTTATCTAAAGTAGGCACATTATATTCTTATCTAAGTAGCCATTTACATTTTATCTAAGTATGGCTGCATTTTTTTAAATCTAAAGGCCACCATTTATATAATTTTGAATCTTATTGCAATTTTCTTTTAATTCTTGAGTTAATAGCACATTTTAAAAAAATCTTGAGTAATCACATATCTATTGTAGCAACATCTTTTTTTAAATCTTGGTATGCCTTTTTTTATCTAAAGTAGCCACAATAATACATACAAGATGGGCCTCACAGTTTTCCTATTCAATATTCAGGAAGAATACAGTACAAAACTTGAACTTAGAAAGTAAATGTCAAATCTAAGGTTTTTCGTTTTTACTATCAAGGTTATCATCATAGCAAAACAGTTTTTGTTTGGGATTTTTTAAATTGAAGTTAGATGCACAAAAGACAAAACACTAAGTTTAAATTGAGAACATTTTTGATCTAAATCAACAAACAACTGCAAAACAACGCACTA
Organism: Rapana venosa; assembly: GCA_028751875.1. Lineage (NCBI taxonomy): Eukaryota > Metazoa > Mollusca > Gastropoda > Neogastropoda > Muricidae > Rapana > Rapana venosa. The sequence continues at coordinate 48,188,798 of CM054156.1, forward strand.
AATAAATCACATCATCTGAACAGATGATACAGTATATACTTGATTCAAATACAGGACATTTAAAGAAGTCAAAGAGCTAACACAAAAATGTACCTTTAATAGCAAAAACGGTTCCGCATTTTTTTCTTAATTGTTCTGAAATAACATGCTAGGTTACGCTGTAACCAATGATTAAAAAAAATAACCAAAAACAAAACAACAAAACAGGACAGCAAATTTCTAAGTTATTACAAACACAAAAAAGTAAAAAAAAAGTTTCTAAGACAAACAAAGCAACACAACATTTACCTTATATTGCAACGACTTCCAATCTTTCATACTCTTAAAAAAAATGCCTATTCAACAGTCCCTTGTAATAACGCTGAACCAAATAAGCACAAAAAATAACAAAAAACCAAATAACAACAAAACAGTATCAAAAATTTACGTTTCACATTCAAACACAAAAAAGTAGAAAAAAAATTATTGTTCTTCTTCACAATCAGAAGGGAAATCAATCTTGCAACTAAACAACTGCCACATTCAATTTGCATATTGCAGTATCTTAAAAAAGAAAGCCTTTCCAACAAGCAGTAATGAATGAATGAATGAATGAACAAATGAATAAACAGATAAATAAATAAACAGCAGTAATATATAAGAAAAGATTTGAGAGATTCTCTTGCACATTCTGCATCATCTTTTATTGAGAATTGCCAGCTTTCAACTGGCTTTGTGAAAAAAACCTGTCAGAGTAATTGCATAGGCTCGCCCCCCCCCCCCCCCCCCCCCCCCCACCACACACAACACACACACAGGCGCTTGCAAGCACAGCTGTTTTGTCTGACATGTCCCTGTATCCCAGCCAGCGGGGCGAACCCCTTTCTGTTCATCAATACCCCTTCAGAAACCAGCAACAAGGCCCTAGGAGAGTAGACCACACACACACAGCCACACACACACACACAGCCACACACACACACACACGCCACACAGCCACACACACAGCCCACACACACACACAGCCACACACACACACACAGCCACACACACACACAGCCACAACACACAGCCACACACACACACAACAGCACCCACAACACACAGCCACACACACACAGCCACACACACACACAGAACACACACACACAGCCCTTTGAAAAAACAACACCGAAAAGAACATAACCCCCCCCCCCCCCCCAACTAACAAACACCCCAATCCCCTCCCAAAGTGGCTGGTCCCTCACTTTACAATCACGTCAACAAACAAACACACAACACACACACAACACAACACACACACACACACATAAACAACCCCAAAACTAACAAACACAATAATCCTTAACTGGTTGAGTGGTTGGTCCCTCACTTTGCACACACACACACACACACACAGACACACACACACACACACACGAATCTTTGGTGACACTTCCTTCATTTGTTTACTTGTGTCTACAAGCCTTCAGGCTTCCATGGCAATACACGATGCTGTTCTGTTCTGTACACACACACACAGACACACACATGCACACACACAGACACTCACACACACACACACACACAGACACACACAAGACACACACACGCACACACACACACACACACACAGACACACACAACACCACACACACACACACACACACACACACACACACACACACACACACAACACAGACACGCACACATCAGCCTCTCCTCTCGTGCTGAAAGAGCAGCGCTCTGTTCTGGTTGCCGCCTCGCTGGACCCAGTGGCCGTACATCCTGAAGGCCGTGCTGTCTATCAGCGTCCGCACGTCCTTCACACAGTACGGGCATTGCTGGATCAGCTCTTGAGGGAGGCCTGGCGGCCGCTGGTGTACCAGCTTCAGCCTGAAGTAGAAGCGGAGAGCGAAGGCTGCCGCCTGGAGAATAGACAGGAGATGGTGGTGATGATGATAGTGGTGGTGATAGTGGTGGTGGTGGTGGTGATGATGGTGGTGGTGGTGATGGTGGTGATGATGGTGGTGATGATGGTGATAGTGGTGATAGTGGTGATAGTGGTGATGGTGGTGATGATGATAGTGGTGATGATGATGGTGGCGATGGTGGTGATGATGATGGTGGTGATAGTCATTGATAATGATGATAATGATAGTGATGATAATGATAGTGATGGTAATGATAGTGATGATAACGATGGTACTGGTGGTGATGATAACGATGGTACTGGTAGTGATAATGATGGTACTGGTGGTGGTGATGATGGTGGCGATAGTGATGATGATAGTGATGATAATGATAGTGATGATAATGATAGTGATGATAATGATAGTGATGATAACGATGGTACTGGTGGTGTGAGATGGTGGTGATAGTGATGATAATGATGGTGATGATAATGATAGTGATGATGGTACTGGTGATGATAATGATGGTACTGGTGGTGGTGATGATGGTGATAACGATGGTACTGGTGGTGGTGAAGATTATGATGATGATGGTGATGTTGATGATGAAACGGTGAAAATGATAATAATGATGATGATAATAATAATCTCTCTCTCTCCCTCCTCTCTCTGCCCCCCTCTCTCCCTCCCTTTCTCTTCCTCTCTCCCCCTCCCTCACCATCCTTCTCTATTCCTCTCCCTCCCTCATCCCCATTCCCTCTCTCTCCCCTCTCGCTCCTCCCTCCCTCCCTCTCCCCCATCCCCATTCCCTCTCATCCCTCTCTCTCCCCCTCCCTCTCTCTTCCTCTCTCCCCCCTCCCTCCCTCATCCCCATTCCTCTCTCTCCCCTCTCTCCCCCTCTTCCCCTCTCTCTCTCCCTCTCTTCCCCCCTCTCTCTCCCTCTCTTCCCCCTCTCTCTCCCCCCCCTCTCCCCTCTTCCCTCTCTCCCCCTCTCCCTCTCTTCCCCCTCTCTCCCCCCTCTTTCCCCCCTCTCTCTCCTCTCTTCCCCCTCTCCCCCTCTCTCCCTCTCTCCTCAGCTTTACACTTACCCGGAACACTGCACGTGGTTTAAACACCTTCTTTTCCGCGCCAACCTGCAACAACAACAACAACGACAACCAATAACAACAACCAATAACAACAACCAATAACAACAACCAATAACAACAACCAATAACAACAACCAATAACAACAACAACAACAACCAATAACAACACCAAAAACAACAACCAATAACAACAACCAATAACAAAAACCAATAACAACAACCCTAAGCCAGTAAGCAACATACAAACTTTCCATATTTCACGCTAATGTTCAAACCTCGACACATGTATACCTCCCGGGTCCACCCCTCCGTCAAAATAAAACGGAAATCACTGAAAGCAAAGTCTAAGTTTCTTGAACATTCCTCCCTTCCCCACGACACATTTCGTGTATAGCAATCTTTACTCAAAGCTTTCTTTTTCAAAGTCGGTTTTTGTTTCATTTCAATCAGTTCCACTGGAGTACGTACATTCAGTTTAAATTCAAATCAATTTAATGTTGTGTATTTAATTCAGAAGAAGAAAAAGAAGAAAAAAGAAGAATTGCGAAGAAGAATAGCGAAGAAGAAGAAGAAGAAGAAGAAGATGATGATGATGATGATGATGACGATGATGATGAAGAATTGCGGCGAAGAATTGCGAAGAAGAAGAATTGCGAAGAAGAAGAATTGCGGCGAAGAAGAAGAAGTATGAAGAAGAATAATAAGAAGAAAAAGAATTGCGAAGAAAAAGGAGAATTCTGAAGAATTGCGAAGAAGAAGAAGTACTGCGAAGAATGTGAAGAAGAAGACGATCAAGAAGGAGAAGACGAGGAAGAAGAAGAATTGCGTAGAAGTGGGAAGAAGAATTGGGAAGAAGAAGAAGAAGAAAAGCAGAAGAGAAGAAGAAAAGAAGAAGAATTGGGAAGAAGAAGCAGAAGAAGAAGGAGCAGAAGGAGCAGAAGCAGAAGGAGCAGAAGGAGCAGAAGCAGAAGGAGCAGACACTGGGACTGACATCCACATGGAAGAAGGGATGACTCAGCGCCTGGCGAGCTGTGAAGCGCTGAGAGGGATCCACAACCAGCAGCTTGCTGATCTGCACACACCCCACACAGGAAACCATCCCCCGCTGCATCACACCTTCTCTGTCGCTTTCCCTTTCTGTCTGTCCGTCTGTCTGTCTGTCTGACATTGTCTGTCTGTCTGTCTCTCTCTCTCTAAATGTGGTATACAATACAATGACATGCAATACAATGCAACACAATACAATGCAATAGAATGCAATGTAATTCAATCAATACATAATACAATGTAAAGTAATTCAATACAACGCAAAACACTACAATGAAACGCAACAAAATACAATACAAAACAATAAATAAATACAATGCAATGCACAACACAATACAATGCAATACAATTCAACACAATACAACACAACACAATAATACAATACAATACAATGAATGAATGATTCGATGATTTATAAAAACTTGCCTCTCAGCACTGGCAGAGAAAACAGAATGGAACATTTGGATAGGGAAGGGGAAGGGAAAAACGCGTACGTGCGTGCGCGCGCACGCACGCACACACACACACGTACACACACAAACACACGCACGCACAGGCGCGCGCGCACACACACACACACACACAGGGGGACGAGATAGCCCAGTTGGTTAGAGTGATGCGCATTGCGCTCGTGATCTGCAGACTCAGGTTCGAATTCTGTTCAAGGGGATATTTTCCCCTGGAGTTAACATCAGTGCAGACTCCACTCCCTCCAAAAAGTCCTTCGGACGAGACTTTAAACCGAAGTCCCGTGTGAGAACGCACGCAGAACATCTTGCGCACACGTTAAAACCCGTTACGCTTTTCGGAAGAGTAGGCCATTGTGTGCCCATGAGAACGGATGACAGAATTGACAAAACTGCATACACATGGGGACTGGACGTAGAAAAGCACATGAGTGCTTATTCCATTATCCTCGAAATAAAAACACACACACACACCACACTACAACACACCACCCTACAACACACCACACTACAACACACCACACTACACACACACCACACTACAACACACCACACTACAACCACACACAACAGACCACTAAACACCACCCAACTACAACACCACAACACACACTCCAACAACACCCCACCACTCAAACACACCACAACTACAAACACACAACAACACACACTACACACACCCCCACAACACTACACCCAAACACACCCCCCACCCACCACTTTTCAACACCACACACCCCACCACACCTAACAAACACACTCACCACACCTAACAACACACCAACACCACACATACACACACCACACTCAAACACAACCACACTACAACAACCACTACACACACACACCTACAACACAACTACACACACCACTACAACACCACACCACACTACAACCACACCACACCACACTACCACACACACACACCCACTACAACACACCACACACCCAACACACCCCACTACAAACACACACCACACTACAACACACACACCAACTACAACACACACCACAACTACACCACATACAAACACCACATACACACACACACCACACTACAACACACCACATACACACACTACACTACAAAACACCACACTACAACACACCACACTACAACACACACACCACACTACAACCACATAACACACCAACTCACACCCACCCAACCCCCACACTACAACACACCCACTCCACCCCCATACAACACCCCACAACTACAACACACACAACACCCCACAAACAACACACAACAACCACTCACACACACACAACCACACTACAACACCCACACCACACTACAACACACCACACTACAACACACCACATACAAACAACACCCCACACTACAACACCCACACTACACACCACACCAAAACACCCCCTACACACACACCAACTACAACACACCACACTACAAACACACACCACACTACAACACACCACATTCAACACACCACACTACAACACACCACACACTAAACCACACCCACACTACAAAAACCCCCACACTACAACACCCACATACAAAAACACCCACCACCAACACACCACCCACTAAACAACAACACCACACTACAACACACCACACTACAAAACACCACCCCTACACACACCACACTACAACCACCCACACAACACACACCAAAAACACCACAAATAAACACCCACACTAAAACCCCCAAAAACCCCACACTACAACACCCACATACAACACCCACACTAAAACACCCCACACTACAACACCCACACTACAACCCCCACATACACACACCCCACTACAAACACCCACACTACAACACACCACAAATACAAACCACACCACATCCACACACAACACACCACATACAAACACACCACACTAAACAACACCCCACACTACAAAAACACCACACTACAACACACACCACACCAAAAACAAACCCCCACACCACACTACAACACCACCACACTACAACACACCACACTACAACACCCCACACTACAACACACCACACTACAACAACACACAACCACACTACAACACACCCCTACAACCACACCCCACAAAACACACCACACTAAAAAACACACACACCACATACAACACACACACAAACACACCACACTACAACCACCACACCACCCACACTACAACACACACCACACTACAACACCCACACTACAACACCCACATACAACACCCCACACTACACACCACACTCAACACACCACACTACAACACACCACACTACAACACACACACCACACTACAACACACCAACTACAACACCACACTACAACACACCACACTACAACACACCACACTACAACACACCACACTACACACACCACCACACTACAACACAACACACAACACACACACCACACTACAACACACCACACTACAACACACCACACTACAACACACCACACTACAACAAAAACCACACTACAACACACCACACTACAACACACCCACACTACAACACACCACATACAACACTCACACACAACACACCACACTACAACACACCACCACACACAACACAAAACACCACACTACAACACACCACACTACAACACACACAACCACCCCTACAACACACCACACTACAAAAAACCACACAACACACACTACAACACACCACACTACAACACAACAACAACACCACACACTACAACACACCACACTACAACACACCACACTACAAACACACCACAATTCAACACACCACACTACAACACACAACACCACACTAAAAACACACACACCAACACAACAAAAACACACCACACTACAACACACCACACTACAACACACACACCACACTACAACACACCACACTACAACACACACCCCAAACATACAACACACAACACCACACTACAACACACCACACTACAACACACCACACCACACTACAACACACCACACTACAACACACACACCACACTACAACACACACACCACACTACAACACACCACACACACACACACACACACTACAACACACCACATCACAACAACACACCACCAACAACACAACACACCACACTACAACACACCACACTACAACACACCCACACTACAACACACCACACTACAACACACCAACACTACAAACACACCACACTACAACACACACACCACACTACAACACACCACACTACAACACACACCACACTATAACACACCACACTACAACACAACAACAAAACCACACTACAACACACCACACTACAACACACCACACTACAACACACCACACTAAAAAACTTTTACTGGTTTAATTTAATGTAAACGATGCAATAAATGTAGTGTCTTAGTATAATCATTACGAAATTGTTCTTAGATAGATGGCTTGATGAAAAAAAGCAAATGCTTGCTTAACTCAACACCCACACTACAACACCAAAATTACCCCACTTACTTGACTGACTTGACAACACACAAAACACACACATACAACAAACAACACCACACAACAACACACCACACCTACAACAAAACCACCCAACAACACACCACACTACAACAACAAACACACCACCACTACAACACACCCCACAACACCAACACACCCACACCACAACACACCACACTACAACACACCCACTATAACACACCACACTACAACACACCCACACTACAACACACCACACTACAACACACCACACTACACAACACACCACACACAACACACACCACACTACAACACACCACACTACAACACACCCCACTACAACACACCACACTACAACACAACCACACTAAAACAACACACACACCACACTACAACACACCCCACTACAACACACACACCACACTACAACACACCACACTACAACACACCCCACACTACAACACACCACACTACAACACACACACCACACTACAACCACACAACCACACACAAACAACACACCACACTACAACACACCACACTACAACACAAAACCACACTACAACACACCCACACACACAACACACACACAAACACACTACAACACACACACCACAACTACAACACACACACCACACTACAACACACCACACTAACAAACACACACACCACACTACAAACAAAACCACACTACAACACACACACCACACTACAACACACACACCACACTACAACACACCACACTCACCAACACTACAACACACCACACTACAACACACCACACTACAACACACCACACTACAACACACCACACTACAACACACACACCACACTACAACACCACACCACACTACAACACACACACCACACTACAACACACACACCACACTACAACACACACACCACACTACAACACACACACACTACAACACACCACACTACAACACCACACCACACTACAACACACACACCACACTACAACACACACACCACACTACAACACACCACACTACAACACACCACACTACAACACACCACACTACAACACACACACCACACTACAACACACCACACTACAACACACACACCACACTACAACTAAAGGACAGGCCGCAAGGTCAGGACAGACATGCTCCTGCACACAGCACAGGGCTGCAGGCAGGCTACAGAAAGGTACCAGGTCCTTGGGGGTGTCGGAGACGTCATCCCACAGCGGGGACCGGAAGCAGTAGCGGCCTGACAGGATGTCCCGCATCATGGCTGCCCGGTTACGATGCCAGAACGGCGGAAAGCCGCTTAACCTGAGACAGGCAGACAGACAGACAGGAGGAATCGATGATGATGATAGTAATAATAATAACGATGATGATAACAATAATGATACTACTACTTCTACTACTACTACTACTAGTAGTACTACTACTACTACTGCCACTACTACTACTAGTAGTACTACTACTACTACTACTACCACTACTACTTCTACTACTACTACTACTACTACTACTAAATGGAACTTATATAGCGCTATAGCTTGCAAAGACAAATCAAAGCGCATGCATTCAACCTAATCTTACACTGTCAAGCAATCAATGATAAATAATCAATAGTTTAAACAAACAGATATATACAAACATGGTGCACTGCAGACAAAATCTATGAAATAAAATTTCAATAGTGAAATGTTTTACAAAAGCACACACTCACACAGAAGAAGATGAAGAATGATGATAATAAATGATGAGAAGAAGAAGAAGAAGAAGAAGAAGAAGAAGAAGAAGAAGAAGAAGAAGAACAAAGAAGAAGAAGAAGAAGAAGAAGAAGAAGAAGAAGAAGAAGAAGAAGAAGAAGAACAACAACAACAACCATCATCATCATCATCATCATCATCACGACGACGATGATGACAACGACGACAACAACAACAATAATAATGATCATCATGATCAAGACAATAATTTTTAAAAGAATGATAATGATAATGATGATGATAATGATGATACTACTACTACTACTACAAATAATAATAATAATAATAATAACAACGCAAGTGACAACACACACACAGTACTAACATGCACGCATGTTTACACACAAGCGTGTGTGCACGCATTCATATGAACACACAATATGCGCACATACTTGCACACACACACACACACAAGCGCGCGTGTGCAAGCACGCATGCACGCGCGCACACACACACACACATACATACATACACGCACACACACGCATATTAGTTACATGTATTTTTTCTAGTTAGAAGCAAACTAATAATAAATATGTATTGTAAACCATGAAATAATATCTAGTTATAGTCAATGGGGTTTTTTCTGGTAGGAAGCGTTCAACGAATTGAAGAGGGGAAGAAATCGAACACAAGAGAAAACACAGACAGGCAGACAGACAGACAGACAGACAGGCAGACAGACAGACAGACAGACAGGCAGACAGGCAGACAGACAGACAGACAGACAGACAGACACAGCACTTCAGCAGAGCCTCTATTCAGAGCTGGAACATGCCAAACAAAGAGCGAGACAGACAGACAGACAGACAGACAGAAACACAGACACAGAGACAGAGACACAGAGACCTCCTGCCAAAAGTAGCTTCACAGTATTAATATGATGGAGACAGACAGACAGACAGAGAAAAAACATATAATATATATATATATTATAATATATTAATATATATATATATATATATATATATATAAAAAAGAGAGAGAGAGAGAGAGAGAGAGAGAGATAAATAAATTTTAAAAAAATATATATATATACTCACAAGGTGTACATGATGACTCCACAGGCCCATCTGTACACACAATATATGATACACATAATTATACACCTTTTTACACACACACACACACACACACACACAAACACACGCGCGCGCGCGCACGTACGCACGCAGACACACACGCGCACACACACTCACTCACTTACACTCTCTGCGTACGTGCGTGCGTGCGTGTGTGTGTGTGTGTGTGTGTACGTGTGCATGGGGATGTAAATTGCTTGTGCATAATCTCCTAAGTCTGCTTATATAATACTTGTTTTGTGTAGTTTACTATTGCTGTTGCTTTCCCCTAAAAAGTACAATGAATTTGTTGACGTTTCTTTCCGTTAGCCAAATGATATCATTTACATGGTTTCTTCTCCTAAATAGTATGGAGGTTTTGGGGTGTTTTTTTTTGGGGGGGGATGGGGGGTTGCTGTTTTTTTTTGGGGGGGGGGGGAGGGATGATTATTTGGTTGTCTCCTCTCCCCTTGTCGTTGTTGTTGCTTTTACTTTGCTCTTAGTTTCTTTGCTATTGTGTGTGTTTTGTGGTTGTTTCTGTGTTTTTTGTTTTGTTCTGTTTTGCTTTCTTGTATTATTTGTCGTTGCTTTTTCTCTCTCTCTTTTCTCTGTTGCTTTTGTGGGTTTTTTGTGTGTGGGTATTTCTTTTTTTCGTTTACTGTGTGAGTGTACTAGTATTGGGCTTATTTTATATTTTATCATCATATATATCCCTAAGTCAGGGACTGGATGTAAAAAAGCACATGAGTGCTTATTCATTATCCTGGAAATAAAAGAATTTGTCATTGTCATTGTCTCTCACTTTCTCTCTCACACACATGTATCTGTGGCAAAAATATGATCATTGCTCACATTCTTTTAGAATGCATAGATTTGAAAAAACTTTTTACCTGTTTTCACAGTCCGTTGTTAAAGCAAATTCTAAAAGACATTCCATTAATGAAAGAGTTTGTACTGTCATTAAGTCATAGTCCTTTAATCAGAATGTTGTTGTTGTTGTTGTCTTCAATTTAACGTCTGTTCACTCTAAGTGATATTAGAATGCTATAGTTTAACGATGTTCACTAGTTGTACGAATTGCAAAGTTAGTGTTGAAGCTGTTTTTTCCCCTTCAACTTCAACGCACACACACACACTCCACACACACACACACAAAACACACACACACACACACACACACACACACACACACACACACACACACACACACACTCACTCACTCACTTCCACTTGCCCGTCTGATATCACTAATAAGTGGAAGGACGTTAAACTGAAGGACTAACTAACTAACTTAAAACAACAACCACACACAACACACACACACACACACACACACACACACACACACACAAAACACATACACACACACACATACACACTCACACACACACTCACACACACACACACACACACGCACACACACACACACACGCACGCGCGCACACACACACACACACACACACGTACACGTACACACACACGTACACACGCGCACAGCGCATACTCACAGGTCAATAGGTAAGCTATATCCAACGTCATCCGAGGCGGAGATAACTTCAGGAGCCATGGTGGCCAGGGTGCCTTGCCGCTCTGCACAGTTATCTACCTTAGTTCTGCAGTTATCTACCTTAGTTCTGCAGTTATCTACCTTAGTTCTGCACAGTTATCTACCTTAGTTCTGCAGTTATCTACCTTAGTTCTGCACAGTTATCTACCTTAGTTCTGCAGTTATCTACCTTAGTTCTGCACAGTTATCTACCTTAGTTCTGCACAGTTATCTTACCTTAGTTCTGCAGTTATCTACCTTAGTTCTGCACAGTTATCTACCTTAGTTCTGCACAGTTATCTTACCTTAGTTCTGCAGTTATCTACCTTAGTTCTGCACAGTTATCTACCTTAGTTCTGCAGTTATCTACCTTAGTTCTGCACAGTTATCTACCTTAGTTCTGCAGTTATCTACCTTAGTTCTGCACAGTTATCTACCTTAGTTCTGCAGTTATCTACCTTAGTTCTGCACAGTTATCTACCTTAGTTCTGCACAGTTATCTACCTTAGTTCTGCACAGTTATCTACCTTAGTTCTGCAGTTATCTACCTTAGTTCTGCAGTTATCTACCTTAGTTCTGCACAGTTATCTACCTTAGTTCTGCAGTTATCTACCTTAGTTCTGCACAGTTATCTACCTTAGTTCTGCAGTTATCTACCTTAGTTCTGCAGTTATCTACCTTAGTTCTGCACAGTTATCTACCTTAGTTCTGCACAGTTATCTACCTTAGTTCTGCACAGTTATCTACCTTAGTTCTGCACAGTTATCTACCTTAGTTCTGCACAGTTATCTGCCTTAGTTCTGCACAGTTATCTACCTTAGCTCTGCACAGTTATCTACCTTAGTTCTGCACAGTTATCTACCTTAGTTCTGCAGTTATCTACCTTAGTTCTGCACAGTTATCTTACCTTAATTCTGCACAATTATCTTACCTTAGTTCTGCACAATTATCTTACCTTAGTTCTGCACAATTATCTTACCTTAGTTCTGCACAATTATCTTACATTAATTCAGCACAATTATCTTACCTTAATTCTGCACAGTTATCTTACCTTAGTTCTGCACAATTATCTTACATTAATTCAGCACAATTATCTTACCTTAATTCTACACTGTTATCTTATCTTAATTCTGCACAATTATCTTATCTTAATTCTACACAGTTATCTTACCTTAATTCTACACAGTTATCTTACCTTAATTCTACACAGTTATCTTACCTTAATTCTACACAGTTATCTTACCTTAATTCTGCACAGTTATCTTACCTTAATTCTACACAGTTATCTTACCTTAGTAAGTGTGAGGAGTGTGTGAGGAGTGTGAGGGTGTGTAGGTGGAGTGTGTGAGGAGTGTGGGAGGAGTGTGTGAGGAGTGTGGGTGGAGTGTGTGAGGATGTGGTGAGTGTGAGGAGTGGTGGTGTGGAGTGTGTGAGTGATGTGTGGAGGTGATGGTGTTGGTGGAGTGTGTGAGTGGAGTGTGAGTGTGGAGTGTGGGGAGTGTGTGAGGATGTGTGGTGGAGTGTGTGAGTGGAGTGTGGGTGGGTGAGGAGTGTAGGTGGAGTGTGTGAGTGAGTGTGGTGGTGAGTAGTGGGTGAGTGTGGAGGAGTGTGGGTGGAGTGTGTGAGGAGTGGGTGGGTGAGGAGTGTGGTGGAGTGTGTGTGGAGTGTAGGTGGAGTGTGGGTGAGTGTGTGAGTGTGTGGTGAGAGTGTGTGAGGGTGTAGGTGGAGTGTGTGGGAGTGTGTGGATGGGGTAGGTGGAGTGTGGGTGGAGTGTAGGAGGAGTGTGTGAGGAGTGTGGTGGAGTGTGTGAGTGTGTGAGGGTGTGTAGGTGGAGTGTGTGAGGAGTGTGGGGGGAGTGTGTGAGGAGTGTGGGTGGAGTGTGTGAGGAGTGGTAGTGGAGTGTGTAGGTGGAGTGTGTGCAGGGGAGTGTGTAGGTGTGAGTGTGGTGGAGTGTGGGGTCAGGTGGAGTGTGTCAGGTGGAGTGTCAGGTGGAGTGTGTGAGGATGTCAGGTGGAGTGTGTCAGTGGAGTGTGGGTCAGGTGGTGTGCAGGTGGAGTGTGGTGGAGTGTGGGTGTCAGGTGGGGTGTGTCAGGTTGAGTGTGTCAGGTGGAGTGTGTCAGGAGGAGTGGAGGTGTCAGGAGTTGTGTCAGGTGGAGTGTGGGTGTCAGGTGGAGTGTGTCAGGTGGAGTGTGTCAGGTGGAGTGTGGATGTCAGGTGGAGTGGTGAGGGCGGGAACTGACCGTGCAGGTGGCTGCCCTCAGGCACGGTGGCGGCAAAGCCGAAGTCTGCCACCTTGATGACGGGCAGCGGCTCCCTGCCCGCCCCCGCCCCGCCCCCTGCCGCCCTCCTGACCAAGATGTTCTCCAGCTGTGACAAGCCAGCCACCAGTCCGCCAGTCAGCCAGCCAGTCAGACAGTTAAGCAATCAGTCCGAGAGTCAGTCATTCAGTCCGTCAGTCAGCCAGTACATCAAGCAATCAGTCCGAGAGTCAGTCATTCAGTCCGTCAGTCAGCCAGTACATCAAGCAATCAGTCCGAGAGTCAGTCATTCAGTCCGTCAGTCAGCCAGTACATCAAGCAATCAGTCCGAGAGTCAGTCATTCAGTCCGTCAGTCAGCTAGTACATCAAGCAATCAGTCCGTCAGTCAGTCAGTCAGTCACCCAGTCAGTCAGTCAGTCAGTCAGCCAGTCAGTCAGTCAGTCAGCCAGTCAGTCAGTCAGTCAACCAGTACATCAAGCAATCAGTCAGTCAGTCAGTCATTCAGTCCGTCAGTCAGCCAGTACATCAAGCAATCAGTCCGAGAGTCAGTCATTCAGCAATCAGTCAGTCAGTCAGTCATTCAGTCAGTCAGTCAGCCAGTACATCAAGCAATCAGTCAGTCAGTCATCAGTCCAGTACATCAAGAACATCAGTCATCAAGTCATGTCAGTCCAGTCAATATCAGCCAGTACATCAACAATCAGTCCCACAGTCACAACATCAGTCCATCAGTCAGTCATCATTCACCAGTCATCAATCAATCAGTCATCATCCATCACATCAATCATTCATCAGTCAATCATCATCAATCAAACAATCAATCAATCAATCACTCAGTCAATTACTCATCAACTAAACAATCAATCAACTAATGCATCAGTAATCAATCAACCATCTGAGTCATTCAGTCATTTGAAGTTGCATCTGAATCATATCAATTGCAGTCATTTTGTGTTCTAATCATCATCTATCATCACACATCATCATCATCACAACAATCATCATCATCATCACCACCATCATCATCACAATCATCATCACAATTATCATCATCATCATCATCACCATCACCATCACCATCACCAACACTTTCTAGGCAGGTCCACTACCTCTAAACCACGATCCACGTTTGGAGCCGGTTCGCCACAGTTGAAGGCTTTAATCCTGTTAGGGACAAGAAGACTGTTTAAGGACACCACGCATATACATGTACATTGGTGCAAATGCAAACAAAGAAACCCTGTCTGCCTTCCTCAAACACTATATACACGCATGCATTCACACACACACATACACACACACATACACACACACACACACGCGCGCGCGCGCGCGCGCGCACGCTCGCAGCGCAGGCATGCACATGCACATACCTTCAAATCTCGGTGGACAATTCTGTGACTATGCAGGAAGTCCACAACTTGTAACAACTGTCGCATGAAGTACCTGCCAGGAATGCAGAAACACGGTGGTCACAAGAGACGTGTCTGTGTATGTAGGTAGGTAGGTATGTGTGTGTGTGTGTGTATGTGTGTATGTGTATGTATGTATGTATGTATGTATGTATGTATGTATGTATGTATGTATGTATGTGTGTATGTATTATGTATGTATGTGTGTTATGTATGTATGTATGTATGTATGTATGTGTGTATGTATGTATGTATGAGTAGGTAGGTATGTATGTGTGTATGTATGTATGTATGTATGTTGTATGTGTATGTATGTGTATGTATGTATGTATAGTATGTAATGTTGTATGTATGTATGTATGTATGTATGTTGTATGTATGTGTGTATGTTGTGTGTGTATGTATGTATGTATGTATGTA
>CM054156.1:48210104-48215104 GCA_028751875.1 Rapana venosa
GAGGTCCACTAGGCGAACGCACACAGAGCATCTCAGATGTTCAAGCCCCATCCTCCCCCGTGGGGGGGATGCCGGGCCCTGTCAGTATCAACAGCATCAACCACCTTCTGGACATTCTGTGCCAGAAATTCCCTCTTTTCTATCCCTCTCTTTGTTTCTGCTTTGTTCCTTTTTCTTCTTGTCACCTCTTTCTTCTTGTCTATTTTCTGCCTCCATTCTCCTGCCTCCCCCCCCCCCCCCCCCCCCCCCCCACGCCCCGGCACCCCACCCCCCCTTCCCCCAGAAATACTTAAAACAACAATTCTCTCCCACGCCGAAGTCGGCTGTGCTGGGCCTGACTTGTCAGGCGCTTGAGGGCAGCGCCACGCATTCTTGCCCATGATCATGACAGGCACCAATAGCTGCATGTGTCTGAGCCTTCGACAATGGAAAATAAACAAACCCTCTGTCTTTTGTGGAGAAGTCAGCCAGCCGTGGTCGTTTGGATAGATGACACCAACATAGCAGACAGTACGAAATACGATATTATGATACAGTGCCATAAACGATACGATTCGATACAATACGACGTACAATATGATATGATATGGTAATTATATGATATGCGATATATGATATGATACGGTACGCTACAATACGATGTTATACAATACGATATGATACAATACGATATGATACAAATCGATACGATACAATACCATATGATACAATACGATACGATATGATACAATACGATATGATACAATACGATATGATACAATACAATACGATATGATACAATACAATACGTTACAATACGATACAATACGATATGATACAATACGTTACAATACGATACAATACGATATGATACAATACAATACGATACAATACGATACGATATGATACGATATCGTACAATACGATACAATACGATATGATACAATGCAATATGATACAATACGATACAATATGACACAATACCATATGATACAATACAATATGATACAATACCATATGACACAATACCATATGACACAATGCGATACAATATGATATGACACAATACGATATGACACAATACGATATGACACAATAGGATATGACACAATACGATATGACACAATACGATATGACACAATACGATATGACACAATACGATATGACACAATACAATATGACACAATACGCGAGTCGATGCAAATAATCTTACGCAAGAAAACAATGGGATGCCATACAACACAACAGAACAACGCAACACAACAGAACAACGCAACAACACAACACAACAACGCAACAACACAACACAACAGAACAACGCAACAACACAACACAACAACACAACACAACAAACACGCCAACAACACAACAACCAACACAAACACAACAGAACAACGCAACAACACAACAGAACAACGCAACAACACAACACAACAGAACAACACAACAGAACAACGCAACAACACAACAGAACAACACAACACAACAGAACAACACAACACAACACAACAAAACAACAACACAAACACAACACCGCAACACAACACAACAGAACAACGCAACACAACACAACAGAACAACACAACAGAACAACACAACAGAACAACGCAACAACACAACACAACACGACAACACAACAGAACAACACAACAGAACAACACAACAGCACAACACAACAGAACAACACAACACAACAGAACAACACAACACAACAACAACAACAGAACAACACAACAGAACAACGCAAAAGAACAACACAACACAACAACGCAACACAACAACACAACACACCAGAACAACAAACAACACAACACAACAGGACAACAACGCAACACAACACAACAGGACAACAACGCAACACAACAACACAACAGAACAACACAACAGAACAGAACACCACCACAGTCCTGACCAAATCTACTTACAATTCGAACACCAGGAAAATGTAGGCTCCAGTTTCATAGTGGGCAATCAGTTGAACTGCAACCAAAACACACCAAGAAGTCGGCTTCCTTCTGACCATTCTCCTTCTTTCTGGGTTGCTTGTTTGTTGTTGTTGGAGGTTTTGTTTAGTTTTATTTGAGGGGGTGTTCTTTTTTTTCCTATTTTGGGGATGGGGTGTGGGGTGGGGGTGGGGATGGGGGTGGGGTAGTGTCAGCACGGAGGCAGTTGCTAAGGGTTTTGTGTTTGTTTTTTCCTTCCTTGTATTTTTTTTTTTTTTAACTTGGTTTGTGTTTTGTGGGCCTAATATATATATAATATATATAATTATATATTTCCTTCTTCCCACTATCCCCCCTCCCTCTCTCTCTCTCTGTGCCTCCTCTCTTTATTCCTCCACCCCCCTCCTTTCCCCTGCATTCCCACCACTACACACCATCTGCCCCTAGTCTTCCACCGACCACCAGTTCGCATCCCCCCTCCCCCACCAACACTCCAACCCCCCCCCCCCCCCCCCCCCACCACACACCACCACACCCCCCCAATTCCCTTCAGGAGCTAGCTCTACAATGCGTAGTACCGGGGACGGGATAGACAGCCTGGTGGTTAGAGTGATGTCTTCGTGATATGCCGCCTCGGATTCGATTCTCGTTCAAGAGGATTTTTCCTCTGGAGTTAACATCAGTGCCGACTCCACTCTCTCCAAAAGTCCTTCGGATGAGACTAAAAACCTAAGTCCCGTGTGTGAACGCACGCAGAACATCTTGCGCACACGTTAGAAACCGTTCCGCTTTTCCGAAGAGTAGGCGCAGCCATTGTGTGACTGTAGGAACGAATGACAAAATTGACAAAACTAGATACACACGGGGACTAGATGGGAAAAAAAGCACACGGGCGCTTATTCCATTATCCTCGAAATAAAAGAATAAACTAAAAATAAAATAAATAGATAAAGTAGTAGGCTACGCTAAGGTAAGCTAAGCTAGGCTAGCACAGGACAAGACAAGATAGGACAAGACAGCACAGCACAGCACAGCACAGCACAGCACAGCCCAGCAGCACAGCCCAGCACAGCACAACACAGCACAGCACACGACAGCCCAGGACAGCACAGCACAGCACAGCACAGCACAGCACAACACAGCACAGCACAGCGCAGCACAGCACAGCCCAGCACAGCACAGCCCAGCACAGCACAGCACAGCACAGCCACAGCACAGCGCCACTGACCCACGTTGGGCTGTCGCTGGAGGCGGCACAGCTCCAGCAGCTCGATCTCTCGCCGCGCCTCTTGGCGGATCTTCTCTGCGGGCACGCTCTGGTCACGCGCTGCCCCCTGTCACGTCGATCACCTTCACCGCCACCTCCTCGTTCGTCGTCTTGTCCACGGCAAGCCGGACAGTGCTGCACAGCCCTCTGAGCAAGAGGGGGGGGGGGGGAGATGGGGGGGGGGGGGGGGGGGGGGATGAGGGGGGGGTGGTGGTGGTGGTCGGGGTGGTTAGAACGTTTTGGTTTCAGTTGAGAGATTTGTGTGTGAGAGAGAGAAAAAAAGAGAGAGAGACAATGACAATGACATAGTCGTTTATTTCGAGAGAATAATGAATAAGCACCCATGTGCTTTTTTTTTTTTTACATCCAATCCCCCGCCTTTAGGGATATATTATATGATAACAAAATGAAAAAAACCAACACAGTACCAATACACTCACACAGTAAAAGGGGAAAATACCCACACATAAAAAGCCCACAAAAACCCGAAGGAAGAGAAGAGAGAGAGAGAGAGAGAGAGAGAGAGAGAGAGAGGAGAGAGAGAGAGAGAGAGAGAGAGAGAGAGCAACAAATAATAAAATAAAGCAAAGCAAAACAAAACAACCCCCCCCCCTCCCCAAAACAAAAGCAAAGAAACCAAGCGCAAAATAAAAGCAGCAACAACAACAAGGGGAGAGGGGACATCCAAATAATCCCCCCCCCAAAAAAAAAACACCCAACAATAACAACAACAACCCACCCAAACAAACAAACAAAAATCCCAAAACAAACAAACCTCCATAAAATAAAGGAGAACAAACCATGTAAATAGTATCATTTTGGCTGACGGAAAAATAACGTCAAAAAATCCATTGTGTTTTTTTTTAAATAGGGAAAGCAACAGCAATAGTAAACTACACAAAAACAACTATTATACAAGCAGACTTAAGAGATTACCCAAAAGCAATTCACACACACACACACACACACACACACACACACACACACACACACACACCCCAGTAAACGAATGAATGAAGATTTATTTTTCAAGGGTAACAGAATAACCATGCGCAATTTTTTTTTCCATCCGGCCCTTACCCTGATTAGGGACTATCAAAAAAAACAAGGGGAAAACCCTACTACAACAACGACAACATGATTTAAAAAAAAAAGATAAGTATATATTTAAGAATACATAATCCCTAACTGACTTGAACATTAATTTCAAGAGATATATAGATTTCTTTTAGAAAAGAGATATGCGTTAATGAACATATAATTCTCAAATGAATTAAACATTAACATGAAAACTGATACACTGATTATATTCAGTAATATGGATAAGGTCAAATGGAGGGAAGACAGCAAGAAGCAAGAGGGAGGGAGGAGAGAGAGAGAGAGAGGGAGAGAGAGAGAGAGAAGAGAGAGAGAGAGAGAGAGAAGAGGTTGACCCTGACTCTATCTCCTGTCACTTCTCTCACTGACTTGACAGAACTTAACTGCAGCAGACATCTCTTTCTAAGTCAGCTTCATCCCACGACCATGTCACCGTCCTCTCCTCACGATCCTTTACCTCTCTCTCTCTCTCTCTCTCTCTCTCTCTCTCTCTCTCTCTCTCTCTCTCTCTCTCTCTCCAGGCACTATGCTGCCTCCTTCTCACAGCCCTAATCGGAAATCTCAGCTGGGAGGTAAATATGATCACCGCGACAAGAACGGGCACGGCATGGCTTTCCCCCAGCCATGCAGCGTTGAGCGTGGTTACCAAGTGGATGGGTGACCCTTTGCGCGCCTTGGCTTCAGTACAGTCCCCCAGTTCACCCAGTTGTAAA
>CM054156.1:48227604-48232604 GCA_028751875.1 Rapana venosa
CCACACCACAGACTGCACACCACAACCACACCACAGACTGCACACCACACCACAACCACACCACACAGACTGCACACCACAACCACACCACACCACACCACACACACCACAGACTGCACACCACACCACAGACTGCACACCACACCACAGACTGCACACACCAGATGACACCACACCACAGACTGCACACCACACCACGACTGCACCACACCACAACGCCACACCACAGACTGCACAACCACACCACAGACTGCACACCACACCACAGACTGCACACCACACCACACCACAGACTGCACACCACACCACACCACAGACTGCACACCACACCACACCACAGACTGCACACCACACCACACCACAGACTGCACACCACACCACAGACTGCACACCACACCACACCACAGACTGCACACCACACACACCACAGACTGCAACACACCACACCACAGACTGCACACCACACCACAGACTGCACACCACACCACACCACAGACTGCACACCACACCCAAGACTGCACACCACACCACAGACTGCACACCACACCACAGACTGCACACCACACCACAGACTGCACACCACACCACAGACAACCCATTCCAAGTCTGGCAACACTTCCTGTTGTCCTTTATTGTTCTTTATTCCTTTATCTCGAGGATAATGGAATAACCACTCATGTGCGTTTTACATCCAAATCCCCGTGTGTATGTAGTTTTGTCAATGTTGTCATCCGTTCCCACCGGCACACAATGGCCTACTCTTCCCAAAAACGGAACGGGCTTTAACGTGAGCGCAAGATGTTCTCCGTGCGTTTGCACACAGGACCTCGGTTTATGGTCTCACCCGAAGGACTTTTGGGGATGTCAGCCTAACTGCAGAGGAAAACTCCTCTTGACCGGGATTTGACCCCGGGTCAGCAGACCAGGAGCCCATCCCTCTGACCCCCAGGCTGTCCCGCCCCCTCTTGTATGTGTGAGCGTGCAAATGGGTGCATTAATTTACATACATGAGATAAATGATTACATACATGAGATACATGATTACTTACATGAGATAAATGATTACATACATGAGATGAATGATTACATACATGAGATAAATGATTACATACATGAAATGAATGATTACATACATGAAATAAATGATTACATACATGAGATAAATGATTACATACATGAGATGAATGATTACATACATGAGATAAATGATTACATACATGAGATAAATGATTACATACATGAGATAAATGAGTACATACATGAGATAAATGATTACATACATGAGATAAATGATTACATACATGAGATAAATGATTACAGACATGAGATAAATGAACTGTAAATGAAACTAAATGAAACAGCACAGTCACGTTCCTGGAAAACAGTGCTCGTTTCAGGTTGGCAATGTGGATTGAGGTTTGATCACTGCCAAAGTTAAGTTGGGGTCGTGTTTCCATGTGCCTTGATACAGACAATGCGTAAGCACTTTAAAAAAAAGAAAAAAATCTGGCCCAGGCCAAAAGCTGTGCCAGTTATTGATGTCAGCTAACTGCCCAGGCCTACACTAAAACGTTGTTATGTTGTAACATGTTGTGTGGAGATTGCCTTCAGCCATGACAAGCTCTTAACATAACAACCTGCACTCTCTTTTAAGGAGAAAAATCCTTTGAAGTCGGAGTATGGCTGCCTATATGGCGAGGCAGTTGAAAACAGTCATACACGCAAACTTCACATCTGGTGTGTACTTCCTATCTCACAGTGATTCCCAGGTGGGATGAGGGAGTGAGTCGGAGTGCATAATTATTCTGGGTGACTCCTTGGGTGTTAAGCTGGGGAACGCACAACAATGACAACAACAACAACAACATCAATAATCTTCAATCAAGTTTGGACCAAACTTGCTCAGCTGAAGACTTAAATGCAGTTAGTGACAGGAAAACCAATTAACGACATCATACGGCTATGGACACACAACACCAGAGTGTAATTCTCTCGCGTGCTTGATCATTGTGCACGCGTAGTGTGTGTGTGCGTGCGTGCGTGTGTGTATGTGTGCACGCGTGCATGCATGCATGCGTTCACGCGCGAGTCTACATGAGTTCGGGTGGATGTGCTTCTGTGTGTGTGTGTGTGCGTGCATGTCTGTACATGAGCTCGGGCGCCTGTACTTATTCTCTGTCTGTCTGTCTGTCTCTGTCTCTATCTCTGTGTATGCGCGCGCGCGTGTTTGTGTGTGTGTATGTGTGTGCGCGCACACACATGCAGGCGCTGGGGCTACTGTTTGGGGAGAGGCTGCTGTCTTTATTCCTTTACATGTAGGGGATGGTTTCTCTGTGGTGCTCTCTGTTTCCACTTGACTTGAGGCTGCAATGTCAGGTACTGGCGATAGTCCGGTCTGTCTGTCTGTCTGTCTGTCTGCTTGTCTATCTGTCTGTCAGTCGGTCGGTCTGTCGGTCTGTCTGTCTGTCTGCTGTCTGTATGTCTATATGTCTGTCTGTCGGTCTGTTTGTCTGTATGTCTGTCTGCTGTCTGTATGTCTGTCTGTCTGTCTGTCGGTCTGTCTGTCGGTCTGTCTGTCTGTCTGTCGGTCTGCTTGTCTGTCGGTCTGTCTGTCGTTCTGTCTGTCTGTCGGTCTGCTTGTCTGTCTGTCGGTCTGTACATGCAACAGGTGTGACTCTCAACCATTGATTTTGATAGAGATTTGGGTTGTCTTTTTAATGATTTTTTTTTTTACTGCTCACCCAAGTGTGTGTGTGTGTGTGTGTGTGTGTGTGTGTATGTGTGTGTGTGTGTGTGTGTGTGTGTGTGTGTGTGTGTGTGTGTGTATGTGTGTGTGTGTGGTGTGTGTGTGTGTGTGTGTGTGTGTGTGTGAAGGGGGAGTGTAGTGTGTGTGTATGTGTGAGAGAGACACAGAGACAGAGAGAAAGTGTGTGTTGTGTTAGTGTTAGCGTGTGTGTGTGTGTATGTGTGTGAGTGAGTTGTGTGTGTGTGTGTGTGTGTGTGTGTGTGTGTGTGTGTGGGTGGGTGAGAGAGAGAGAGAGAGTAGTGTAGTGTAGTGTAGTGTAGTGTAGTGTAGTGAAGTGTGGTGTGGTGTGGTGTGGTGTGGTGTGGTGTGGTGTGGTGTGGGTGTCGTGTGGTGTCGTGTGGTGTCGTGTCGTGTCGTGTCGTGTCGTGTCGTGTCGTGTCGTGTCGTGTCGTGTCGTGTCGTGTCGTGTCGTGTCGTGTCGTGTCGTGTCGTGTCGTGTCGTGTGTGTGTGTGTGTGTGTGTGTGTGTGTGTGTACGTAATATATCATATGTGTGTGTGATTAAGTCAGTGTGTCGGGGGGAGGGGGGGGGGGGGGGGGGGGTACGTAAAGTGTTTGTATGTACATGTGCGCGCGCATGCGCGCGTGCGAATGTGTGTTTGTGTGTGTACACCCAATTTTAATTAACACAATACACTTAAAGTTCTATTTTGATGTACAGAGATTTTAATTAACACGATACACTTAAAGTTCTATTTTAATGTACCGAGGTTTTAATTAACACAATAACACGATGTACGATAAATCCTATTTCAATGCTTGACTATTCAAATTGTTCATTACGTTTAGCTGAATTAACAAAGATTAGAAACATGCAAGCACGCACGCACGCACGTACGCGCGCGCGCGCGCACACACACACACTATAATTATGCCGTCGTTTATTGTACTATGTACAATACTGGGTCTACGTGCATGTGTGAGTATGTGTGTATGTGTGTGAGTGTGTATGTGAGTGTGTATATGAGTATGTGTGTGTGTGTGTGTGTGAGTATGTGTGTGTATGTGTGTGAGTGTATGTGTGTGTATGTGTGGGTATGTGTGCATGTCACTATGTGTGTATGTGTGTGAGTGTGTATGTGTGTGTGAGTGTGTATGTGTGTGAGCGTGTATGTATGTGTGTATGTGTGTATGTGTGTGTATGTGCGTGTGTGTATGTGGTGTGTGTGTGTGTGTGTGTGTGTGTGTGTGTGTGTGGGTGTGGGTGTGAGTGTGTATGTGTGTGTGGGGTGGTGGTGGGGGTGGTGGTGAGTATGTGTGTGTATGTGTGTGTGTATGTGTGTGAGTGTGTATGTGTGTGAGCGTGTATGTGTGGATGTGTATGTGTGGGTGTGTATGTGTGTGTATGTGTGTGAGTGTGTATGTGTGTGAGCGTGTATGTGTGGATGTGTATGTGTGGGTGTGTAGTGTGTGTATGTGTGTGAGTGTGTATGTGTGTGAGCGTGTATGTGTGGATGTGTATGTGTGGGTGTGTGGTGGGTGTGTATGTGTGTGTATTGTGTGATGTGTATGTGTGTGAGCGTGTATGTGTGGATGTGTATGTGTGGGTGTGTATGTGTGGGTGTGTATATGTGTGTATGTATGTGTATATGTGTGAGTGTGTATGTGTGGGAGTGTGTACGTGGGGTGGTGTGATGTGTGGTGTGTATGTGTATGTATGTATGTGTATGTGTGGGGTGTTGTATGTGTGGTGTGTTATGTGATGTGAGAATTATCATTGTATGTGTATGTGTGTGTGAAGATAAAAAGAATAATTATTAGGCGGAGAAAGGGCAACATCTTGATTTGGAAGGCATCCTTTCGGATAAAAATGATGTGAGAGATCTGTTTTTCTTTTGGTCTGTCCTCTCCCGTCCAGAGAGAGAAGAGAGAGAGAGAGAGAGAGAGAGAAGAGAGAGAGAGAGAGGAGAGAGAGAGAAGAGAGAGGAGAGAGAGAGAGAAAGAGAGAGCGAGAGAGAGAGAGAGAGAACAATTTGAACAATTTTGAACAATTTTTATTTTCAGAGGGTAATAGATTAAGCATTACATGCTTTTTTACATCCAGCCCTCACAAAAAACAACCCCCCCCCCCCCCCAAAAAAAAAGAACAACAAAAAAGTAACGAGAAGGGAAAATATGCATGCTGATATAGAATTGCATGGAAAACAATACTCACATAGACGCACGCGCGCGCGCGCGCGCGCCACACACACACA
>CM054156.1:48242604-48245104 GCA_028751875.1 Rapana venosa
CTGTGATACCACTATCCCTATCTCTTCTACCAAATTCTGGATCTAAGGTCTGATTTGCATTTCTTTGATCAGAACAACCTGCCAATTCTTCATTACTGACATCTTTTTCAAGAATACTTTTAAAATGAATGAACCAGTTCTCAAGTGATATATCATTCTGAGGTTGAGTTTGCTTCCGGGACAGTTTACGGACAGTTTGCCAGAAGTCTTTCTGATTATTAGAAGATTCTATCAACTTTTGCAGCAGTCTGTTGTTAAACAATCTTTTCTTTTCGAACAATAAATGCTTATATTCTCTTCTGGCTTGGCAGAAAATGTACCGATCATCTTTGTCTTTAGTTTTAAGGAATTTTCTTAAACTTTTGCGGACATTTGTTCTTGCATCTTTACAGTCTTGATCAAACCATTCCCTTTCCATTTTGTTTCGATCTACATATATTTTGCGTTTCATGCACTCTGATTGTTTCCTTAGAACATCGTTAAACATCTCTAGAGCTGCATCTACGTCACTTTCGATTAGCTGAGCTGCTTCTTTAAACTGTTGCTGAGTTTCAAAACTGTTGATGTTAGCAATAAAATTTTCAGTCTGTTCTAACTTCCAATCAAACTTTTCAATGAATAAATCTTTGCATTTTTCTGAGTATGTACACAACAAGGAAGAAGCCATTTCAAAACAGAATTCTAGTGGAAAATGATCTGATTCTACTCTCCCATGTACATGCAATGTACACTTGTTTTGAATCAAATTATAAAAGTCTGTCGATATCATGTAATAATCAACCACACTGTTACCAGTTTCAGACACATATGTACATCTTCTATCAGGGTCACCTTTACAAATCCCATTTAAAATGCAAAGACTCAAACTACTGCACATGTTTAACAAAGATTTCCCCTATGTGTTCAGTGTTTCATCATCTTCAGAAGAACGGGTGATCTCATCACATGACAACACACCTCTATCTGCAAAATCATACACTGTTTCCTCTGCATCACTGGGAACACAGTTAGCAGTTCGACCATTCATGTCACCAGATATAAGCATATAGATGTCACCCAGAGATAAAATATTGTCAACAAGGCATTCCTCAAGAGAGCTTACACCGTTTCTAATGTTTAACAAAGTGTAATAGGGTGAATTTTCTGGATGTACATATGCACACACAAATAATACATCTTTATCAACATTAAACAAGTTTTTGCTGAACACAAAGGATAAATACTGTCCACAATCACAAGGGAGATTACGTACGTATGGCATCAAATGATTTTTAATGAGACAGATTACTCCCCCTGAACGTCGACCTCGAGCTGATAATTTCACTGCTGGCTTAACAAACGCCGTGTAACTGTTAAACAAAGTAGTCTTCAGCTCTTCAACAAAAGTTTCTACTAAACAGATAACATCAAAACCTGAAATATATGCTACGCAGTCTGAATCATTTAATTTAGAAATAAGGCCACAAATGTTCCAGTGAAGAAAAGAAATCTGCCTGTTATTATTTGAGCAGTTTTTTGGTGAATGTTCTTCATTTTCGACATTATCCAGCTAGGAAGTGTTAGAATGAGCACTACGCATACTGGAATTATTTTCATTGTTTAGCTCCTCAAATCTCACATTGTTTATGCTATTATACAATGAGGTCTCAACATAATTTTCAGTAAGCAAAAAATCGTCAGACATATGGGACCTCACTTCGCTTGCTACGTCATACAAAAAGCATCAGCATCATATGGAGAAACATTTTCCTCTAACGTACCAAGTCTCACTTCGCTCAAGTCCCCATACATCAAAGCATCACCATCATTATCAACAAACACATTATTATCAGACGTATCATACCACACTTCACTTTCATCATTGTACAATAGACCGTCAGCATCAGCATCACCACCATCACCATCATCATTAGTAAGAGCAATATCCTGAGACATATTTGCATCTACAAACAAATCAGTCCTTACTTCACTTGCATCTTCATATAATACAGTGTCAACCTTTTCATTGGTACTACTTTTAATACCACACACATCAAACCACATTTCATGTGCATCATTATACAAGGTATCAACATTTTTAGCGAAAGAAGTATTTTTTGAATTATTGTCCTTCAATGATTCCTGATCATAAACACACAACTTTGGTGCATGTGCACTCACTTCACCACTGTCAACACACTCTGGTACAGCAGTACGATTGCTAAGGTCACATTGGGTCAAGTTACCCTCTTCCACATGAACACTGGCCCAGCTGGGTTTTTCTTCACAGTTTTCACGTGCACGAATGCACATCGTCACGGCACTGTCATCGCCTGCCACTGGATTTCTGTCGTGTTTTCTTTTCTTTGCTACCATGTGAAAAAGGGTGGGTGGACAATTTGAGTGGTGGCTGTTTTCCATCGTGACGGGGCTGACCAAATTGCTAGGCTGCCTCACGGAGCTGGTCGTTGTCCAAGACGTACTTTCTGCCTTCGATCACCAGGTGGTCAAAGACCATAAT
>CM054156.1:48250104-48252604 GCA_028751875.1 Rapana venosa
TCTTTTTTCTTTTTTCTTGGCTTTTTTTTTTTTTTTTTTTTTTTGGGGGGGGGGGGGGGGGTTCTGGGGTATGTTTGTTTTGTCTTTTGTTCGTCTGGGGTTGTTTGTCTGTTTGTTTGTATGTTTGTTTGTTTTTTTCTTCTTCTCTCTTTTTCTTTAAAAAAAAAAGTTTTTTCCCTTTGCTTCTTCTGCTTGAAAGTATGAGTACTGAGTGCATTTTTAAATGTGACCCTATGGGCGGGGACTGGATGTAAAAAAGAACATGAATACTTATTCATTATCCTGGAAAAAAAAAGAATTTGTTTCTATTACTTACAATGTGTAGATGTTCTTTTTATGACTTTATTGGCTTTTTCCCCCTCTTTATTATGAGAGTGTATGGGTATTGCACTTATTTTATTACCATGACATTCAATTTGCATGAGCATAATTAAAAAGTGTTTGTGTTGATCGTGTGCTATGTGAGTATTACATATTTAGTATTATCCCCGAAACACCCCCCACCCCACCCCCACACACTCAAACACACACACACACACACGCACACACACACACACACACACACAACACACACACACACACACACACACACACACACACACACACACACGCTCAAACACACACACACACACACACACACACAACACACACACACTCACTCACTCACCCACCCATATTCTCTCCCTAAACGACTGTATAGTTTTAATTTTCTTTTTGGTTTGTTTCTTGTTTTTATTGTGTGGATGTATGGGTATTAAATTTATTTCATTATCATGACATATAATTTGAAACGAGTATAATCTAAAATGAGTGTTGATGGGATCGCATACTGTTTTGGGATTTATATATTGGATATTATCTCTGAAATACACACACACACACACTCTGTCTCTCTGTCTCTGTCTCTGTCTCTGTCTCTCTCTCTCTCTCTCTCTCTCTCTCTCTCTCTTCCCCTCTCTCTTCTCCTCTCTCTCTCACCTTTTATCGTCCTGCTTATAATCATAGTATATCATGATGAAGGATTCATATTTTATATTTTCAATACTTTATTGGACTTGCCTCTGTACTTAAGATTTAATGAGTGCCCTATTTCAATATCTTATAATTATGTGTAACAAGTATGTGTACCATTTGACAATGTGTAGATGTTTATCATTATGACTTATTAAGTTTGGTTGTGTTATTTTTCTTGGCTTTGTTGTTGCTCTTGTTCTTGTTGTTGTTGTTTGTCTGTTTTTCTCTTTTTTATCATCTTTTGTTGGTTTGGTTTTTCCTTCTCTTTTGTTTGTTTGTTTGTTTTGGTTAGGGTTTTTTGGGGGGTGGGGGTAGGGGTGGGGTATTCTTAGGATTTTCTTTTAATTGCTTGCTTTGGGGGGGAGGGTTGTGGGGTGGGGGGGGGGGGGGGGTGGTGTTTTGAAAAGGGTTATTTCCCCTTGTTTTTATTGTGAGACTGTATAAGTATTGGGTTATTATTATTAAGATGTATCCCTAACGGGCGGGGACTGGATGTAAAAAAGCACATGTGTGCTTATTCATTATCCTCGAAATAAAAGAATTTGTCATTGTCATTGTCTCTCTCTCTCTCTGATTGTTAATGATAGTCCCTATTCAGTGTAAGGGCTGGATGAAAAAAAAGTAAATATGTCAATACAGTCTGTAATCCAATCAATCAATCAATCAATATCTCACAGTGGTGGGCAGTCACAATAAAAATTATTCATTATTTGTAGACTGACAACAGTTTTTTCCCTTTACTCTCTTCCTACCCCCCCCCCCCCCCCCCCCCCCCCCCCCCCCCCCCCCCCCCCCCCCCTCCCTCCGTGTGTCTAATTCAAAGTCAAACTTTTATTTTCAGATGGTACATTGAGTAAGCAGTGCATTTGCTTTTTTTTTCATCAAGCCATCTATGTAAAGAAAAAAAAGAGAGAAAAAAGATAACAAATATGTAGATAAAATAAATAAACCTAATCAATGATAAACCATACAAATCAAACAAGAAAAGACAATAACATATGCCACATGGAATTAAAAACAAAACAAAAAACCTGAACAATATTAAACCATACAATTCAAATAATTCAAAAATCTTGAAAATATATCCATCATAATACAAACAAACAAGCAACAAAGAAAAATCAAACCAAAAAAACAAAGAAGACCAAAAAACAAACAAAAAAACACACCAAATGCTCCCCCGCCTCCTCACATACACACAAAAACCTTCAACCATCCAAACAACTGAATAAAACAAACAAAAAATGATAAAACCAACAAGAACAACCACAACAAGCAAATAAATAAACAAGCACAAACATACGTACACAACAACAACAACAACAGCGACAATAACTAACATAAGACAAGAATAACAGCCAAAACAAATAAAGAACAATATAGAACTAACAAAAGACGAGAAAAAGAGTCCAAAATACCCCCCAAGAAAACCACCCTAAAACCCCAAACAAACAAACAAAAAGCAAAATACATCAGAACTCCACCC
>CM054156.1:48255104-48300104 GCA_028751875.1 Rapana venosa
ACACACACGCGCGCATGCATGCATGAATGCACACACACACACACTCGCTCACACTGATTTAGAGGATAGGAGGAGTCAAATTGTTCTCTATATTATGATTTTTGACCATTTCCCTACAGGTAACCCGCTACAGGGTAACCAACCATCTACTGACCCTTCCCTCAGTATCACCCACTACTGGGTTACAGAAGCATACAAATGCACACAGTGCACATGTACTGGGAAAGAGGGGTTCTCTCCCTTAACATATATAGTGTTAACCATCTGGAGCCATTGACAAGCAGTTCCCAACAAGCTCAGATCATGTTAAATCTATGTGAGAGACCATGATGTCCTGTTTTTTCCTGTTGTTTGTAGACAAGTGTTTTCATGTTGTGTGATAACATGTTTACTTTTTTTTTATAATTAAAAAAAAAGTTTTCATTGGTTTGTTATTGATGTTGTTTTCATTAGCTTAGTTGGGTGTTTTTTTTTATATTGTTCTTCCTATATCGTACTTCCATTGCCCCCCCCCCTTTTTAAATTTTGTTTTATTATTAAAAAAAAAAAGAAGAAAGATATTTCCCCTGTCTGTATTTTGTTTGTGGTTGGTGGTTCTGGTCATTTTCTGTGTTGACAATTCTATCTAAGTGTCTTCAGAAGCTAAGTTGTTGTGGATAAATTTGTGAACACTATTTGAAAAGAAGAAACACATGAACAAACAAGGGAAAAAAGCGAACACTATGTAAAAACTAATAAATAAACAAAAGTAGGAGAAGAAAAATGAAAATACTCTGTGATAAGTGTGTAACTCTCTTATATTTTCTTATCATCATAAGTTTTTGGTATTTTAAAAATGTGTTTGAGTAATCTGAATTTTATGTAGAGAAGCCTTTTACTAAAATGTGTACAATTCACTACAGTGTCTTTTATGTTTATTGAACTGTTAGAAAAGAAGAAAAAAGTTTAGAAATTAGGTTTTATGTATACATTTTATTTCTATTACTGTACCAGGGTAAAACAGTTTAGTGGTTAAAACACTAGATTGTTGATCAGGAAAAATCTTAAAGTGTTGGTTTGCTTGCAGCCAACGTGTGCGTGTGTGTTGTAAGGGACTTTTTCCCTTGAGAGTGAACACTACTTCTGACTGTATATCTGCACGCGTGTATGTGTGTTTTAACTCAATGGAGTCGCAGTAAAATGGATCTTGCCATTTTGTGGTGATGCGTGATTTTAGCTATATTTGAAAAATTCAGCAGATTTACCCAACATAATAAAGACATACAAATTATACATCATTGACAAGTTTATTATGTTTACTTTTGAGATTGTTATACAGTTTTTCAATAGATGACTGCAATTATTTTTTACAAATTTTCAAAATATGTCACTGAATGCTGAAAAATAAAAAGTTTTTGAAAATTAGGGCTGCATGTTTTTGGCTTGAACTGTTCATCAACTAGTCCCCTTGAAGCAATGTGATGATCTTTCACCAAAGTAAAGTTCCCTGAAGTTGGCTGAATCCATCTGATGTCACTTTTTGCACTATACAATTTTTGTTTTTAAAATTGTAACACTG
Organism: Rapana venosa; assembly: GCA_028751875.1. Lineage (NCBI taxonomy): Eukaryota > Metazoa > Mollusca > Gastropoda > Neogastropoda > Muricidae > Rapana > Rapana venosa. The sequence goes on from CM054156.1 coordinate 48,256,663, forward strand.
GAGAGCCCGGAATCCCAAAGAATACGCCTGTCAACATGTCAAAGAAAAGTAGCCAACACATGCAAACTAGGCAAGCTTATGGTCAAGGAAAGCAACTGTATTTAGAAAAATGATTGCCTTACAGTCCAGAGTACTTTCCCTTCAGTTGAACATTGTTTAGTGGATTAAAAAAATTGTAATTCTGCCAAATCTTAAGCTTCGGCATGTCACAGTGAAGGACAACCTCATTGAGTTAAGGGACTTTTCCCTCGAGAGTGAACACTACTTCTGACTGCTTCTCTGCACATCCTTCACTTGGTTTTCTCTCTTTCCTTGCCTAGAGCCTCCAGGTTCACCAGTGGTGAGATTTTGTGTAGGCAACCATTTTTGCCCACCATTAACTGATTATGGTAGCCACATTCTGATTTCAGGGATGATGTCTGGACATGACACCAGTGTGTATGTGTTTACATTTTGTTTTGTTTTGTCGTCTATTCTTGCAAGCATGCAATGGTCTACTCTTCCAAAAGTCTTATTAGGTTTTAAATGTGTGCAAGATGTTTTGCGTGCATTTGCACATAGGACGTCAATTTATAGTCCCTTTCAAAGGATTTTCAGGGATGTGGAGTCCACTGATGTTAACTCCAGGAGGAAAAATACCCATGAACGGGCACTTGGGTGGTGGCTCGAACCCAAGCCATCATTGGCATCAATGGGATCACAAAATCGGATCATCCATCCACTCCCTTCAATGTATACAAAACTCCGCAGCTCGACTAGTTCTCAGAAAGAAAAAATCGGAGCACATTACCCCCCTCTTTCGATCCCTCCACTGGCTGCCTGTGCCACAGAGAGTAGATTATAAGATCAGTACCCTCTGTTACAAATGTCTCCACAAAACTGCACCCTCCTACCTCTGTGAATGTCTTAACCTGTACACTCCTTCACGTTCCCTCCGCTCTGCTGCAGATACCTTGTGCCTACGAATACCTAGATTCAACCAATCTACCGTTGGCTGCCGCTCTTTCTCTATTTCGAGTCCAACGACCTGGAATGAGCTCCCTCTCTCTCTTCGCCAGAAGCCTAGCTATGACACTTTTAAATCCAGCCTCAGACATATTTATTTCAAACCTAAGATTTCCCCCCTCCTGTTTCATATCAGAACTATCCCACCCTTCACTAACCCATTTCCTATCACCCTGCTAAAGTATATGACCTCTGTGTGTGTGTGTGTGTGCTTTTAAAAAACATTTGACTATTGCAATTTTATTTCATAGATTTGGTCTGCAGCGTACCATGTTTGTAATATCTGTTTGAACTATTGATTATTTGTCATTGGTTGTATGACTGTGTAAGATTAGGTTGAATGCATGCGCTTTGATTTGTCTTTGCAAGATATAGCGCTATATAAGTTCCATTTATTATTATTATTACAAGCACAACTTTCTGACCTGTAGGCTACAGGTCCCATGCCCCCTCCTTCAAAGGAGACTTACAAACTGAAGTCTGCTCCCGTGTTTAGGGCAGATATTCAAAACCCATCCATCGTTCACGGGAGTAGTCCAGCTGTAGCCTGGGGTCTCGCCTGTCTGTCTCACTGTTCAGTGCTACCGGGCACGGCGGTAGTTAGCCTGTGGTATAGAAGACAAACTCGGCACTCAGTCTGTGACCTAGAGAGGGGTAGTCTCCTCCTGGTCTACTTGCTCAAAGCACACTGTACTGCTTGGAAGGGTTAAATACAGCTTGGCACAGTGACTTGAGCCCCATTGAATCAAAGAAAGAAGAAGAGGAGAGAGGCCGGCTAGTCAGGGTGACCTTTAATAATCTCTATAGTATTTATGAATTGTCTACACCAGTCGGTTTATTTTGAGTAAACATGGCTGTAAGTGTAGTACTGTAATAGACGTAGGCTACTATCCTGTAGTCAATTAGGTTACAGAATGAGAATGTCGCTGTTAATTTTTGACAATATTTGAATGACTTGTCTTGATCATCAGTGCTTGGAAAATGTGTGTAGAACCATGTGTTGATAAAGTTGAGTGATGTGTGTGTGTGTGTGATTGTGTGCGTGTGTGTTTTGAAATTTTATTTTTTATTTTATTCTTTTATATTGAGGATAATGGAATAAGCATTTATGTGCTTTTTTACATTCAGTCCCAGTGTGTATGCAGATTTGTGAATTCTGTCATCTGTTCCCACCGGCACACAATGGCCTACTCACGAAAAGCAGAACAGGATTTAACATGTGTGCAAGATGTTCAGCGTGTGTTTGCACACGGGGCCTCAGTTTATTGTCCCATCTGTGTGCGTGTGTGCATGCATAAATGCGTGTGTGTGAGATTTGTGTGAATCAGATTCATAGTACAGAAACATCTTTGCATGCACAGGACTTTTCAACAAGAATTTGTGCTTTTGATATCTTGAGTAGTTTATGACAATAATGATGATATTCATGATAATAAATCAATAATTATTTTTTGTGTTATGTTACACATTGATATATATTTGAGTAATTCATGATGATGCTGACATTGACGATAATCTAAGCAAACTTTTGATTTTTTAATGACTAAAAACATCTGCTTCTTTTCCAGAGATTTCGACGACAGAGGATACAACAGATCATACGACGGAGGAAGACGAGGAAGCGGTTACGGAGGGGGTGGTGGTTACGGCGGGGGTGGTGGTGGTGGTGGTGGAGGAGGAGGCTATGGGGGTGGAAACAGATCAGGTGGTGGTGGAGGTGGGGGACGAGGAGGGGGCAGGTCCGTGCCGTCAGATGGACCGTACACCGTGTATGTGGGCAACTTGCCTGGGGGTCTGGTCCAGGGAGACTTGGAGCTGATCTTCAAGGATCTCAAGGTGAGACAGTGATTACACTGTCAACTTTGCTCTCTCTGTCTCTCTCTCTGTTTATCTCTCTTTCCCCTCCCCCACCTACTTATTATTCTGTCACTTCTTTGTGTCCTTATCTCTTTGAAAAAAAAAATCACTCAATTTTGGGACACATTTTTGTTTTGAATTTTATTTTATTGCTTTTTAAAAGAAAACTTTTTTTTTACTTTGATGACAGTCTACCTTGTACTGGCAATGTAATTCTCTGAAACAATGATTATCTGTGGGTTTATCGACATAGTATAAAAAATATCATATATTCATATCCATTTCAAACTTTTTTGCTCGTACATAACAACATGTATGAAAAGTGTAACAATTTTTGCTATTGACTCATTGGAGTTGTGCCATAGTTACAGCTCTGGCACTTTTGATGTCACAAATGACGTGCCGTATTTCTGGCTATGGCACATTTCAGATCAAGGGATAAAGAAAAATAAACAGAAATCAATCAAAGGGAAACTATTCATGCCAACCATTTCCTTTGGCAATGCCTTGCTTCCCTTCAATGTCAATTTAAATTAACCCTTTCCCATTTTTACCCGCTGTAGCCTGCCGCTGCCCGCTCACCCGCATCTATTTATACCCGCCGCAGCCCGCCTGACGTCATTTCAGCCTAGTGGGGAATTTCCCTTATGCACTAAGCTCTGCCTAGTACACGCACACTATGAATGAACATTCCACTGAGGTCAGCATAAACTAAGGAAGGAATGGGCACCAAATTCAGTGCTACACAGCCTCCCGTTCACAAGAAATTGGCCAGTGACTGGCTTTGTCTTTCCCACGCTTTCTTGTAGCTAAAAATGGCAGCAAAGATTGAGCATACGATTTGGGAGGAATATACTGATGTGGAAATTGAAGCTATTTTGGCTCAAGTGGAACGTGCGAAAGAGAATAAAATGTTAAATCCGATGTTGAAGTAGATGTAGAAGAAAGAGATGAAATAGGAGAAGGTAGTGAGTCGGAAAGTGATGCTGAGGATAACATTCCGTTGGCTTCATAGCAGACGACATGGCGCGGCGCACAAGTGCCTTGCACAGTGCAAGACTTCACGCTGCCGACTGGGCCGGCACAAACTCTCCCACTGAATGCCAAGCCCTTAGATTACTTTGTTTTGTTTGTGCCCCAACATGTTTTTCAAATTGTAGCAGATGAAACTAACAATTATGCCAGGCAAAAGATCGCTGTGAAAGGCTTAGTCATAGATCCATTATGGACAGAAACAACACCTGAGGACATTAGGGCTTACCTGTCAGTTTTGATCATGATGGGGATCAAGCGTTTGCCAAGGCTTCATCTCTACTGGTCTACTGATTTGAGATTTTCTGAGTCACGGATCAGTAATATTATGACGAAAACCAGATTTCTCAAAATTAATCAGTATTTTCACCTGAGAAACACCCAACACACCTGGACACGACACTGGGCTGTGACACCTGCATTGTGACAGCCATGTAACTGGCTATTGGTGAAGGACACACTAGTGTCTTTGTAAATAGTAGGCTTCAGCATATATTTGTAAATAATGTATATATGCGCATTAGTCAACGTCGTTTTCAATATGTTTTAATACTTTCCACTGAGAAAATATAGACTTGGTGACAGTAATTTTGTGACGTGTGAATGTTCGATTGGATTACCATGATGGTGGATGCGATGGAGGACACATTCAGGCAGGACCACACATATTATTTTTTTAAGTCACATACATATATTGCGTATGTTAGAGGGTAGTTGTAGACTAACGGCATGATGTCACTGCAATGTTACCTTTATTTGGTGACAAAGAGGGGACAGCAGCAGGACACATGTAGGTAGGACACACATCTTGGGGTGCAGAATAAAGAATGACATCATATGAATACTTTGGCCAAATATAACTGCTCTGCGAACAATAGTAACTGTACAGGACTATGTGTGCTTGAGGTACCTTATTCTCTGAAAAAACACCGTAAATTTTCGAATACTACAGAGAGTTTCTCTGTAAGAATTGTGAATGGTAACGGGTTAATCAGTAACATGCCATGTTTCTGACAGTGCAGGTGTTTTTCCCCAAAACAGATGCTGGCACATAAGAAGTTAATTCTTTCCCTACATAGAGCAGCAGCAGCAGTGTTGGTTTTCTCTCCAACTGCAAGCTGCAGCAGCAGCAGCAGCACGTAACTCCCTGCTGACGTGGCACTGTTCAGCGGTTTTCGTGTAGGTCTACTTAGTAGTTGAGGAGGCACCGTGGTCGAGTGGTTTAGGCGGTCAACTCGTGATCCAGAGGTCGCGGGTTCGATCCCCGCTCGGCTTGGTGTTGTGTCCTTGGGAAAGACACTTTACTCCTATTTTCCTCACTCCACCCAGGTGTACAAGTGGGTACCAGCTCTGCTGGGGAAGTATCTGGCGACAGACTAGCGTCCTGTCACAGGGGTGGTGAAAAACCATCAGTTCGCTTAACACTACAGAAACCGGGATAAGCTCCGGCTCTATGGGCCTTCTGGCTCGAAAGAACATACTACTACTACTTAGTAGTAGTAGTAGTAATGGGGCTGACTCCAGCCTAAGCCTCACAGCTGACTGAATGCCCCCTCCGTGGCACTTTTTTCTTGACATGTTCGTCAGTTATGTAATCATTCTTGTAACCACCTTGAATTCATTGGTTGAGGTGTTAGAGGAAACGATTCCAGAAAGTCTGGGCTACACTACCATTTTCTGCAATGATGCATTTTTATTTATTTATTTTATTTTATTTTATTCTTTTACTTTGAGGATAATGGAATAAGCACTCATGTGCTTTTTTACATCCTGTCCCCATGTGTATGCAGTTTTGTAAATCTTATCATCAATTCCCCTTGACACACAATGGCCTACTCTTCTGAAAAGCGGAATGGGTTAGATGTTCTGTTGTTAAATGATTTGTTGGCCATTAACTGGGGACTGGATAGCTCAGTGGTCAGAGCACTCACTTTCCCCAATCAAGTGTTTAGCAGCATGGAGTGTGGTTACCAAGTGGGACACCTTTACCTTTACCTTTGACTGGATAAAGACATGTGGTTACAGTGAAACTGGACATTTATCATGTTGAGTCAGTCATGTCGTTTTTGGTTTTTTTAACAACAGCCAAGTAACAACTGTGTCAAGAGCATTTTTCTCTGATTTCAGGTGAAAAACGTCCGTTTGGTGCGAGACAAAGAAACTGACAGATTTAAAGGTAAAAGCTGGATTCCTCCCCCACCATTTTTTGTAGCAAATCTTTCTTGTTCAGGATCTTTTTTTAATTTTTTAATTGTTGTTGTTGTTGGTTGGTTGTTGTTGCTTTTGTCCCATATGATGTGTGGTTAAGTATTATCTGCATAATTTTTTTTCTCTTGAGCGATTATTTGGATATATTGTGGTTAGGTGTAGGAGGGGGGAAAGAGGGATAATTAAGTTGCAGGAGAAAACAAGATGGCAAAGGATGGGAGTGTAGGTCCCTTAACCTCTGAATTGGAATAACAGTGAAGGCCAGAGGCTATCAGTTTAAACAAAAGCAGTCTTCCCCTCACGTAGACACCACCTTTCTGTAGACCATCTGATTCAAGTGTGTACATGCATGTACGCACATGCATGTCTGCACCTATCTACTCACACACACATGCACACACAAAGACATACACAATCATGCACATAAGCACAAACACACACACACATTCAAATGGCATACCTGCCATAGATTACCTTACCTACAGGATGCACAGCATATGTATATCCATCCCCCCCTCCTCCCCTCCACAACGCACACTCCTAAAAGGACTTTGTGGAAAGAATGTTGATTTGAACAACAATATTCAAGCATTTTTCTTTCTCCTTCATACTTTTATACAGATAGAAATATTAGAGGTACTGGTAGAGTTCAAAACAGAGAACTAGGGAAAAGGTTTTAACAAATCCCTACGTTAAGGGAGAGAACCCCTCTTTCCCAGTACAGGTGCGCTGTGCACACTTGTATGCTTCTGTAACCCAGAAGTGGGTGGTGTGGAGGGAAGGGTCAGGTGGTAGATGGTTGCTTTCCCTGTAGCGGGTCACCCATGGGAAAAGGTTAAGAAGCCAGCTGTCCTTAAACAGAAGGAGCTGCTTCACCCTAAAATGCTCATCTCCTCCTCACACAGAGTGTCAGGGATGTAGCGTTTTCTGTCATCTAGCTTTTGTCTCGTGTTGCAACACCTTTCTGAAACTTTGGATCCTGGAGCAAGGTGGAAGTCTGGGGTTAAATTGTAAGGGTTTTTTTCCTGGTATGATGTCAAAAGTGACTGGGTAGTCGTTTCAGTTAACCTCCATCTTAGTTTGTGGGTCTTGCAGACCTATTTTCCTCATTGAAAAATAATGAATAAAACTTTCAGTTTCTGTCAGAACAATTTGAAATCTGGTGTAGTTCTTTGACTCATCTGAATAATTAGTTTATAAACAAAAGAAGTCTTTCATTTTTCTCTATAAACAAGTGTATGTTGTTTGTAAACTCCTCTGTTCCTGCTTTGTGGGTCTTGCACACCCAGGTTTTTTTTTTTTTTTTTAATATATATACTTTATAACGAAGAAAAAAGTTATTGATATATCAAGATATTTTTTCCTTTTCAATTACTTAACGTGTTACAACCAAACATAGTTCAACTTTTTTTTTTTTTTGGTTTTTTTTTTTTGTGCCGCAGGATTTGCCTACGTAGAATTTGAGGACACAGACTCATTACAAGAGGCTTTAACGTACAATGGAGCGGTAAGCATATGTGTTTCACAAAGACTTGGCACTGTGCTACTATCTGTAGTGTAAAAGGTACTGCTGGGTTTGTTTGTTTGGGTTTTTTGTTTTTGTTTTTCTTATAGTGAAATGGTTTTGCTGATAAGTTTTAAACCAGTGTAGTGAAAAGCTAACTAAGATGTGCAGAAAGGCGCCTTAGGAGTGGTTTTTTTTCCCTTGTCTTTGGAAAGACAAAGTAACATGAAAGCAAATATGATTAGAATTTAAATGCAATTTTTTTGTAGTTGTGTGTGAACATGCATGTTTTGTCTCTGTGTGTATGCATGTGTCTATTTCTGTGCATAGTTGTATATATATGTGTGTGTGTGGACATATGTTTGTATAATTATATGGTAAACTGGTATATACGCATATGTTGATTCTTTTTTTTTCTGTCTCAAACTTGGCACTTTTAATACACTCACAGACGCACACACACTCACACTAACACGAACACCATCTGACACACACACAGACACACACACACACTCCATTCACACACACACACACACACACACACACACACACACACACACACACATCTAATATCATTTTGAGTGAACAGACGTAGAGTGGAAGCAACACACACACCACAGACCAGACACATAGGCAGCGTTGACTGAAGTAGGTTAGACAAGTGGATGATGCTGACCACTGCACCACAACAGTTGGTGCTATTCCACTTGCCTGTTTCAGCTGTTTGAAGACAGAAACCTGCGGGTGGACATCGCAGAGGGGCGCAAGAACGACCGGGGCCGAGGCCGAGGCGGCGACAGAGGTAACCTTCTCCTGTCAAACATGGGGGGCGGGGCTGGAAAAACGGAGCAAGTCACTGGAAACTAAGCAGGCTCTTATGCAGTTTTTGTTCGTTCTTTTTTCTGGCTTTTAAGGCATGTTGTGTTTGAGTCTGTGTGTTACTCAACACACAGAAAAATATAGACGTGTGTACCCAAGTCTTTGTGAATCCTGAAAGTGCTCAAAATTAACTGTGATTGGAAATGCGTTATGCTTGGTTATCATTAATCCGAGTTTGCTTGCTGAAGTTTTAAAACACGGCTGAAAGACCATGTCATTGTATAGTTGAAGTGTAAAGCAGACCATGACTCTATTGAGTTAAACAGGAAGATTGCTTTGTCATCAGCCAGGAATGCATGTCCTCAGTTTGTAGATCAAAAGTTGAAGAATAAGAGAACAAGAAAAGGTCCTTCAGTTTGTAGATCAAAAGTTGAAGAATAAGAGAACAAGAAAAGGTCCTTAAAATGTGGTTTGTGTCATAAGGAAGAAAAAGGCCCCTGTACAGGACGCTCAGATCGCACAGTGGAGGGGTGGGTGGGGATGGGGGAGGTGCAGAAAGGGGATTTTTCCCCCTGGGCTTCAGAGGTTCACCAGCGTGACATTTGGCATGTATGACTGTTTGTACCCACCATTAATGTGAAGAGACGTAAATTGAAGAACAACCCACCATTAAGGTAGCCACATTGCGACTTCAGGGATAGAAAGGGGAATGAATCCTTTGTACTGGAGAATGTGCCATGTTAGCGATAGGCCTTGGTGTGGCATCAACGTTTTCCCTACAGACAGACAGACACACACACACACACGCGTGCGCGCACGAGCAGAGTCAGTCTCCCTCGGTGCAGGCTCACCGTGCATGGTTAGACATCTGTTGGTATTTAACTTTTATCCCTTTCTTTTTGACATGTTGTATTTGTTTAAAAACTTGGTTTGACCAAGGTTACTGTGGCATAATTCATAAATCTGATATAGATTCTAATGCATGACAATGGTTCTGTGGATCACAGAAGCTTTATTGTGTACACGCACTTAGCGTGCTGGAAACGTTTGGCACACTTCACAGTGGAACCTTGTTCTGTGTGGCCTGTAGGCTGTGGAGCAAGGCTTTGCCATCCTGTGCCATCCTGACAATGCCAGTGCCGAAGTGGCAGATAGACTGAGAACACAATCCCACAACTCAAAGCAACGGCAACAGCAAGTTTCAACACAGGTAAAGGCGACTAGGAGTTGAAAAGACTGACTGGAAAGTATTTCTCCGGGTCATTTGCTTTCCCCCCCCCCCCCTCCCAAAATAGATTTCTTATGTAAAGGTTACGCATGTGGATGCTGAAGGAAAGCTGTCCTCCGTGAACAGGGGGCCGTGGTGGTGGAGGAGGAAGGGGGAGCTGGGGAGGACAGGGGGATGACTACCGGGGAGGGGGCCGACAAGGCCCTGGAGATTACGGCCACTTCAATGACCGCGACCGTCCGCCACGAGGTGGTAATGGTGGTGGGGGCTACAGAGGTGGGGATCGAGACCGAGGCTATGACCGAAGTGGGGACAGGGGAGGACCCAGTGGTTACGGTGGGCGTGGTGGTGGTGGTGGTGGTGTTGGTGGTGGTGGTGGTGGTGGTTATGACCGCCGTCAGCGAAGAGACAGCGGTGGTGCAGCACAGGAATTCAGAGAACCTTCACCAGGTAAGTGTGTGTGTGTGTGTGTGTGTGTGTGTGTGTGTGGTTTCTGCTGCTGTCTGCATCATTTCTTTTTTTCCCTCTGGTGATCCGCCTTTTAATGAGTTTGAAATTAGACAAAAGCTCTGGATCTTTTTCTTCTTTTTTTTTGTCTTTTTTTTTATTGCTCTGTTATGACATGTTCTAAGCAATGTTATTTGTAGTTTCAGAGTACAGTTACCATTGACACCTTTCGTAGCTCTCACACACACGCACACCTATCCTCTTCTTCCCCACACACACACGAGGTATACTACACTCGCCCATGATAAACACTACCGTATCCATATGGAAGCCTACAAATAAATAAGAGCTGTTTTACCTGATGTTGCATTTTATACTTATGTAACACTACCACCCACAACTTCATCTGTACCAAACCTAGTAAATACACAATGTCTTCATGACGTACAGTCTTACACAGCAACATTATCATCATCAAACATGCACTTACATAGTAGCCAGTCCTGAAGGAACACATGGTAGTTCATAGATGTAGGAGCAATATAAAGTTCATAGCATGTTTTTAAATATTTCTTAAACATAGTGAAGAAAGGGCGAGCATCTTTAACCTTAGATCTGTAAATGCAAAACTTTGCATATAATACAATTCTGTCAAATGTTTATCTGTTTTGACATAGTTCTCTTGTCCAAAAAGCACAATCTTTTCATTCAAGTTTATGCAGGGTTCGTACAAATCTTAAAAAGCCCTAAAAGGCCCTGATTTTTGAAGATCCAAAATAAGGCCCCTAAAAAGCCCTAAAAATGAGACCTATGGCCCTGGAGGCCCTAAAAAGCCCTAAAAATGGGAATCATGAGTGAGAGTTTCTGTTGAAATGTAGATTAAACAAATACACAAAATAAAACTTTTGAGAAATGAAAGGTGTCCAAAGATAGTATCATCGATGATAGAGCCTGTCGTCTGCTATTCATGTCGCGCCACCTATTTTGCCAAGGGAGGTAATTTGCCTCCATTGGAAGTGCAAATTTGCTTTGCTTTCACCAGTTATTTTTTACATGCCGAAAACTACCTACCCCTATGGTATGTCCGTAATTTGTTTGGAAAATGATGTTTAACTATGAAACTGCAATCATGAGTAAAAAAAATACCAGTTTTCTGTTTACTGCGCTACAGTCCTTCTCTACGAGATTTTTCAATTTTAGCACAGCTGAGCTGTGAATAGCAAGGCCTATTGTTTCTCCTGTGCGCAGTTTACAAAATGGCAGTCAGTGATACAGTTGTATGTCAGAATGGAAATACAATAAAACCTGTAGCCAGATCTATTCTTTATTTGAGGAGATTATCCCACAGATTTCCTGCAGAACGCATACAGACACGAATCCAGTTCATAAGGCAAGTCACAAATGCCTGAATATTTACAAATGTACAGGAAAAATACAAATATTTGAATATTTTCCACCGCTCAATGTGGTCGATTCAGTTGACTTTATTTAAAAATTCACAGCTTATTCAGTTATTGGCCTACTTGATCTGAAGATTCTTGCTTTAAAAAAAACCTATGGGGAGAGGGTGTTCGCATCCTTTTCAAGCCAGTGTTAGGCATTGATGATACGGGACTTGTACATGTATTCATAGTGAAGAGAACTTGTGTCCAGCAGCCTCTCTCTCTGTCTTTCTGTCTCTGCCTCTCTCTTTTGTGCATGCATGTGTGTGCATGCACACACGTGCGTGTGTGTTTGTGAATGCCTGCATGTACGCATGTGTGAGATTGAAATCAAGGAGCAGAATTTGGAAGAGGCACTGTGACTGTGTGAGGGTATTGTTGTTACCAGTTCTAGTACCGGGCAACCATCTGCATCTTTGGTAAGGCAAGGAGACTAGTTCACATTATATGAAGTTTGAGGGATAGTGTCTTTTAAGTTCACTTTGCTAGCTGTTTGTGAAAAACATCTTAGAGTCAGAGACACTTATTTCAGTTTTCACTTTACTTCGTATTTCAAGACATGGACACTTCCATCACACCATGGATGTTTTACTGTGTGAGGATTTTAATTCATTGTATCTATGAGTGAAAGACATTTTATTGTAGAACTTCACTTGAATTTTTGTCAATAATCAATATCCAACATGTAGTTGTAGACAAGAAGACTTTGCTTACATGAGTTTGAGATTAGTTTATCAGTGTAAACGTGTACACAGGTTGATAAAATGTACTTTGATACCCTGTGGCTAGGCCCTAAATTTGGAAATAATGGCCCCCTAAAAAGCCCTAAAAAGGCCCTAAATGTTTTCCAACCAAGTCTGTATGAACCCTGTTATGGACGTAGCTTCCCTGCTTGAATCTGCTGCTGCTTGTTGAAACTCCTGCCAAAATGTTTGCGTTACTGGGCAATGCCAGAACAAATGACTGATACCATCTCTTTCATCTTTGCAGAATGTACATAAGTTGTCAGTTACTACACCCATTTTATATAAAACAATGTTTGTTGCGAGCACTCTGTGGGTTAATCTGAGCTGGAACCATTTTAGTTTTATCTCTTTAATCTGTTTTATTTTCTTGAATGTTTTTTCCCAATTGATTTTCATGGCCAATTTTTCGTCCCATTTGTCACAGCATTTTGGTTTCGAAGAGTCTGAACTTAAAATATCATAATATAACCTTGCACCTTTACCTGAAGAATATATAGTTCTCAATGTTTTAGGCAAAGGTTGTACTTTATTACTATTTGGTGCAAGCCTATTTTTTTCAGAAAGTTTTGTATTGCTTGTACAATTCCTGTAGAAGTAATAAAATTTGTGTTTATACTATATTTGTTTTTAAACTGTTGAAACGACAGATACTCGGCTTTGTCATTCATAATATGACCTATCTGAAACACCTCTTTATCTATCCAAGATTTATAAAATATTGTTTTTTTCCCAACTTTGATATTGTGATTGCAGAAAATAAGTTCTGAAGGAATCTCACTGGTTTCACAGCTGTGTTTTCTCCCAAACTGTCTGTACGCAGACAAGACATCTTTCCAAAACATATTTAGACGTGTTTGATTGAATTCTAGTTCACCTCCTACCTTGTCAATTAAAGAGATCTTTGGATATATTGCTAGTATTATACTTTTCCACTTATGACTGCTTGTTTTTATTTAGCTTTCTTATACATATAGCCTTATGTCTGGGATGCCAAGCCCACCGTTTTCAACACTTTTTACGGCCGTTTTTCTACCAATTCTGTCTTTTTTTCTATCCCAAACAAATTCAAATATATTTTTCTGAATAAGATTAATGTCTTTGTCTGGAGGATTTGGCAGCAGCATCCACAGGTATATTATTTTTGAAAGAATGAGAGATTTTAGAACTGCTACTCTCCCTAAAGGTGTTATCTGTCTTTTCAACCATATTTTATATAGTTTTCTTATTTCCATGAATTTCTCTTTCATATTGATTTGAAAGCAGTCCTCATAATTACTAGTGAATCATATGCCAAGAATCTTGAATGATGGTGGATTCCAAACCATCTGTAGATGAGGCATATACTTTACTGATGAATTTCTTTTACTACCCAGCCATACAGCAACTGTTTTTCCATTATTCAGTAATAACAGCTCTGGATCTTATTGTAAGATGTTCAATATTCAGCTAAGCATTAATGGTTTACGTGATGATTTTTTAAAATGAATTTATACATGTGTGTGTGTCCATGATCGGATAGGGAATTTTTAAAAAAAGACACAGACTCAGTAGCTTTAGGTGTTCAGCAGTTGTCTCATATGTAACTTGTAGATTAGCCAGACGTAAGTTTTGGAAAACTATTTCTTGGAAGATAATAAGTATACCCGCTACTTGGCAGGCTAGATGTGTAGTAATGTCAAGATGTGTACCACGTGTATGTGGCTTGCCTGTGTCCTGTGCAGAGTCGGCCTCCAGGAGGCCCCGGTTGAAGCTTTTACCCCGCACAGTGGACAAACCGTTGAACTCCAGTGACGAGTCCACACGAAACAGCAAAATATTTGGTACTGGCCGACCCCGAGATGAAGCGAAGGTGGAGGCCTCCCGAAGCCGGAATGCCAGTGAAAGTAGTCACTGATCAATGTCTTCATTTCCTTTTTGTGTTATGGTAAGACGTGTGTGGGCTGTCGGTAGGAAAGTGGCTTTGAGCGTGGTGTGATCATCAGTAGATTCCAGTGTGTGTGTGAGGGGGTGTTAGTTTAGTCTGGCTTTTCTTCTTTTTTTGTTGTTTTTCTTTTTTCAGATTTTTGTCTTTTCATATGAGTTTTCAACAGTTTTAAAAACTGTTCAGCCTGTTGAATCTGCACTGCTACAGGTTTTTCTCATCTCTGGATTTTATGTTTGTTTGTTTGTTGTTGTTGTTGGTATGTCTGGATCGCATGTGGGAATCCTGGGGGCTCTTTCAGATGAATAGAATCCCCAGCTTCTTCATATTTTGTGGTAGACATGTTCCTCTTCTATCAATCTCTTTGTTTCTGGCTTTTTCCTGACCTTTCTGTCATCTGACTTGCCTGTTTTAGGCCTTCCCTGTCCATTCGCCTGCTTCTTTTCAAGCCCGTCTGACTATTCCCCCTCTTTAGACGTTGTACTACATGACGTTTAGTGTGCGCACTGCCCTGTTCTGGCCACCAGAGGGGAACTGTCAACTGTGGGATGGGTACAGGATGTCCTCTCTGCAGTGTGGCTTTGCTTTTTCTGCTTGATTTGTTGGTGACGTATCTGTTCTGCTGTTCCCACACCTCTCATTTCGATCTCTCTCATGGAAATGAAGGAGGTGACTGCCCTGATACAGCATTTGCTGTTGGTGAGGCTATGAACAATACGAAATGAATATTTCATGTGAGGATTTTTGTGGGAATATTTCCATGGAATTTCTTAGGTTTTTGGTTTCTATTTTATTTTTACATGTTTATATTATTTTTTTTTTATTAAGATTTAGCCTATGGTTGTAGGGTGAAATAAAATGACGGCTATGATGTATGTGAAGTGGGGTGTCCTTCAGCCTGACTGGAGCCATGTCTGACGGGCAAGCGGGGCTTTGTTGCAGAGTCACACACACACACAGAGAGAGACTGCAGCTGATCCTGAAGGCGTTACTTTCCGTGGCCTACTTCCGTTGGATGTGACTGACATTTAGCCTGATCCTGAAAATGACCTTGACCTGTGCATACGTGTTCGAATTGGCTTGCTTACCCTCCATGCTGCTGCACAGAGCGGCGTGTTCTGAGCTACGCGGAGTGACGTCGTTGTATCGGGGGCCTGCGGGGAGAGTCGGGTTGACGCTGCAGTTGTACAGCCGTGGGCGATTTCCATGTTTCAGGCGTTGTATTATTATTATTATTATCATCATTATTACTACTACTACTATCAGGTTGATGTATATTCATAAACCTTTTAATCTGTGGGTGTGGTGCGACTCGGAACTGGTTTGTGAGCGAGAAACATTTTATAGCTGGGTTCCCTTTCCTGTGTCAGGTGTTTCTGGGGCTGCGTGTGACAGAGATTTTATAGCGGTATCTTACAACAGTTGTTCCATGTTGGACAAGATAGGATTCTACGAAACTTGTCAGCAGGCATTACCTTGCGTGTCGTGCACATGTTATAATCAAGTTCATGTAGTATGGCTTGTACATTCTGTATATTTCATGTTTGTGCATCGGTGTGAAAAAGTGTATCGTCAATATTATTGTGTTTTCAGTGATGAATTGATCTGGTGACGGGGTCACCCATTGCTGTTTAAAGATGAGAGCTGCCATTCGTCGCTCATTCAACCTGTCAGTGTTGTGCTGTGTGTAGAGAATGTCTCATCCTTCTTCAATGCTATTTCTCCCTGTTTCAACAAGAAAAATAAAAAGTCGTGGGTTTACAGACACACACACACAAAAAAAATCCCCAAAAAGAAAGGAGGGTGAGAATACCGCAAAGCTTCGTACTTAACTTTTCATTTCTTGTCCTGCTGTTGTGTGTGAAGTTTTGAAGAAAAGTATGAATAGGAATCAAAGCACAGGTATTTTTCACTGGAGGGTGGGCTTTTTGTAAACTGCATTTTTGTTGCAGTACATATTTGATATGGGAATTTCTTGAGCACCTGACCATGTTTTTCCAGAACTGACATGACAGTAACAGTTATCTTTTTATTTTGAGGATAATGGAATAAGCACTCATGTGGTTTTTTTCATCCAGTCCCTGTGTGTATGCAGTTTTGTCAGTTTAGTCATCCGTTCCCACCGGCACACAATGGCCTACTCTTCTGAAAAGCGGTATGAGTTTTAACGTGTGTCTGTATGTGTTCGCACATGGGACCTTGGTGTATAGTCTCATCTGAAGGACTTTTGGGGAGAGTGGCGTCGGCACTGATGTTAACTCCAGAGGAAATGCTTTAAGGGCATTGTCTAGTGACGTGTGGTTTAGATCTGAAATAGGTTTGCATCTATGTAAAATAGGTAATTACGAGTTTGTATATGATCAAAATGGAAAGATGAAGTTTTCATTTTGGATCTGTTTTCCACAAACGGTGTTCAGATCAAAAGCATGTCCTTGGAGATGATACTGGCTTTATTTTTATTGGAATTGTTTTTCTTGGTTTTGTGTGGGATTTAACTAGTTAGATTTGTTAGTGTTCCAGGATAGCTGTGCATCTGAAAGGAAATGTTACAGGAGGAAAATGAGGGGATAGACGATGAATTGTATTCTTAAAAGATATCTGTAATGCTTTATATAGGATGAATTGTATTCTTAAAAGATATCTGTAATGCTTAATATAGGATGAATTGTATTCTTAAAAGATATCTGTAATGCTGTCGCAAGTCATGGAAAAGAATGGTACAGGAAAGTTCTGAGACAATCAGTTTCAAGTGAGAATAAAGTTATGAAGTTTGTGCACATTAGACTAAAGCCGTACACCGTAACATTTTCCATCTGCATTGCTACAAACTTGGTACATCTGTAAATAATCACTCCATGTTTATGGTTTGTATAGTCTGTGTTTGAGCAGTGTGGCAGTTCTGACTTTATGGATCTTCTACATTTAGAACAGGCTGAGTCGGTAGCGAACACAAGTCCATCATTTCCATTGTAGAAAACTGTTTGAAACATGAAGCCAAACAAACCAAAATCCAATCAAGCCAAAAGTGAACAGTGCGAAAACCTCAAAAGCGTTTCTGTGGAATCTTGCCATTTTTCTCAGCAGGTGTCTGATGTCCGTCATGGAGTCCTGGAAGTGTCTGATGTCCGTCATGGAAGTGTCTGATGTCCGTCATGGAAGTGTCTGATGTCAGAGTGGTCATGGAGTCTTGGAAGTGTCTGATGTCAGAGTGGTCATGGAAGTGTCTGATGTCAGAGTGGTCATGGAAGTGTCTGATGTCAGAGTGGTCATGGAAGTGTCTGATGTCAGAGTGGTCATGGAAGTGTCTGATGTCAGAGTGGTCATGGAAGTGTCTGATGTCAGAGTGGTCATGGAAGTGTCTGATGTCAGAGTGGTCATGGAAGTGTCTGATGTCAGAGTGGTCATGGAAGCGTCTGATGTCCGTCATGGAAGTGTCTGATGTCAGAGTGGTCATGGAGTCTTGGAAGTGTCTGATGTCTGTCATGGAAGTGTCTGATGTCTGTCATGGAAGTGTCTGATGTCAGAGTGGTCATGGAGTCATGGAAGTGTCTGATGTCCGTCATGGAAGTGTCTGATGTCAGAGTGGTCATGGAAGTGTCTGATGTCAGAGTGGTCATGGAGTCCTGGAAGTGTCTGATGTCTGTCATGGAAGTGTCTGATGTCTGTCATGGAGTCTTGGAAGTGTCTGATGTCAGAGTGGTCATGGAGTCTTGGAAGTGTCTGATGTCAGAGTGGTCATGGAGTCTTGGAAGTGTCTGATGTCCGTCATGGAAGTGTCTGATGTCAGAGTGGTCATGGAGTGCTGGAAGTGTCTGATGTCAGAGTGGTCATGGAGTCTTGGAAGTGTCTGATGTCAGAGTGGGGAAGCAGTAATCAGAATTCAGTTTTGGCAGGTACTTTGCTGTACAAGAACAACATTCAGATGTGTTTAGTTGATGGTATGTTTAGTTTTGTTGTAAGTATGTTTTTACAGTAATTGATTGAAAAAGGACTTTGCTTGAAAAGTGTTCATAAAAACACAGCTTTCTTCATTGCTGGTATGGGCAGTAGAAGCTAACAGAAAACGCAGAATACTTTCTGTTTAAAAGCAGTTTCTTTTATTCTCTGGGCGGGGATGTCATGCTGGCTCAATGAGGTCATTTAATGTACACAGGCTAAGTGTTGGGTATAATCTGCATCATGCATACCCCAGGTTCACTGCTTTGCCAAAAACGAAAAGAAAAGAGAAATTTGGTCTTGGTTGTGTATAGGTTGTGCATGTATTTCCTTACAAGGGCTTGTGGCTAGGTTTTAGTAGGAGGGTTTTTACTGGCATGGAATCCGAGTTCCAAAGAAAAATCCCCTCAGACTGGCGGCACCTAGGGCAGCAGCAACCTCAGAACCTGAAGCTCAGGTTTCAGCAGGGGTTGTATATGTAAGTCTGATGCTCTAGGGTTTTCTCAGCAGCTGAGTCTAATGATTCTGATGTTTTAAACATTTTTTTAATCATTCCTGTACAAAGAACAACAACAACAAATCGC
Source organism: Rapana venosa (assembly GCA_028751875.1). Lineage (NCBI taxonomy): Eukaryota > Metazoa > Mollusca > Gastropoda > Neogastropoda > Muricidae > Rapana > Rapana venosa. Next base: position 48,275,392 of record CM054156.1, read on the forward strand.
CCCAACCGTTCGCTAAAAAGCACAATGATGAAGCAAGATAAACAGCAACATGTAAATAAATAATTGTAAAAAGATGATAGACTATTAAAAAACCTAGCTAATAATCTGAAGTACATGAAACGTAGTGATAAACTGAAACATAATGATAAACTGAAACATACTGATAAACTGAAATATAGTGATAAACTGAAACAGTGATAAACTGAAACATAATGATAAACTGAAACATAGTGATAAACTGAAACATAGTGATAAACGGTGTCAAACTAGAACTAACTAACTGACTGGAGATACCGCAGCCTCCAGCCTTTCTGCGTGGAAGATCCCAACAGTGATGGGTGGCCCCAGTAGTAGACAGCGATCCTAACAGTTTGCCTCTGTTGTTTTTTTCCTTCTTGTTTTTCTCTTGTTCTTTGATGCTGTTTGATCTGTCATCTGTCAAATGGAAATGTATTGTGAAAAAATATTACTGTTTGTGACAAATGTTTCACATATATGGTTTTGTTTAGTTGTTTTTTTTCTTGAGCTAAATAGCTGTTTTGGATTGATTTTTATGTGCTGTTATGTCGTTGATGCTTGAAAACCCATCAAAAGAAAGATCTTTGTATGTATAAAAATCCTGTTTGTCAGCAGTGTTTTTGAAAAAAAAGATTGAATGGTGTGTGTGTGCACTTAGAATTCTAGCAAACTACAACTGCTTGTGACCTATAAAAGAGGAAAGATTGTCAACAACAATGTTCTCACAGTGATTTCCAGGTGGGATGCACGAGTCTAAGCCAACTTCCAAGGCCAAATTAGGACTGGCATCTAATCCAGAGAACACTGGGAACAGTCGCAAAGACAGGTGTGTGAAAAACCAAACCACCTCTAGCATCTGGTTCTTCAAGCTGATAGGCCGACAAAGATCAGACCCAGACTAGCTCTTCCTCCCCAACACCATTGTTTTGTGAAGCTTGCATCACACCCAAAATACTGATTTTGTCTTGTGGAAAGTAAAAACAGTGCCCACAGCAACACTGTCAAGCAGGACCTTTAAAGGTAAAGGTAAAGGAGTCCCATAACCTATAAGGTCGTAGGGGAGCGAGGTGTCAGAGACCTCACTTCTCTAGGGGCCAGCATATTGAGGGCGGCGCCCATCTCCTCTCCCTCGCTGCTTTACCTTCCCTGACCCTAAAGAGGGCAGGTACCCATTTACAGCTGGGTGAACTAGGGGAACTGTACTGAAGCCAAGGCGTGCAAACGGTCACCCATCCAACTGGTAACCACGCTCGACGCTGCTTAACTTGGCTGGGGGAAAGCGAGTGCTCCGACCACTGAGCTATCCCGTCCCCTACAGGACCTTTACAGATTCTTAAAAAAAATATTCACAACAGCAACAACGACAAAAAAGCAAACACACCCAACCCTTTTGTTGGTTTGTTTATTGATTTTCAAAAGAAATATTCAGACACTGGTCCACCATGATGCAAGCATTCCATCTCATCAGCTACCTTACAGTACTTGTCAAAGGTAAAAAATCCAACCGGCATGATTATAAATATACCTGTAGTCATGTTTGACCCAACAAAATCTTTAGTCATACATTCATATATCCATGAGTATCCTTAGGGATCACTGACAGTTTTTTTTGTCTTTATTCAACTTGATCTGATTATTTACTCATAATCTGACACAATCAAAAAAAGCACTTTAACACAACACCCTGAAACTTGAAAAAGATATGCATAATGCAGAGTAATTTATAAAACATTGTATAAACAGTAAAAAAATATGTGATACAAGTAAGGCAAAGTTTTCATAAGAAAAGCCCAGAAATCAAGCAAACTAGACATACGCTTTCCCTGAAAGAATACTTCTTAAAACTTGAATAAAGAAAAAAAAAGTGAACAGTTGGAGAACGCCCAACAAGAAGAAATGAAAGGAGCGTGGCAAGATGGGGAACAAGAAAACTATTTTGATATAAATTAAACACCAACAAAAACATCGGTTGTTGACATTTGTTGATTCAATATGAGAAGTCGGCGTTTATACATAAAACATTCTTCAATGTGCAAGACTTGTTTGACATGTATTAAAAAAAAGAAAAAAAAGCCAACCACACCACCATCATAAAGATCTTTTCTAATTCAGTGTCTGGTCAGTGTATATATATTAAACATTCTTTAAAAGTTGCATAGCATCAACAATGAACTTGCAAAACAAAAAGAAGTCATTGTAATGTTTTTGCTGCTTTTTTCCCCTCTTTTTTTATTTTTGTTATTTCGAGGATAATGGAATAAGCACTCGTGTGCTTTTATTCATCCAGTCCCTGTGTGTATGTAGTTTTGTACATTTTGTCATCCATTCCAACCAGCACACAATGGCCCACTTTTCCGAAAAGCGGAACAGGATTTAATGTGTGCACAAGATGTTCTGCGTGCGTTTGCACACAGGACCTCGGATTATAGTCTCATCCAAAGGACTTTTGGGGAGAGTGGAGTCAGCACTGATGTTAACTCCAGAGGAAAAAATAATCTTGAACGAGAATTGAACCCGGGTCAGCAGATCACGAATACATCACTCTAACCACCAGGCTGTCCCTGGCTATTCTCTGCAGTAGGGGATCCTCATTTGAATACAGACAGGAAGAGTGATTTCTCTTTGATGGAGACTTAGCTGGATCGGTGGTCTAGAGGTAACGCGCCTGTCTAGAAAGCGAAAAGTCCGGGTCTGAAGTGTGCGGCGGTTCGTACCCCGTTTGGACCGGAAATTTTTCCCCCATCCATTAGACCATGAGTGGTGGTCTGGGCGCTAGTCTTTCGGATGAGACGATAAACCAAGGTCCCGTGTGTTACACGTAATTATTTAGCGCACGTAAAAAAACCCACGGCAACAAGAGGGTTGTCCCTGGCAAAATTCTTAGAAAAAAGCCACTCTGATAGGGAAAACAAATACAGCTGCAGAAAAAAAAAAAGGGTGAAAGGGTGGCGCAGCGCTAAGTGGCGACGCGTTCTCCCGCTCTCCCCGGGGAGAGCAGCCCGAATTTCACGGAGAGAAATCTGCCGTGACTTAAAGTGGTATGAATCTGAGCGCTTTGATTTGTTGCTTTACAAGATTCAGCGCTATATAAATTCCATACATTATTATTATTAAAGGGATGCTCAGCCTTACCGCTAACATTGTCAAGAAATCCTTGTTCTTGGATGACACTGAAGGAGATCTGTCAGAAATGCACCATTTCAAAGAACTGACTGTCAAAAAACCAAACATTCTGTTGCTGAGCAGAGCCAGCAATAGACAGCAGTTGTTCTCAGTCGCCAGTGCGAGAGAACGGCAAATTTCTACACGCCGTTAAACAAATATTCCACTACCACCAAAATTCAAAGTGACTGGAACAGATCTACATCTGGAGAAAGTTTTCAAATTTTGGTGTATGCAGTTATGAAATTGTTACTGAACTTTGGGATGAAGATGATACATTAGCCTGTTGTTTCAGATGTTAAATCTGCAAATTCTGAAGTTGTAAGTGAAAGTTGGTATGTAACTGTTTGGGCACAGTGGCATGTGGGAAGCAAGCACATCCTATTGACTGCTTTGAGCAATCATAGCAAGTAAACCTGCAGGATGCTCAACGGAAGATTTTTATTTGATAAGAGACGGTAGAATTTTCCTGAGGCTGTTTGCTGTCTTTTTCTTGTCTTGTTTTGAAACTGAAAGAGGCCCAGTTGTGAAGCCCAGACCATCAACGCGTCTTTTTGTTTTGTTTTGTTTTTTTGTTGCTGCCTCATCTTCTGTGACGTCCCCCATCCTGCTGTTCCCACGCCGCTCATTCCAATCTCCCCGCCACAGCCATACCCAGATTTGTTATGTCTCATCCTCAGTGTTGGAGGTCCACAGGGAGCCCATCACTATCAGGCCGCAGTGGGGCCACCAGCCAGAGGGGTCCTGCACTGCTGCTGGTCACTTTGGTGGTGTTCAGTGGTGCCTGTTCTGAGCTAACATACGCAGGACACCACCTACTAAGCCCCCCTACTAACGACAGTATTTGCTCAGTCGCGGAGCCAGACTGAGTGAGTTGCCCACCTGAGGTGGCAACCACCACAACGTCCCTCCAACAACTGTCCCCCGTGAACCTCCAACCCCAAAGGCTTTGACACACACTCACCACAGGCACAGAAGTGTATGGGGAAACCGAATCTGAGGTCACCATGAGACCAGAGCAACTGGGACCACCGAATCAGAGGCAATTTTTTTTTAATTGCATGATGATCAATGAGGATGATGTAATTATGTGCTGTGGAAGTGCATATGCTTTGAGACTACTTGACAGGGCTGTACTCTACGCTTACTATCATGATATATCCCGGCGTCAACCGGGCCCGAGAAATACAGACACCTGCAGTGTTGGTCAGGTAATTTGAGCAACACTCTCAAACTCGCATCCGTTAAGTGGATGAAGCTTGACTGTGTGGTCCCAGTCTTCCCACTGAGCCCACAGCACACTCACTCTGGGTTGGAGCCGGCCGGAGTCCGAAAAATCCCTATGACTCTTATGGGAATCGAACCCGCGACCTTCCAGTCCGTAACCCAAGGCGCTAACCATCAACACGTCTTTATTTTTGGATTGCTTAATTACAGTAAAGTAAAGGCAGAACTCAACAATACAGTTGTCATCACTATTTTCAACCCTGTTCTACCTCCATTACTTAAAACAAACATTATACAACTTCAACTGGTGACAACCCTCATTTCGTTTTGTTGACAGACAATGCTATCAGTTTCCCACACAGACAGTCACATACATGGTGTGATGTGCGCATGTACACACACAGTCTCACACACACACACACATCCCCTAAGTCAGAATGTGACTACCTTAATAACCGTGATTGGAAATAATAATAATAAATGGAATTTATATAGCGCTATATCTTGTTGAATCTAGGTATTCGTAAGGACAAGGTATCTGCAGTAGAGCAGAGTGTACAAGTGGAGACATTCACGGAGGTAGGCGGGTGCTGTTTTGTGGAGACATTTGTAACAGAGGGTACTGATCTTATAGTTTACTCTCTGTAGCACAGGCAGCCAGTGGAAAGATCGCAAGAGAGGGGTAATGTGCTCAGATTTTTTATTTCTGAGGACTAGTCAAGCTGCAGTTTTGTATACGTTGAAGGGTGTGGATTGATGATGCTGGCAGACCAGCCAAAAGAGAATTGCAATAGTCCAGACATGAAAGAATGAGATGTAACAAGTCTGGATGTTGCATCTGTGGACAGGTACTTTTGAATTGCACTAATACACTGTAATTGATAATAGCACGACTGGCAGGTCTGGGTGATTAATTTTTGCATAAAGAGTGTGTTGCCAATAATGACCCCTAGATACTTCACAGCAGTGGACAGAGGGACTGATGCTGTTGTAATGGAAGAGAGTTTGTGTTTGGTCCCTACAAGCATGGTTTCTGTTTTATCTGCATTTAGCTGTAACTTGTTCTGTATCATCCAATTTTGGATATCTTGAAAGCAGTGGGCCATATTTGTAAAGAGAGAAGGCAGATTTTCACAACATGCATAAAAATGATGGTTGATCTGATGGCGATTAATTATATGTGACAGTGGAGCAGTGTAGAGGGTGGAAAGAACAGGGCCCAGAACAGATCCCTGCGGAACTCCACATTCCAGTCTGGAAGGTTCTGACTGAATCTTGTTTACTGCGACTGTCTGGAATTGGTTGGTAAGGTATGAACTAAACCAGGTAAGGGCTGTACCAATAACACCAAACGTTTTTTGAAGACGGGAGAGAAGAATAGAGTGGTCAATAGTGTTGAAGGCTGCAGATAAGTCGAGTAGAGTAAGAAGGGAGATTTTCCCCGAGTCAGAAGCAAGTAGAAGTGTGTAATAGGTGTGGACAAGGGTAGTTTCAGTGCTGTGGTTGACGTGATAGGCAGACTGAAACTCTGGAAGGAGATTGTTGGAGAGATTGAGCTGTTTTAGAACTACTTTTCCAAGGACTTAAGAGATAAAAGGTAGGTTGGAAACAGGTCTATAGTTCAGAATGTTGGGGTCAAGGTCATGCTTTTTGAGTAGAGGTGTGACTATAGCAGTTTTTAGAGCTGAAGGAACATTTCCAGAAACAAGAGATAAGTTTACTATTTTTGTGATAGCGGGTATAAGTTGTGGCAGGCACTGTGCGAAAAGAGAAGCAGGTATGGGGTCAAGATCACAGGATTTTATAGTCATTCCTTTCAGAATTATCTCGATTTCTTTCTCGCTTGCTGGATGAAAGGAAAGGAGAGGAGTGCCAGAAAATTGAGAATCAGAAATTGCAGGCTGGAAAGGAGTCTGATCCAAGCTAGAGCGAATGTTGTGGATTTTGTCAGAAAAGAATGCAGAAAATATAGAAGTTCAGAGTGGTCGTGAATAGAAGGCAGAGGGCTAGCCTTCGCAGATCCAAGAAGAGTGGAAAGAGCGATTTCATAGATGTGGCATCAAGAACTTGAAAAGAGTAATACTTTGTTTTTGCTGAATGAATTAAGGTTTTGACGTCGTTGATTTGTTTACGAAAAAGCTGTTTGTTTATTTCAGTTTTTGTTTTCCGCCATTGCCGTTCTAGTTGTCGGCGTTTGCGTTTTGCGACCAGGACATCACGGTTGTACCATGGTGCACATGACCTATCAGGCAGGAGATGGTCAGTAGGAGGTGCATGCTCATCAAGGAGTTGGCTGAGGACGGTATTGTAGTGTTTAGAAGGGTCAGTATGGTCAGGAGTTTGTGATAGGTGTTCATCAGCTTGGGGAAGAAAAGTTTGAATATCTATGGCCTTGAGGTTGCAACAGGTAATGCACTTCTTGTTTCTGATAGGCTTTGCAATGTTGAGAAAGAAAAGAATGGCAGAATGATCGGAGAGCAGTTGGTCAGTGACAGATACAGCCTGAGACGTGACTAGGCCTTCTGAAAACAGTCCCACAATATAAAATCTCACCATTGACGCACCTCAGAGCTCTAGCTGGGGAGCAACAAACAAACAAAACAAAAAAAATCCCACCAAAAATTAAAAACCGACCCCAAACCACACACACGTACACACACACACTTATGTCACCAAGTCACCATTTTCAACACTTCACAGCATTCTCTCTCCCCCCCCCCCCCCCCTGATGCACCACTTCTCTCTCTCTCTCCCCCTTGATGCACCACACCTCTCTCTCTGTCTCTCTCTCTGTCTCTGTGTTGTAGCTAACCCCTCTTAGGTTTGAGGGCGGGCGGTTCTCTGTAGACGGCGCTGAAGCAGGCGTCGCACAGGGCCAGGAGGGGGATGAAGAAGTAGGGGAAGTAGACGGCGCACAGCGTCAGACGCTCCTCCGTGGTCCTGGGGCCGGGGTGTGGGGACTGCGAGAAGTCGTGCAGCAGCGTGTGGGAGAAGATGGCCACCAGCGAGGTGGCCACGTGGCTGCAGTACACGATCAGCGGAACACGGATCCAGCGGGCCTTGGCCGCGCCTAGCAACCAGCATGCATGCAACACGGGATCAGTGGGGGAGGTGGTGGGGGGAAGGTTCGTTTCTGGCCCCTGCTACCCTACCCACACAGGCAGTAGTTCGTTACCAGGGCTGTCCCTATTTTTGTTTTGGGGTGTGTCTGTGTGTATGTGTGTGTGCCAATGTGTGTGTGTGTGTGTTTTAAAATTTCTGATTTATTTATCTGAGATTGGGGTTAAAGTGCGTGTGTGTGTGTTTCAAAATTTCTGATTTATTTATCTGAGATTGGGGTTAAAGTGTGTGTGTGTGTGTGTGTCAAATCAAGTCAAAATTTTATTTCCAGATGGTACGTTGAATAAGCAATGCATTTACTTTTTTTCATCAAGCCATCTATCTAGGAAAAACAACTTGATCAATATTATCTAACTACATTATTACCATAACCAATAATAATAAAACTAACTCCAAAAGAAAACTAGAAACAGAGAAAAAAAAGAAAGAAAATACACACACACTCACATGCGACCAAAAACAAAAAAACTCATCAACAACAAAAATGCCCCCCCCCCCCAACATGAAAAATACACTGCATAACTCTTCACACACACACGGGTGCACACGCACACATGGAACACAATATAACACAACACAACACACATTCATACACACATCCATACACGTGCACATTTGTACTCACTTAGATTTGGATTACAAGAAAATGAGAGAAAATAGTAAAATGTCAAACAAAATATATCAGGTTACAATATTACCTGTTTCATTGGCATACTTTATAATTAATGACAACACACAAAAAGCCATGAACCCCCTCCCCCCAAAAAACAAACAAAAGAATCAAACAAGGAAACAAACAGAACAAGGCATCCCCCCCCCCCCCCCCCCCCCCTCCAAAAAAAAAAAGAAAGAAAACAATCAACAAAAACATCAACAAAAACCAAAAAAATCCCCAAACAAACAAAAAGAAGAAAATACTATGCATCCATACCTAATTGCATCGACAATACTGTCAGCAAGTGTTTATTTATTTATTTATTCTTTTATATCAAGGATAATGGAATAAGCACTCATGTGCTTTTTTACATCCAGTCCCCGTGTGTATGTGGTTTTGTAAATTTTGTAATCTGTTCCTACCGGCACACAATGGCCTACTCTTCAAAAAGCAGAACAGGATTTAACGTGTTTACAGTCTCATTCGAAGGACTTTGACATTCAGTTCGATTTTTTTGTCAAACTGGGAAGAAAGGGCGAGGTTGGGAATCGAACCCACAACCTCACGGTTTACTTGTCGGCAGGCGAATGTCTTAACCATCCTGCCACCCTCCTGTGTGTGTGTGTGTGTGTGTGTGTGTGTTTCAAAATTTCTGTTTTGTTTATCTGAGATTGAAGAGTGGTGTTTCGCCTTGGGGGGTTTGGACTGCTTTTCTGTTGTTTGCTTGGCGTGTGTGGCCTTCATTTTCTCCTTGTGTTAGTATTACTGTAAAGAAAACAGTAAAATTATTCAAACTTCTTTGATATTGCACACACACACACACGCACACACACACACACATATATATATATAATATATATATATATATATATATATATATATATCTATATCTATATCTATCCTCACTGTCAGGAGCACTGCATATCACCTCTGAGGAAAATGGACTCCAGCCTCTCACAGCATGCACTCAGCCTAACTCAACTGTACACACTAAATATCAAACCAGCCACTGATTTTTGTGTGTGAGCTTTAAGTTTGAGTCCATGTCAGCCAATGAAGAGAGATGCGTGAAGCACTCACTTAAAAAAAGAAAAAAAAAGAAAAAAGAGAGAAAAGAAACTCCCAAAAGATGGTGTTCCGTGACCTGCATGCAACTGAGGCCACACAAAAACAGAAAAAAAGAGTCAATGTCCAGTTTAGAAAAAAAAAAAAAAGTAGTTTTCTTGCCTAATCTGAGCGCACATGCAACTGATGCTTTTTATTGTCTGCTAGGTGCAATTCACTATCTATCGCTTCTCCAATCAGTACAAGTGCTGAGAAAGACCAAATGGGACAGAGCAAGAGAAGTGGTCACCGTGCACCCCAGTTTAGATACAACAACCAACCAGTATGACCTGTGGTTTACAGATCTATGAAACAGCAGACAGCAAGACCAGTAGCTGTATCACTATCAGCCAAGGGTGGAGACAGGCTGTTATCTCGAACAAGTGATGTAAAGTTAAAACATGCATGTCTGTTTCATCCACTGCAGGGAAAGCTGGCCCTGGTGGTGAGCAGCTTATCAGGAAAGAGAGTGACGGCAAGCCCAGGCCTATCCAACAATGCTAGCAACCTACACACGGCCTCGTGACACAAATCCACCGAACAAACTACTGCCTAAACTTGCATGGCCAGCCAGTGAGAAAGGCATGCATATATCATGATGCAAAACATGCGGATGCTGTTTCACATCTGCTTATGAAAGCTGTACACTTCTTCACTTCCTGGCTGAACAATAGTGTGCTGTTGTATTGTCTTGTATTGTCTTGTATTGTATTGTATCGCAGACCACTTTAAGTCATAGCAGATTTTTCAAATTTTTTTAACCTTAGTACAACTACTAGGTAAAAAAACAACAAACAAACCCCAAAGCTTATCATTTTATAAACTGTTGAACTCTCAAAACTGACAACATAACCCCCACCTGCCTAAAATGGCTCCCAGAAAAAAGATGGGTCAGGTGCAATGCCCCTCTTTTCACGGTGGAGGGTCACCTTTTCGCTAGTATAATAAAATAATAAAAGAATTTGTCATTTTGTCATTGTCAATCTAAAAACAACCAAAAAACCCTGAACCCAACAAAAGCATTGAAGGCAACATCAACGAAGCCAGGTCAAGCCAAGAAAACTGCATCACTCATGAATTCATCCCATGACCCACCTTTGAAGAACGCGTAGGCAGCGACAAAAAAGAAAGGGAACTGCACAAGCATTTCGCAGACGCAGAAGGAGCTGAACCAGGCGGGGGGGTCCACCATCATGGGGTCACGGAACTCCCGACAGTACCACGTCTTCAGGGCCACAAGCTGAAACACGACAACACGGTGACCACCAGTGGTTATATGCCCTTGCCAACTATTATCATTATTATTATTATTGGGCTGCTGTTCAACCACAATGCAGCTAATCGGTGGCCTAGAGGTGACGCGCCTGCCTAGACGGAAGTGTGCGGTGGTTCAATCCCTGCTTAGGCCCAAAGCTTTTCTCCCCCATCCATTAGACCAAAAGAGGTGGTCTGAGTGCTAGTCTTTTGAATGAGATGATAAACCGAGGTCCCTTGTGTTACATGTATACTTATTTAGTGCATATTAAAGAACCCACGGCAACAAGAGAGTTGTCCTTGGCAAAATTCTGTAGAAAAAAGCCACTCTGACAGGAAAACAAATACGGTTGAAGACAGGAAAACTGAAAAGAAAAAAAGAGGGTGGCATTGCTCTTGAGTCGACGCACTCTCCCCGGGAAGAGCAGCCCACATTTCACATAGAGAAATCTGCCATGACTTCAACTAAAGTGGTATACACAATTTAAAAAAAAATCTTTCTTTTAAAAATAAAGCTCTTAAAACATTTCAGTATTATTCCAATACAAATAAACACTTTCAAATGTAAGTACGCACATACATGTGCACACACACAAATGCAAGCACACACACACACATACTTGTATGCACACACGCATATATGTATACATAGTGATACATATACATAATGCATACACACACATGCATACACACATATATGCATACACACACACACACACAAACTCAATCTCATGCCCAACACTCGGAGCATTCCAAAATCATCTTCAATTTTATTCATACCCTTCCGAGCTCTCTCCAGCTAAGTACAGTGACTTCTGAAGAGATGATTTGAATGTAGTACTGATGATTGCCAACAGTGTTTCAGCTAAAAAGAGTTACTTTTTTTATGTCATATACCAGTGTAGCAGCTGCCTACTGTAACACTAACAGCTGATCTGAACACATTAGTAGTTCCACTGTTACTGCTGCTGCTGCTGAGCACACTAGTCACTAGCTTTTGGCTTTGATGCTTTTATTGTCTTTTAATTTTATTACCTGTGAATATATATGACTTTACAAATAAAATTTTGTTTAAACCAGGTGTGTGTGTGTGTGTGTGCGTGTGCGCGTTTGTGTGTGTATGTGTGAGTGAGTGAGTCGTGTGTGTGTGTGTGTGTGATGTGAGTCTTGTGTGTGTGAGTCCTGTGTGCGTCTGTGAAACAATTATCTAGGTGTTGTAATTAACACACTCTCTATGCAAAACTTCCTTACCCAGACCTACCTGTCCTGCTACTATCAATTATGGCGTATACCTGTGCAATTTGCAAACACCTGTCCACTGATACAACATCCAAGCTTGTCATCTCACTTATAAATTCTCTCATGTTTGGACTATTGTAATTCTCTTTTGGATGGTCTGGTAGCATCGTCCACCCACTTGCTTAAATGCATACAGAACTCTGCAGCTTGACTAGTTCTAAGAAAGAAAAATTATTCATGAGCACATCACTCCTCTCTTGCAATCTCTTCACTGGCTGCCTCTCCCACAAAGGTTGAATCATAAATAAGATTAGTAACCTCTGTTTCAAATGTCTCCACAAATGTGCACCCTCCGTAACTGTCTTCACCTGTACACTCCATAGTAAATGCCATTCCCTTTGTTCAGCTGTGAATACTCTGTGCTTGCGAATATCCAGCTTCAAACAAACCACTGTTGACTGTCACTCTTTCTGTATTATTTTGTGGTCCATCAACCTGGAATAACCTCCCTCTATCCCTTCGCCAAAAGCGTACTTTTGATAATTACTTTCAAATCCAGCCTCAAAACACATTTATTTGCTACCTAAGATCTACCCTCTCATAATCTATCCAAACTCTTTAACAGCCACCTCCATCTCCACTACCCTGGCTTAGTGTGCTGTGTGTGTGCATGCATGCATGTGCATGTGACTGTGTGTGTAAGTGTGTGTGTGTAAGTGTGTATAACTATAAGTGTGTGTGTGTAACTATAAGTGTGTGTGTGTGCGCGCAAAACTTTGGTATCTGTTCATTTTATTATTTTTTATGGGTGACTGCATGCCTGTAAATAACTTTAATGTAAGCATTTTGATTTGTTGCTTTACATGATTTAGCGATACATAAATTTAAAATTATTATTTTTAAGCACTCATGTGCTTTTTTACTTCCAGTCCCCATGTGCATGTGGTTTTGTAGATTTTGTCATCTGCTTCCATCCTGAGGTGAGTGTGTCTGGGGTTGGGGTGGGGGAGGGGGGGGGGGGGGGCAGGTGTTATGAACTAGTTATGTGCACAAATTTGTATAGTATCATTAGTTATTTTAGTATGATAAATACAAATATGATACACCTGTGCTTAAATTCATACACTGGCCATAAAATATTGACTTTATATTTTTCTGTTTCTGCACATCCCTATACTCTTCACACTGCTATTGGTCAAAATAATAATTATAGTTAAGAATTACTAAAGCCTGCAAGTGAAAACTGAAATGCATTGAAGAGTTTCCATGGTGACCCATATAGACTGATGCTGAGGTAATAGTGATGGATCTGAATTGTTTTTTCCTGTCTGAACATTCAAGCCATGGCAAGAAAAGTAAAGATAGCCATCAATGCATGGCTTTTCTGCTTTACGTCAACTTTAAACTCCTATGCCTGCAATTGAAAATAAAAAAAAAGAAGCCCAATACTGACTGATCAGGAGCGGGTCATGGTACATGGGTACTAAGTAAGTGCCCGTGTACTAAGACAAGTGCGACCCGTTTGTTTTCTCTATTATCTTCCGGAGAGCACAAAACAAAACAAATTAACACCACCACCAACAAAACGAACCTGTGTCCAAATTCTCACCTGTTTGGGATAAAACCTTTGAGGTAGCAACGCTTGTGAATCAATGAACAGCGCTATTGGAATGTGCGTGAGAAAATAGATGAAAAACAGCCCGTCAAGTATGCGCGCCATGGCTACAGGTTGGTTTCGTTGTGCGTTTACTGCTCGAGCGAAGACAATCGACTGCAGTGCACGTTGGCTGGTTAGGCTAGGCCCTAGGGCTTGGACCTAGGACACAGTCGCGTGGCCATGTGACATGGCGAAAGCTAAACCTGTTGGATTTTGAGAATTCATTCTAATTGAGAATTGTAACTTTTTATCGACATGTTAGTCAAGTCAAAATGATGTTTATTTTGGGTAAAAGATTAAGTGCACGTGACTTTTTTTCCCCCATCCTGTACTTGTTGAAAAAAAAGAAGAAAAAAAAAGCAAACAAAACACCAACTAACCAACCAACCAAAACGACAACAAAAATCAAGAAAACTGACTTATAAACGCAAACGAAAAACAATGTTATTCTCTTGATTGTTACGGGCCTGGACAAAAATAGTCTATGAGTAGACCTGTTTTTATTGGCAGCATTTTTTTTCACAATTTTCTTTGGAGCCTTTTCGTTTTAGGATATTGTTTTAGGACACACACATGGACGCTTGTTGAAATAATAAAGACTTTTCTTTGAGTGGAGGAACATCAAACTCTGGTCAGTGATTCACATTCCGTCTGATTAGTTTGACTCTCTCGCGCCGAGATCGGATGGGGTGGGCCTGACTTGTCAGGCGCTTAACGGCAGCGTGACGCATTTTCGCTCATACGACTGCAAGAACTCGTGTCTGAGCGTTCTATGACCATGACGTCAGCTCTTTTATGTTTTTAGTTTAGACCTACTTCGCGAGCACTCTCCCATGGCGCAGAACATGCTTCATAGGAGATAGAATAAATATGTCTGTGAAAGAACAGTTTTCCTGACTGTAGATTTGAGAACATTCTTGAGTTTAATAAGTGGGTATAATCTTATTGAAACTACGAAGACAGAAGGGGAAGGGGATAGCAGATTTTCATTTCATTTATTTCATTTCATTTCATTTATACCACTATCAGTTACGGCAGATTTCTCTGCGTGAAATTCGGGCTGCTCTCCCCGGGGAGAGCGCGTCGCCACAAGAGCAGCGCCACCCATTTTTCGTTTTTTTCCTGTCTGCAACTGGTTTTGTTTCCCTATCAGAGTGGCTTTTTTTCTACAGAAATTTGCCAGGGACAACTCTCTTGTTGCTACGAGTTCTTTTACGTGCGCTAAATAATTATGTGTAACACACGGGGCCTCGGTTTATCGTCTCATCCGAAAGACTAGCACCCAGACCCCCACGTATGGTCTAATGGATGGAGGAAAAGTTTCGGGTCATAACGGGATTCGAACTACCGCACACTTCGGGCCCGGACTTTTCGCTTTCTAGACAGGCGCGTTACCTGAAGACCACCGATTCACGGATGGGGAAGCACCAGCATCGTCCATCAAGAATGACGTGTGTCCCCCACAGGTGAAGCAGCCAGCAATGAAGCGTCTGCAGCCAGGATGCTGACAGGGGCATCCAGCAGGTGGTGCACGGTTAGTTTAGAATGGTCGACTTGTCAAACCTGTTAATTAGCTTTTGACCTGTGTCACAATCACAAGCCTTGTGACTCAAGAGCTGCTAGCCTTTCACCGAAAAATGCCCTTCATTTTTTTTTTTTGGGGGGTGTGGGGGTGTGGATGTGATGGAAAGTGTTGTATGTGTGTTTTTAAGTTTATTTGTAAAAGAAATGTAAAACAAAAGCAGACAATAATGATAATAAAGAAAACAAGCAGAGACCCACCCCCCCACCCCCCAACATAACAAACAAACAAAAAAGGATAGCAAAAGCACACAGACATTAAAATTGTTTTTAACGAGCATGCCAGTTTTTCTTCAATCAGCTGATCAGAACGTCTTTGAGATCTGACGCAATTTCACTGCCAATTCCTAACTAATCCAAACAAGGACTATGGAATGTGTGTTCGGTGGTCTAGAGGTAACGCGCCTGTCTAGAAAGCGAAAAGTCCGGGTCTGAAGTGTGCGGCGGTTCGTACCCCGTTTGGACCGGAAATTTTCCCCCCCATCCATTAGACCATGAGTGGTGGTCTGGGCGCTCGTCTTTCGAATGAGACGATAAACCGAGGTCCCGTGTGTTACACGTAATTATTTAGCGCACGTAAAAAAACCCACGGCAACAAGAGAGTTGTCCCTGGCAAAATTCTTAGAAAAAAGCCACTCTGATAGGGAAACAAATACAGCTGCAGAAAAAAAAAAAAAAAAAAAGGGTGAAAGGGTGGCGCAGCGCTAAGTGGCGACGCGTTCTCCCGCTCTCCCCAGGGAGAGCAGCCCGAATTTCACGGACAGAAATCTGCCGTGACTTAAAGTGGTATGAAATAAAATCTGAGCGCTTTGATTTGTTGCTTTACAAGATTCAGCGCTATATAAATTCCATACATTATTATTATTATTATTATTATTATTATTATTATTATTAATTATGCTGTCTACCCACTTCTGCTGTCCCTGTTCACTTTTTGTAACGGGCATTTCACAATATGGCTGTCTGTCCCCGAAGTCGGAATGTGGCTACCTTTATGGTGTGTGTGTGTGTGTGTGAGGAGGGGGGTGGGAACCCGGTGGCTGTCACCATTGGAGGACCTGGGAACTGCAGCTGAGGGTCAGCCCAACCCCAGGACATCATCTTGTCATGGGCAGTGTGGGGACTTTTAGGCAATGTTGAATACACAGCATAGTTGTGCCAGTCTTTAAGGGAGAGAGAGACAATGACAATGACAATGACAAATTCTTTTATTTCGAGGATAAGGACTCATGTGCTTTTTACATCCTGTCCCCGCCCGTAGGGATACATCTTAATAATAGCCCAATACTCATACACTCTCACAGTAGAAACAAAGGGAAATAACCCTTTCAAAAAAACACCCCAAACAAATAAAAGAAACCCCCCAAAACAACCCCTCCCCCCAAAAAAAAGAAAAACAACAACAACAAGACACACAAAAAAAGAATAAAAAAGAAAAAGAGTAAAACAACAAAAACAAAAACCAAGATAACCCCCCCCCCCCCCCCCCCCCCCTCTCAAACTTAAGAAGTCATAAAAATAAGCATCTACACCTTGTGAAATGGTACACATAGTTGTTACAGGTAACAATAAGATATTGAAATAGGGCATTCATTAAAACTCAAGTGCAGCCAACAAGCCCAATAAAATATTAAAAATATAAGTACGTACTTTATCAGGATACACAACAACTATAACTATAAGCAGAACAATAAAAGGAGAGAGAGAGAGAGAGAGAGAGAGAGAGAGAGAGAGTTTCCTGCTTCCCACTTAATAATTATAGTTATAATAATTTTGTTATAATAATGAAGGTCCTTGATTACCGATTTGCATCACCACATTGATCAAATGGGTGGGGGTGGGGGGTGTGAAGACGGAGGGGTAAATGGAAAGGAAAACCCCTTCAGGTTTATTCTGTGTGATACAAATCCTAACGACATCCCAGTGGGTTTCTGTTTTCACACATTCTTAGAACGACCTTGATTTCCGGAAATGCAGAATTCTGGGTATGGGGGACAACTCTGCAAACAAATCGCACAGAGTGGCGGCCCTGCACTAATGCCTGTCACTGTGGTGGTCGTTAGTGGCGCCTGTTCTGAGCTGATAATCATGGGCAGGACACGCACCACTTACCAAACCCTCCACTGATGGCAGTGACATCTCAGTCGCGGAGCCAGACTAAGTGAAAGCCTATCTGGGGTGGTGGCCACCCCAATGTCCATCCACTAACCTTCTCCTGTGAACCTCCAACCCCAAAAGCTTTGATACAAACTCACCACAGGCACAGAAGTGTATGGGGAGTCAAAACTCAAGTTACTATGAGAGCAAAGCAAGTGGAGACATGGAATCAGATACTCTTTCTTAATGTTATAAATAGCGTGATGATCACTGAGGATGATGTCATGCTGCTGCTATGGAGCTGCATGGGCCACAAGACTCCATGACAGGGTTGTACTCTTGACTTCCTATCATACTAAATATATATATATATATCTCCCGGTGTCAACTGGGCCCTGAGAGATACAGACACTTGCAGTGTTGGTCAGGCACTTTGAGAAACATTCCAACTTGCACCCTTGAAGTGGACATTGTTGTTTTCCTTGCGAGGCTGGGCTCCCAGGTTCCCCCATGGCGAGACTTTGCCCAGATGTGACCGTTTTTCCACCAGTTAGATACCCGCATTGCGGCTTCAGGGACAGTGTCTAAACAGGACACCCAAGTGTGCATGCGTTTTTTGGAGAAAAAAAGTCATCCACTCCTACTGGCACGAAAAAGCCTATTGTTTCAAAAGGCAGAGGGGTTTCAACGTGTGCAGATGTTTCGTGTGCGTTCGCACACGAGGCCTCGGTTTATAGTCTCATCCGAAGAACTTTTGGGGGAGTGGAATCAGTACTGATGTTAACTCCCGGGTAAAATCGCCCAAACGGACACCTCTGGCGTGGCTCGATCCCAGGCCGTCAGACCTCGAGCACAACGCTCCAACCGCTAGCCGCCCCCCCCCCCCCCTCCTCATCGTTGAGGGAAGCAAAATTTAAAGGAGCCTTTTCTCTCATCCCTTTTGTCCTTAAAAGCGGTGGCGATCTGAAGACATACTCAAGGCAAACAAAACAAAAATAATAAACAGATAAGAAGCAAGCCGAGTCACAAAGAAGTAAAATTAATATACAAAAACCTACCCACGAAATACAAGAAAAAAATGCATATAAACAACTAATACATAATCAAAAACAAATAACAAAAAATATTTGATGTGTAACAAAGGAAGGGAGTTAAGCACACTCGTACGTTTTACAGATTGTCTCCCTTGGACCGGACTGGGGACGGCATAGCTCAGTGGTCGGAGTACTCGCTTCCCCCAGCCAAGGTTAAGCAGCGTCGAGCGTGGTTACCGCTTGGGTAGGTGACCGTTTGCGCGCCTTGGCTTCAGTACTGTCCCCCAGTTCACCCAGCTGTAAATGGGTACCTGCCTCTTTAGGGTCAGGGAAGGTAAATCAGCGAGGGAGAGGAGATGGGCGCCGCCTTCAATATGCTGGCCCCTAGAGAAGCTGAGGTCTCTGATGCCTCACTCCCCTACGACCTCATAGGTTATGGGACACCTTTACCTTTTGTGTGTGAAAAGGGCTGGGGAATTGGAAGAAGCAAGAACTTGCTATGGCTCTGTTGAGCAAATTATGGAAAGACAGAGGCATTTTAACAAAGCTGAAAATATTGTTTATTGCGCTGCTGAATTTGGTATGGTGTCATGTCCTGGTGGAAAGCCTGGACTATGAATACAGATGACGAAAATAAAACCAGTGTAACAGAGCTGTGGTTCTCCATCCTCACAGACTACAGAAATGGACAGACAAAACAGGTGTGTTGAAAGAACTAGCTTTCCAGCGCGACATGCTTGCAGCTAGCGATCTACAGAAAGAAAACTGAAGTATGTCGGGCACACGAGCAGAAACGCAAGAACCGACTTGATGACATCAGTCCTGCAGGGAAGAGGAGTGGGGACAAAGAGAAAGCAAGGAAGGAAGGCAGGAAGGAAGGAAGGCAGGAGGCAGGAAGGCAGGAAAGAAGGCAAGAAGGAAAGAGGAAGGAAGGAAGGAAGGCAGGAAAGAAGGCAAGCAGGAAGGAGAGGAAGGAAGGAGAAGGAAGGCAGGAAGGAAGGAAGGAAGGAAGGAAGGCAGGAAGGAAGGAAGGAAGGAAGGAAAGAGGCAGGAAGGAAGGAAGGAAGGAAGGCAGGAAGGAAGGAAAGAAGGCAGGAAGGAAGGAAGGCAGGAAGGAAGGAAGGCAGGAAGGAAGGAAAGAAGGCAGGAAGGAAAAAAGGCAGGAAAGAAGGAAGGAAGGAAGGACAGCAACAAGGTACACGAACTGAGGGCAGGAAGCAGACAGCACACTGAAGGAAGGAAGAAAGGCTGAAGAGAAAACAGGAGGGAGGGAAGGAGGAAAGAAGGCAGGTAGGGGACAGAACAAGCAGCACACATCCCCCTTCCCCTGCGATACAGACAGTACAGCAGGTGCAGCATGACA
The DNA here is from genome assembly GCA_028751875.1 of Rapana venosa. Lineage (NCBI taxonomy): Eukaryota > Metazoa > Mollusca > Gastropoda > Neogastropoda > Muricidae > Rapana > Rapana venosa. The sequence continues at coordinate 48,294,903 of CM054156.1, forward strand.
GACAGACAACAGGTGAGCAGGGAAGGCAGCATGACAAGACGTGATCGACGTCACAGTGACAGACAGTGACAGACAGGAGCGAGAGGTGATGAGGTGACAGCAGGACAGACAGTGCAGAAGGTGACAGACAGGTGACAGCAGGGACAGACAGGCGACAGACAGTCCACTCTCGACAGCGAACAGACAGGTGACAGACAGGTGACAGACAGGTGACAGACAGGTGACAGACAGGTGACAGACAGTGACAGACAGTGCTGACAGACAGGTGACAGACAGGTGACAGACAGGTGACAGACAGGTGACAGACAGGTGACAGACAGGTGACAGACAGGTGACAGACAGGTGACAGACAGGTGACAGACAGGTGACAGACAGGTGACAGACAGGTGACAGACAGGTGACAGAGACGACAGGCGACAGACAGGTGACAGACAGGTGACAGACAGGACAGACAGGTGACAAGACAGACAGTGACAGACAGGTGACAGACAGGTGACAGACAGGTGACCGGCGACAGACAGGTGAAGTCTCTTAGATCAGAAATCTCCTCCGGTCATTGCTTCAGCCAGTCAAGTCAAGTCAAGTCAAGTCAAGTCAAAACCACTTTGATCATCCCATGAAGGGCAAGTATAATACTGATAGGCACATTGATACCTATCATAATCTCGAAAGACACAAGAAAGCTACATCCCTATTGGTTACATTTCAAGATAGCCAGTGATGATACAGGTGGTGTGGCAGCTGAGAATGAGTCATAACGATGACAATAAGTGAGACAACGACAGAAACCACACACACACACACACACACACACACACACACACACACACACACACACACACACACACACACACACACACACACACACACACACAGATGGGGTATATAACGTTTACGCAAAGCTGCATATTTTGGGCATATGAGCCAAAAATGACATCAATCTTCAATGACAGGTCCGTCACACTGAACACAATAAGGATTTACAGGTGTTTTCTTATAGCGTGGAATGCCTCCCCTTTATGATCACAGGTTTCCATCAGGCTTGAAGGTTCAGATGCTGTGTTCAAACCCTTCTGAGACACTGATTGTGAACTTGGCAGTTTATGTAATTGAATGTCTAAAGATCTCTTTCCCTGCCTGCAACAAAGACTATGTGCTGACTGTATTATATCACCTCGACTGCTCCATGGTTGCTTTTTCATATTGTGTTCATATGGGTCTTATGGCCTGCAAAAACTGAATGAATGTGATTGATTGATTGATTGATTGATTGACACACACAATATCTTACTGCCCACCTCGTCCATCCCTGCCTTTTCATTAAAAAAAACAAAACAAAACAACTTCTCTTCAGGTCACAAACTAACAATCTCCTCTCTACCTTTGACTCTTTTCTCATTACCAACAGTGTTCATGGATACATAATCACGCACCAAGCTTTCCTAACACAAAGCAGCACTTACAGTTAGATTATGACAGTATTGTCATTGCCCTTTATGGGATGATTACAGTGTTTTTAACTTGACTTGACTTTGACTGGACTTACAACTACCAACCAGTTGATCAAATCAGTCCTTGGCGGTGATGCCCTTTCCTGAACCTCTAAGCTTGACCTTCACCAGTTATCTTCGCTTTTATCTGTCTTATTTGTGTCAGATACCACTATCTACATTCTTCTATGGTGAAGTCTTGGTGCCAAAAGCGTGCTCTAGAATCTGTAGAGTTACTTCTGCAGCTGTGTCGCTGTCATGGTGGGAAGGTCCAGTGTGCTTCTCCTTCCTTCCTTCCTTCCTGCCTGCCTTCCTTCCTTCCTTCCTTCCTGCCTTCTTTCCTTCCTTCCTTCCTGCCTTCTTTCTTTCCTTCCTTCCTTCCTTCCTTCCTTCCTTGGACACGCTTCTTCTTCTTCTTGTTCTTCTTGTTCTTGTTTTGTTGTTGTTGTTCTTCTTCTTCTTCTTCTTCTTCTTCTTCTCCGCTTTAATGTTTTAGCTCTCATGCATACGGTAGCTTATGATGTTTGCCCCGGTTATCTAAAAGCAATGTTCTCTTTCCAACATCATCACGAATCATACAGAGCTATTGTCCCCAAAGCAAACTTAGATCTATTCAAAACGAGTTTTTCTTTCAATGGCAGCAGAGAATGGAATGCCCTTCCACCGATGTTTCGTAGAATACCAGAGCACTCTACATTTAAGACAGAAATAAAACAGCTGTTGTTTGATATGTGTGACTAACTACTCGCAGTCAACACACACAATGAACTCCAATGTGTATGAACATAATTGGTGCCTATATTGACTATGATATCAAAGACATATAGTGTGCACTTCTCTGTGTGTGTGGGTGGGGGGGGGGGGGGGGGTGCGTGCGTGCGTGTGACTATGTATGTAGAGTCGAAGAATGGGTGTGTGTGTGGTGTGTGTGTGTGTGTGAGGGGGGGGGGGGGGGAGGGAGGCGTCCGTTCCTGCGTGTGTACACTTGTGTGAGTGTGTGTGGTGTGTGTGGGGGGGGGGGGGGGGGGGGGGGGGGGGGGGGGGGGGGGGGGGGGGGGGGGGGGGGGGGGGGGAGAGAGGAGATAGTATATGTACGCGCATGGCGCACGTGTGTAGATAGGGCGTACCATTGGCTGTACTGTGGGAGAATCTTGCAGATGGGGTGAGTGTCTGAGTGGGGTATGCAATGCCAGCATGGAGTGGGTGGTATGGAGGTGGTGGAGGGTAGTGTGTGTGTGTACTTGGCGGATGTATAATAAAAAATGAGGGTGGCGTGTCTGTGTGTGCGACGCGGTGAGAGGGTGGGAACGGCGGCGCGGAATTTCGGGGGTGTGTGATTAAGTGGTATATAGAGAAAATAATAATGTTGCATTCAGTTTAATGGGCTTTCCCCCAAGTCTTTCTGAATTTGTTAATTTGTTGAAGGTAGAGTTTTCCACACATTTTTATCGGTTGTTTACGTTTTCCTTTGGTTTTTTCTTTCTTTGTTTTTAATTACTTTCAAGTTTGTTTTTCTTTGGCATGAATGTTAAAAGGGCCTTTATTGTGCCTATTCTTTACTCCATTAAAGATTCAATCAACCTTCTTCTTCTTCTTCTTCTTCTCCATTCTTCTCCTTCTTCTCCTTCTCCTTCTTCTTCTTCTTCTTCTTCTCTTTCTCCTCCTCCCCTCCTCCTCCTCCTCCTCCTCCTCCTCTCCTCCTCCTTCTTCTTCTTCCCTGTTCTTCTTTCTTCTTCTTCTTATTCTTCTTCTCTTCTTCTTCTTCTTCATTCTTCTCTTTCTTCTCCTCTCCTCCTCCTCCTCCTCCTCCTCCCCTCCTACTCTCCTTCTTCTTCTTCTTTCTTCTTCTTCTTCTTCTCTTCTTCTTCTTCTTCTTTTTCTTCTCTTCTTCTTCTTCTTCTTCTCCTTCTCTTCTTCTCTTCTTCTCCTCCTCCTCCTCTCTCCTTTCCTCTTCTCCTCCTCCTCCTCCTCCTCCTCCTCCTTCCTCTCCTTTCTTCTTCTTCTTCTTCTCTTCTTCTTTCTTCTTCTTCTTCTCTTCTTCTCTTCTTTCTCTTCTTCTTCTTCTTCTTCTTCTCTTCTTCTTCTTCTTCTTCTTCTTCTCTTCTCCTCCTCCTTCTCTCTTCTCTCTTCCTTCTTCTTCTTCTTCTTCTTCTTCTTCTTTCCTTTTCTTCTTCTTCTTCTTCTTCTTCTTCTTCCTCTTTCTTTCTTCCTCCTCCTCCTCCTCCTCCTCTCCTCCTTCCTTCCTCCTCCTCCTCCTCCTCTTCTTCTTCTTCTTCTTCTTCTTCTTCTCTTATCTTCTTTCTTTCTTCTTCTTCTTCTTCTTCTCCTCCTCTCTCCTCCTCCTCCTCCTTCTCTTCTCCTCTTCTTCTCTTCTTCTTCTTCTCTCTTCTTCTTCCTTCTTCTCTTCTTCTCTTCTTCTTCTTCTCTTTCTTCTCTTCTTCTTCTTCTCTCCCCCTCTCCTCCTCCTCCTCCTCCTCCTCCTCCTCCTCCTCCTCCTCCCTTCTTCTTTCTTCTCTTCTTCTCTCTTCTTCTTCTTCTTCTTCTCTTTCCCTTCTCCTCCTCCTCCCTCCTCCTCCTCCTCCCCTCCTCCCCTCCTCCTCCTCCTCCTCCTTCTTTCCCTTCTCTTCCTTCTCTTCTTCTTCTTCCTTTTCTTCTTCTTCTTCTTCTTTTGCGTTTCTCGGCTAGAGCTCCGAGGTTCCCCAATGCTGAGATGTTAGTGTACGCAACCCTTTCCTTAACCCACTATTGAGGTAGCCGCACTCCGACATGAGGGATGGTTTCCGAACACAACACCGGTGTGCATGCGATTTCTGTTGTTGTCATCCGTTCTTATCGGCCCACAATGGCCTACTCTTTCGAAACGTGGAACGGGGTTTTAAAGTGTGTGCAAGATGTTCTGCGTACGTTCGCACACGAGATTTCAATGTATAGTCTCATCCGAAGGACATCGCTTTTTTTCATGTCAAACTAGGAAGGAAGGGCGAGGCTGGGAATGGAACCCAGAACCTCACGGCTGACTTGTTGGCAGGCGGACGTCTAAACCGTCCTGCCACCGTCTTTCTTGCGTCACGTCCATCTTGTGTGAAGGGCGAAGGCTTCTGTGTGCCAGAGTGGCCCTACCCCTGTCAGCTTTTTTGTCCAGCTCTTTGCTGACGTCACTGAAGATGGAGGGAGGGACAGTCTGGTGGTCAGCACGTTGCGGTTTGCACTCGCGATTCTGTTTCTCGTCTGTTTCCTGGCTAGAGCTCCACGGTTCACCAAGGGTGAGGTAGAGCGAATGTGACCGTTTTTACCCACCATGAAGGTAGCCGCATTCCGACTTCGGATCTGACAGCTGGTGTCAAGGTTCCAGCCACCACGCAGAGCCCCGTTCAAGGGATTTCCCCCTGGAGTTAACAGCAGTGCTGGTCTGACTGACTCTGATCCCCGGAAAATCCTTTGGATGGGATTAGAAACCAAGGCCCTGTGTGTATACGCTCGCAGAACATCTTGTGCACACGTTAAATAAAAGTCTGCCCCGTTTTTCGGAAGAGTAGACCACTGTGCCGGCAGGAACAAACGAATGACAAGATTGACAAAACCGCTTACATATAGAGACTAGATGTAAAATGAAAGAAAAGCACATAAGAGCTTAATGTAGTATCCTCAAAATAAAAACAAAGGTAAAAAAAAAAAGGTAAAGAAGTCCCATAACCTATAAGGTCGTAGGGGA
>CM054156.1:48307604-48317604 GCA_028751875.1 Rapana venosa
GGTATGGTATGTTATGGTATGGCATGGTAAGGTATGGTGTGGTATGGTATGGCATGGTATGGTATGGTATGGTGTGGTATGGTGTGGTAAGGTATTGTGTGGTATTGTATGGCATGGTATGGTATGGTATGGAATGGTATGGCATGGTAAGGTATGGTATGGTATGATTTGGTATGGTATGGTGTGGATATGGTTTGGTACGGTGTGGTATGGTGGATATGGTTTGGTACGGTGTGGTATGGTGTGGTATGGTTTCGTATGGTGTGGTATGGTGTGGTATTGTTTGGTATCAGTGTATGTTGGAAAAAAATTGGCACAGACAGGGATCGAATCCTCGCTGTGGTCTTGGTGCTAGTCTTTCGGGTAACGCGATAAAGGGGGCTTTGTGCGTAACATCCAAATGACATTGTATTGTATTGTATTTTATTGTATTGTACACCGCTTTAAGTCACTGCAGATTTCTCTGCGTGAAATTCGGGCTGCTCTCCCAAGGGAGAGCGCGTCGCCACCCATTTTTAAAAATTTGCATTATGTATTAAGTTTTCTTTCAGAGTGGGGTTTTGTTTTCAATAGAATGTTGCGAGGAACATGAATAAAGCACATGCGTGCTTAGTTCCTTATTCTCGAAATAAAGGGAAACAGTGAATCAAAACAACAAAAACAGCAGCAGCAACAACAACAACAACAACTATTTGAAAAGGTGGTGGTGGGGGCAGGGGGAAGAGATTTTATGGATTGATTTGTTTTGCTTTGAGTTTATCAGACGAACAGCTGGTTTAGTGTGGAGTTTTGTTGTTGTTTTATGTTGTTGTTTTGTTGTTGGTTGTATTTCAATGAAGGCAGGGGACAGTCAAGTGCGGGTTGTGCAAGACGCCTCAACGACGATTCTTGGCCCTGTCTGTGGGGTGGTGTCTTACCTAAACGTGAACTCTGTGTTAGATCGCCGATGATGAGGGCGCCAAAACCAGAATGACGTTATGGCGTCATCCGGGAAATGACGTCACTGGGAAAGTGGCGCGCTGTGACAAGATCGCTGGAACGGCAGAAAAGGCACGCAGTCTCTTGCTCAGTCTGTCTCTCTGTCTGTCTCTCTGTCTGTTTGTCCGTCTATCTGTCATTCATTCATCCATCCTTCCATCCATTCACCCATTCGCCTATCCAGCCAGACAGTCAGCTATTCTTCAAGCAGGCAAGCAGGCAGGCAAGCCGTCATGGAGCGAGATGTTGTCCCCACATTAAACCAACACAACACAACACAACACAGCCACAGAATCAGCAGCTCCTGGTGAAGGTGGAGCACTGCCATTCTCAGCTGATGGCGACACATCACTCACTCACTGGGGGGCGGGGTAGCCTAGTGGTTAGAACATTGCGCTCGCAATCTGACGACCCGGGCTCGATTCCCGTTCATAGGGATATTTTCCCCTGGAGTTAACATCAGTGCAGACTCCACTCTCCCCGAAAGTCCTTCGGATGAGACTATAAACCGAGGTCCCGTGTGCGAACGCACGCAGAACTTCTTGCGCACACGTTAAATCCTGGTCCGCTTTTCGTAAGAGTAGGCCATTGTGTGCCCGTGGGAACAGATGACAGAATTTACAAAACCACATACACACGGGGACTGGATGTAAAAAAAGCACGTAAAGCTCGATTTAAAAGAATAAAAAAAACCCCACCCAAACCCAACAAACTCATCACTCACTCACTATCACTTCACCCACCCACCATCCATCCCATCCATCCATCCATCCATCCATCCACCCATCCATCATCCATCCAGCTGGTCGACCGACTGCCCAATCAACCAACCAAACCAACCAACCAACCAACAACCAACCAAACCAACCAACCAATCAATCAATCAATCAACCAATCAATCAACCAACCAACCAACCAACCAATCAATCAATCAATCAATCAACCAACACAACCAACAACCAATCAATCAATCAATCAACCAATCAATCAACCAATCAACCAACCCACAAACCGATCAATCAATCAATCAATCAATCAAACCAATCAACCAATCAACCAACCAATCAACCAATCAATCAACCAATCAATCAATCAACCAACCAACCCACAAACCGATCGATCAACCAATCAATCAATCAATCAATTAACAAATCAATCGATCAGCGCTGTGTTTTGCCCCCCCCCCCCCCCCCCCCCATTAAAAGCCCCTCCACCCCTGTTCTGTTGCGGCAGCTGCTGGGCGGAGAGGTGTACCACTACCACTCCAAGCTGATGGCCAAAGACCCTCACGGCAAAGGAGGCAAATTTGTCTGGCATCAAGATTACGGGTGGGACTGTTTGTCTGTGTGCTAACACCGGTCTGCCTTTTTCGGTTTTTCCTTGTGTTTTGTTTTCTTTGTTGTTGTTGCTGCTATTGTTGTTGTTGGCAGTAGTGGTATTTGGGGGTGGTGGTGGTGGTGGGGGGGTGGGGGGGGGGGGGGGGGGGGGAGGGTGGTGTTGTTGTTACTGTCGTTGAACTGTCTTTCTGCTGCTTTTATATTCAATTTGATATGATGAATTATCATCTCAATGTTTTGTTTTTTTAAAAGACTTTTTTAAAATTAAAAAAAGTATCAGAGTTTTGCTTAATTTTTCAGTGGTGAAACGATTTGTACATCTTTACATTTGGTGCTTTCTTTTTTTATCTTGATCCTTCAGTGCACGCTCCTTCCGGAATAAACATTCGTCAGACTTGTTTATTTTCCTTCCCTGCGTACGTCAGACAACAGACCGACGCGCATATTGTGTGTGCATACGTGCGTATATATTGTAATTTTCGGTTGCATGTAGTTGTGTATGTTTGTGCGAAATATATGTTAGTGTGAACGCGCGCATAATGTGAGTTTCTTTCCTGTTATTGGAAAGCAGCTCCGCAACTACAGTATATCAGACTTCTTTAGTTAAATACAACAATTTGTCCATAATGCTGCGTCGCTTTTCTGACTGTTAGGTCATTTCTTGCAAGTGAGCTTTTTAGCTGTATAAGTTATTTTTGCCTTTATAGAATTAGTTGTTGTTGTTGTTTTTTGTTAGTATTTCCAGCTTCTGCATATAATCTCAAAATACGTCTCAATCTTCTTTTTTATCGGTTTTTCATCGATCTTCCAAGCATCAGGTCCTTCTTCTTTTTTGTTTCCCTTTTCTTTCCGCTTTCACCTTATTCCCCTCCTTTTCGTTGTTGGCTTGTCCTCTTCAGCTCCCGGAATTCGGTAAGCACTATTTAAATTTATGTTAGTTATCATCAACAGCAGAACCGTTTCGTATTCTAGTTGTCCTCTTGTGATTTTGTCTGTTGTTGTAGTTGTTGTTGTTGTTGCTGTTGCTGATGTTGTTGTTATCTCTGTGTCTATTCATTATTTTTGTTTTCGAATGCTTCCTCTTTTCAGATACTGGTACAAGAATGGCTGCCTGTATCCCGACATGCTCAGCGTCTTCATTCCCATCGACCCCTGCAAGAAAGAAAATGGCTGCATGCAGGTTACACTTTTAGTTCTTCTTCTTAGTCGTCGTCGAACGCTCAGGCAGTAACTATTGTTGTCTCGCATATGAGCGAAAATGCGTTGCGCTGCCGTTAGGCGCCTGACAAGTCAGGCCCAGCCATTCGACCGCGGCATGGAAGAGAACTGTTATCTATTGAGTCTTTCTAGAAAAAGAAAGGTCAGGAGAATGGACCAAGAAGGCAGAAAATGGACAAGAAGGAAATGACAGGAAGGAAAGGATCAAGGCAGAAACACAGAGAGGGATAGAAAAGAGGGAATTCCTCGTACAGAATTTCCAGAAGATGGGGATGCTATTTATACTGACAGGCCCCGGCATTCCTACGGGAGATTTTATTTCTAAATCTGGTTAACTGACAGACAATTAGCGAGCAGGCAAGCACGCCAACAAACAAACAAACAAATATGCAAGCAACAGACAAAGCAAAGAAACATTCTTACGGAATACCTCCTCGGCATGGAAGGGAATTGTCATCTTTTAAGTCTTTCTAGAAACTTTGACCGGCCACTATGTTAGTATATTAGTGTGTGTGTGTGTGTGTTGTGTGGTGTGTGTGTGTGTGTGTGTGTGTGTGTGTGTGTGTGCGAGAGAGAGACAATGACAATGACAAATTCTTTTATTTCGAGGATAATGAATAAGCACATATGTGCTTTTTTACATCCAGTCCCCGCCCGTTAGGGATACATCTTAATAATAATAACCCAATACTTATACAGTCTCACAATAAAAACAAGGGGAAAAAACCCTTTTCAAAACAGCTCCCCCCCCAACAACCACCCCCCCCCCTCCCAAAGCAAGCAAATAAAAAAAAACCTAAAATACCCACCCCCACCCCCACCCCCCAAAAAAAACCCTAACCAAAACAAACAAACAAACAAAAGAGAAAGAAAAACCAAACCAACAGAAGAAGATAAAAAGAGAAAAAACAGACAAACAACAACAACAACAAGAACAACAACAGAGCCAAGAAAAATAACACAACCAAACTTAATAAGTCATAAAAATAAACATCTACACAATGTCAAATGGTACACATACTTGTTACACATAACTATAAGATATTGAAATAGGGCACTCATTAAAACTTATGTACAGAGGCAAGTCCAATAAAGTATTGAAAATATAAAATATGAATCCTTCATCAGGATACACTATAACTATAAGCGAGACGATAAAAGGTGAGAAAGAGACAGAGAGACAGAGAGAGTGTGTGTGTGTATTTCAGAGATAATATCCAATTATATAATTCCCAAAACAGTATGCGATCCCATCAACACTCATTTTAGATTATATTCGTTTCAAATTATATGTCATGATACTGAAATAAATTTAATACCCATACATCCACACAATAAAAACAAGAAACAAAGCAAAGAAGAAATCTAAACCTATACAGTCATTGAGGGAGAGAATATGAGTGAGTGAGTGAGTGTGTGTATGTATGTGTGTGTGTGTGTGTGTGTGTGTGTGTGAGTGTGTGTGTGTGTGTGTGTGTGTGTGGGAATTCAGGGATAATACTAAATATGTAATACTCACATTAGCACACGATCAACACAAACACTTTTTAATTATACTCATACAAATTGAATGTCATGATAATAAAATAAGTGCAATACCCATACACTCACATAATAAAGAGGGGGAAAAAGCCAATAAAGTCATAAAAAGAACATCTACACATTGTAAGTAATGGAAACAAATTCTTTTTTTCAGGATAATGAATAAGTACTCATGTGCTTTTTTACATCCAGTCCCCGCCCGTGGGGTCACATTGAAAATGCACTCAGTACTCATATTTTCAAACAGTAGAAGCAAAGGAAAAAAAATTTTTTTTTAAAGAAAAGAGAGAAAAAGAAAAAACAAACAAACAAACAGACAAACAAACAAACAAACAACCTCGGACGAGCAAACGACAAAATAAACCCCAGAAACGCCCCCCCCAAAAAAAAAACACACCAAAAAACAAAACAGAAAAAAAACAAAAAATAAATTTAAAAACAACAACAACAACAAAAACAGACAAAAGCACCCTCCCAAACAGACAAACAAAAACCAAGAAAAAACAACAACAAAGAAACAAATGAGAAAAAAACCCAAAAAAACCCACCCAAATTTTTTTTTAAAAACCCAACACCGTTCCCCCCTCCACACACACACACACACACACACACCAAAACAAAAAACAAACAAACAAAAAACTCAAACAAATCAACAACAAAAAACAAAGTAACAACTACAGCAATAACAACAGAGAGAGAGAGAGAGAGAGAGAGGAGAGGAGAGAGAGAGAGAGAGAGAGAGAGGAGAGGAGAGAGAGAGAGAGAGAGAGAGAGAAACTTGTAGATCATAAAATTGAGCACAGGGTGTGTGTGTGTTTCAAGGATAATACTAAATATATAATTCTCAAGACAGCACAGGATCACCATCAATATTCTTTTCGAATATACTCGTACAAATTGAACGCCATGAAAAAGAAATAAGCCCAATATCAATACACTCTTACAATAAGGAGAAAAAAATCACTAAAGTCATAAAATGAACATCTATACATTGTGAGTAAGAGAGAGAGATGGGGAGGGGGGGGGGGGGAGAAATGAGAGAGAGTGGGAGAGAGAGGGGTGTGTGTGTGTGTGTGTGTGTGTGTGTGTTGTGTGTGTGTGTGTGTGTGTGTGTGTGTGTGTGTGTGTTTGTGTGTGTGTTAAAGATTTAATGCTTTTTGTTTGTAAACAAACAAAACAAAAAGGACATAGAAAAAAAATACTGAATATCATTCTCAAAACAGCACATCATCACTGTCAACACTCTTTTTCATTATACTCGTACAGATTAACACATATTGTTGTTATGATAGATATATTTCTTATAACTATAGTGTAGTTAAAAGAAAATTAATATAAAATAAAAATTTTAAAAAAAAAAAAAAAAACCTTACACTTTGCTAAACTCACTTTTTCATTTATTTGAAAGGGGGAGAGAGAGAGAGAGGAGAGAGAGAGAGAGAGAGAGAGAGAGAGAGAGAGAGAGAGAGAGAGAGAGAGAGAGAGAGAGAGAGAGAGAGAGGGACAAGTCTGACATACAGACAGGTGAAGGGAAAGGGCAGGGCAGATAGGTAAGATGGAAAGGGCAGATAGGTAAGGGAGGATATGCAACTTCGTTTTTAAGGCTATGGACTGTGGTTTGTTATTGTTGATGTATCAAGTGAGTTGATAATTGAGTTTTGTAGATTGTTATTGATTGATGTTGTTTAACTGAATCTGGAAGGGAGTTCCACAGCATAGGGCCTGAGTAAAGTAGACTAGATTTGAATAAGTCTATTCTCGGTATAGGGACACTGGGCTTTATAGTATTTCTGGATTGGTTTAGGGGGAATTTGTCCTTTAATTATGATGGAACGGTTCCTGTCATGATCTTGAACATCATAACTCCTTTGTTATATTTTAGTCGTTGGTGTAAGGGAGAATATTTAATTGAGTATAGTCAGCTTCTAATAAGCTTGTCTTTTTTAAAAGGACCAGTTTAAAAGCACGCTTGTACAGACTCAGTAACGGTTTCATAGTGTTTGCACTAGCAGAATCCCACAGGGTAGAAGCATAGTCTATTGAGGATTGTATATAAGCTAAGATTACATCATGGTGAAAAGACGGTTTCAGTCTAGCGTTAACATCGCACAGACACGAAGTTTTCCAGGAGCAGACATAGGGAGTGATCATGATCTTGTGATGATGACTTTCCGACTACGTCTAAAGAAAATCCACAAGCGGAACAACATCAGGATCAAATTTGACCTCGAGAAGCTGAAGGACCCAGAGGTATTAGAAATTTTTCAAGCAAGGATAGGTGGAAAGTTTGCAGCACTCACTGTGATAGACTCAGACATAGATACACTGACGAATAGTTTCAATACAGCAGTGACTGAAACAGCAAACGAGCTTCTTGGCAAACGCCGACCAGTCAAAAAACCATGGGTCACACCTAACATCCTACAACTATGCGACAAGCGTAGAGAGTTGAAGAAAAAGAAAAAAGAAACAAAAGAAAGAGCAGAACAATATAGGGCAGTCAACAAAAGAATCAGGAAGTCCATGACGGAGGCAAAAGAGAAATGGATCGGTGAACAGTGCCAAGACATTGAAGAGAACATCAAGAAAAACAATAGCAAGAAAGCATATCAGCTGGTGAAAGACCTGACTAGCACGAAACAGAGAAAAGGTTTAACAATCCAAGACAAAAATGGGAAGTGTCTCACTGACGACCAGGATATTCTGAACAGATGGACAGAATACTGCTCCGACCTGTATAACTATAGAACCGCAGGAGATCCAGAAGTCCTTAATGTACCCGAAAGCAAAGACACAGACAGTCACCCTATCCTCCGAGAAGAAGTGGAAACAGCAGTCAGATCGCTGAAAAAGGGGAAGTCAGCAGGGGCTGACAACATTCCAGCTGAGTTGGTCCAAGCTGGAGGGGAAGCCATGATCAGCGCCCTACTAAGAATCTGCAACAAGATCTGGCAGACAGGAAAATGGCCAACACCATGGACGCAGTCGCTCATCATCACCCTCCCCAAGAAAGGAAATCTACAACAATGCCATAATTACCGCACAATCAGCCTCATATGTCACCCAAGCAAGGTCATGCTGCAGATAATATTGAATAGACTGAAGCCACAAGCAGAGACCATCATTGCTGAGGAACAAGCAGGTTTCAGAGCAGGGCGCAGCACAACAGAACAGATATTCAACCTCAGAATACTATGTGAGCGGTACCTTCAACATCAACAAGACCTATACCACGTATTTATCGATTTTAAGAAGGCATTTGACAGGGTGTGGCATGCAGCTTTGTGGGCAACCATGAACTTGTACAGCATCAATGCAAACCTGATCAGAGTCATCAAACAGCTGTACAGCGAGGCCACCAGTGCAGTGTACTACAACAACAACATTGGAGAATGGTTTCGAACAACAGTTGGAGTAAGGCAGGGCTGTCTACTCTCACCCACTCTTTTCAACATCTTCCTTGAGAGAATCATGGCTGATGCACTGGAACATCATGAAGGATCAGTCAGCATTGGTGGCAGAACGATCACAAACCTCCGCTTCGCAGATGACATCGATGGAATAGCAGGATCAGAAAAAGAGCTTGCCAGCCTAACAGAACACTTGGATAAGGCCTCCAAAACATACGGCATGGAAATCAGTACAGAGAAGACCAAACTGATGACTAATAACACCAACGGCATTAGCACTGATATCAGGGTTAATGACCAGAAGCTGGAAACAGTTCAAAGCTTCAAGTACCTGGGAGCCATTGTATCCGACCAGGGATCCAAGCCAGAAGTAGTATGCAGGACTGCACAGACAATAACAGCTCTGTCAAAACTAAACACCATCTGGAGAGATAAGAATATCTCACTTATCTCCAAGATCAGACTAATGCGCTCCCTTGTCATATCCATATTTCTGTATGCCTGTGAATCATGGACCCTGACTGCAGATTTGGAGAGAAGAGTACAGGCAGTGGAGATGAGATGCTTTCGGAGACTCCTTGGCATCTCCTACAAAGACCACATTAGCAACGAAAGCGTGCATAACAGAATCCAGCAAACCATTGGACCCCATGAGAACCTTCTAACGATCGTGAAAAAGCGTAAACTTAAGTGGTATGGGCATGTCACAAGATCCCAAGGAATTACAAAGACAGTTTTGCAAGGCACTGTCCAAGGAGGAAGAAGAAGAGGCAGACCAAGGAAGAGCTGGGAGGATAACATCAGTGAATGGACAGGCCTAGAACTCAACAAAACCCTGAGAAAGGCAGAACAGAGAGAAGAATGGAGGGAACTGGTTGCTGAGTCTTTGAGGGTGCCCCCACGGTCGTCAGACTACGGGACAGATAGATAGATAGATAGATAGATATAAGATTGGAAGAATAGTTTCCTTGAATGAAAGTCAAGAAAGTGCTTGATTTTAGAAAGTTGGTATACTCTTTGGGACATGTATTTGCATATTTGAGATATGTGGTAGAACCAACTGAGATTTTCATCAATTGTTACCCCTAAAACCTTGTGGTGATGGGTTTGTTCAATTACTTCCTTTTTAATTTTGATGGGAGTAAGTTTGTGGGTTAAGTTTTGACGCTTTTGTCTAGTGGTAATAAACATGCATTTTGTTTTTTGTGGGTGTATAGACATATGGTTCAATTCGGTCCATTCAATAAGCTGATCAACACTTTTTTGTAATGCTTTTGCTAGAGAGATAAGGTTATTGTGGCTCGTATGAATAGTTGTGTCATCAGCAAATAGTTCGCATTTGGATTTGATGTGGAGAGGGAGGTCGTTTATGAATAGTGAGAAGAGAATAGGTCCTAGTATGGATCCTTGTGGTACTCCATAATTGATGGCTTGTAGTGTGGATGTAGTTGTGCCTATTGAGACACACTGTTGCCTGTTTTCTAGATAGGAAGCAAGCAGTTGTAAGGTATTTGT
>CM054156.1:48322604-48337604 GCA_028751875.1 Rapana venosa
GAGAGAGAGAGAGAGAGAGAGAGAGAGAGAGAGAGGAGAGAGGGGTGGGGGGGGGGGAGGGAGAGAGAGAGGATAATTTGGTATAATGCAAGGAGGATATATTTACTTTGTTTCCAACAGATCAATTGTGGATTTTTATTTTTGATGCATCAAGTGGATGAAAAAATGACTTTTGAAGTTTGTTAATGGTTGGTGTTGTCTAAATGAGTCAGGAAGGGAGTTCCACAGCACAGGGTCTGAGTAAAGTAAGCTAGATTTGAACAAATCTATTCTTGGGATTGGGACACATGGCTTTTCAGTATTTCTGGAATGATTCATTGGGAACTTGTCTTTTAAGGATGAGGGAAAATTTCCTGTCATTATCTTAATCATCATGATGCCTTTGTTAAATCTTAGTCTTTGGTGTAGGGAAGAATATTTAACTGAGTATAATCCACTTCTAGTAAGGTAGTCTTCTTCAGAAGAACAGTTTTAAGAGCACGTTTTATACAGACTTAATAATGGTTTCATAGTGTTTGCACTAGCAGAATCCCACAGGTGTGAAGCATAATCTATTGAGGATTGTATATAAGCTTGAAAGAATAGTTTTCTTGAATGAAAGTCAAGAAAATGTTTGATTTTTAGTCAGAGTTGGTATACTCTTTGAGACATGTATTTGCACAGATGGGATATGTGATGGTACCAGCTGAGATTTTCATCAATTGTTACTCCTAGAACTTTGTGGTGAGAGGGCTTTGTTCTATTGTTTCCTTTTCAATATGGATTGGAGAAAATTTATGAGATATATTTTGTCGCTTTTGTCTGGTAGTTTAAGCATGCATTTTGTTTTTTGGGGGTGTATAGACATGTGATTTAGTTCAGTCCATTTGACAAGATCATCAGTGCTATTTTGCAATGTCTTTGCAAGAGAGTTAATGTCAGTATGGCTTGTATGTATGGTTGGGTCGTCAGCAAAAAGTTCGCATTTAGATTTGATATGGAGAGGAAGGTCATTTATGTATAATGAAAAGAGAATTGGTCCTAAGATGGATCCCTGTGGTACTCCATAATGAATGGGTTTTAGTGTGGATGTGGACGTAGCTATTGAAACACATTGTTGCCTGTTTGTAAGATAAGAAGCAAGAAGTTCAAGAGTATTTGTAGAGAGATTATATAAGTCTAGCTTTTTAATGAGAAGTCTTCGGTCAATTGTATCAAATGCTTTTTGAAATCTACAAATAATACTCCACAAAATTTATTGTCATTAATTTTTGACAGCCAACTGTCTACAAGACTAGTTAATGCCGTATGGCACGAGTGCTTTTTTCTAAATCCAGACTGATTTGGGTGAAGTAAGTTGTTAATATCTATATGATGGACTATGTGTTTATTCATATGTTTTTCCAAGGGTTTTGAAAGGTAAGATAAAATAGAGATTGGCCTATAATTTGAGGGATCAGAAGTGTCTCCAGACTTGTGGATCGAATCACCTTAGCAGTTTTGGAGGCGTTGAGGAATAGTTCTTATGAAGACAAAGGTTATTAGATATGTGTCAGAGTGTCTGTAATAACTGGAGCTGAGAGTTTCAGTATTCTGCCATCTATTCCATCAGACCACGCGTACTTGATTGTTTGAGGTGAGTCAGGTAATTGTAGACCTCAGAAACAGATATGAATGGTATGTGGAGTTTTGATGGAATATGCTTTTCTTGGCAGAATTATTTTAGTTCATTGAGATCATTGGACTTCGATTTATCATTGTTAATTATGTTAGAAGAAATATTAATGAAGTGATTGTTTAGTTTTTCAGCAGAAATATCTTTAATTACGTTAGATTTGGAAGACAATTGATTATTTGTTATTTGATTGATTGCCTTCCATACAGTCTTTGAATTTTGTTTGGATGAAAGTAGATCTTGGAAATATTTCCTTTTCTCTCGCCGTTTTTGTGAGTTTATGGCATTTCTTAATTTTTTTGCCTCCTCATAATATTTATGTTCTTTTAAGAAATCTCTAAGATAACATGCTTCTTCTAGTTCCTTTGTAAACCAAGGTGGTTTGCGGACATGTTTGATCCTTATGGTTTTTAATGGGGCATGTTTGAGAGAGAGATAGAGAGGGAGAGAGAGAGAGAGAGAGAGAGGAGAGATCAGAGGAGAGAGAGAGACAGAGAGAGAGAGAAAAACAGAGAGAGAGACAGACAGAGAGAGAGAGACAGAGAGAGAGAGAGAGAAGACAGAGAGAGACAGAGAGAGACAGAGAGAGAGAGAGACAGAAAAGAGAGACAGAGACAGAGAGAGAGGAGAGAGAGAGAGCAGAGAGAGAGAGAGAGAGAGAGACGCAGACGTTTATTCATAAAGGCCACAGCCCCTTAGAAGGGGGATAAACATAACAATATGATCATGGCATGAAATGCAATAGTAGAATATTTGCTATTCATGTTAACACTGTGTTTCTTATCTTAAATGCTTTCTGTAAGTACAATGCTAAATGACTTATAGTTGTCTTGTTTGTTGTAGTCAGAAGCAATATCAGTTTAAACAGACAACGTTTCGAGTAATACTTACATGGAATACATTATTTTCTGAGATCACTTAATCCAGGACAAGTCAGAATAAAAATGTACTTCATTTTCTTGTGACTCAAGGCATAATGGGCAAATCAAGTTACAGCCAGGTACTCTTCTATAGCGAAAACGATGCACAAAAATATCAGAAATTCCAAATCTATATTTTGTAATTATTGTTCTTTTCAAATATCTATCCAATTGTACTGATAGATACTCTGGAATACAATGCCAGGAATTTAACATATTATATACATAAAATCTACTGCTGTCTTCCATATGAGCACTCCATCTCTGCCAACCACAATCAATGAAACCATTCATATCACCTACACCCTGATTCATCCATACAAAACCAAAACCATACTCATACAATGTCATTCGTACATTTGAAACCCAGTTGTTGTTTTTTCCTCTGGCATCTAATTCTGTTAGCATGTTGTAAGCCTTATGCGGCAATCTGTGTGGCTCCATCTGAACTACTTTCATCCAATAGCGAATACAAGTGACTATAAAACGTAAATATATAGGGTATCTGTTTGTCTCTCCATAAATTAAATCATTGGGTGTTTGCAACGAAACTCCAAGAAGCCTTTTCAGTGCATACAGTGAACTTTTTCCGTGTGCATTGCCGCTGGGTCCACACCCCACAGTTCTGCACCCTACTGTATCATAGGTTGAATTTGACAGTCAAATATCTTTAAGAGTAGCTTCAATGAGTCATTCCCTAACCAAGACAGCTTCCTTAAAATACAAAGTAATGCATGTTTCGCTCTGCTTGCAAGGTTTTTGCAAGCAAAAGTAAAACTTAAAGGAGTTGAAAGATAAATTCCCAGATATTTATAAATATTCACTACAGGCATATCACTTCCGTTGTACGTCCAATGTTCTCTATCACCAAGATGAACACCTTTTATAAACACTATTATCTGACTTTTACTCATATTTCTTTTTAACTGAAGAGAAGCAACAGCTTTTTCTAAGCTATTTAATTGTGTCTGCAGGCCAACTACTGTTTCAGACAACATCATCAGCTAGTAGTAAAATAAACATTTCCAAACCATCATTTACAAATCTTTCACCATGCCTTCCAGACCTAATAACCTCTACTGTTAATTCATTGATAAACAAAGAAAATGGATAGGGCTACATACATCTCCTTGCTTTACCCCAGATGTACAGTTTATATACTCAGTTAAAGATGAACCAGATCTCACTCTAGCTTTAACAGAATGATACATGCTAACAATACTATGATACAATTTCCACCGCACTCCGTTCTTAAACAAAACACTCCAAAGTATACATCTATTTACTGAATCAAAAGCCTTTTCAAAATCAATAAAAGCTACGTAAAGTTTACGGTTTAAACAGAACTGTTTTTGTATAAATGCCATTAGAGTGAACATGTGGTCTACAGTTAAATAATTTCTCTTAAATCCTGCATGGCATTCCCCAGTTATATTGTTTTCATCCACCCATTCCTGAAGTCTTCTATTAAGAATGGCACTGTAAAGTTTGCTTGTAATGTTGCATAACGATATTCCACGATGATTGTTTGGGTTATTAACATCACCCTTTTATGTAAGGGGAGAACAACTGATTTGGTCCATATTTCAGGAAACATACCCTTGTCAAATAAAATATTGAAAAGTCTAAACAGAAACTCCATTATCATCTCAGATTTACACGCATATTTTGTAATCTCCCCAATAATTCCATCTGGAGAGAGAGAGAGAGGAGGAGAGAGAGGAGGAGAGATGAGAGGAGAAGAGGATGGAGAGATTGAGAGAGAGGAGAGAGAGAGATGAGAGAGATGGAGAGAGTGAAGAGAGAGAGATGTGAGAGAGAGAGAGAGAGAGGAGAGAGAGAGAGGAGAAGACAGGAGAAGAGAGACGAGTGCAAGAAGAAGAGAGGAAAAAAAGATAGAAGATGCACGAGGACGACAGTGCTAAAAAAAAGGAAAGATATATTGTCCCCCCCCCCCCCCCCCCCCAATCTATCCATGCTACTTCCCAACTCCCCATATCGACCCATAGGTTTATATGGTCGTCGACCTTCATCAGTCCATTCTCGGTTTGCCCATCTGTCCGCCTATCTCCTGTCCATCCATCCATCCATCCATCCATCCATCCATCCATCCATCCATCCATCCATCCATCCATCCATCTACTACTACTACTACTACTACTACTACTACTACTACTACATCATGGAATTTATATAGCGCCATATCTCGCAACAACAACAAAAAAATCAAAGCGCTTTCGTTCATCGCACTCATTCACATGCAGCCAGTTACAATTAATAGTTTTTACAAATGCAAATGTATACACACACGCACGCACGCAAGCACACGCACACACACACACGCACACATAATTATAAAGGTTGTACACTCCGGCAGGGTGATTGGGGGTGGGGGGGGGGGGGGTTGGCTGTTGAGGGCAGGGGCAAAATGAAGTGGAACAAGAGGGGACAATATTAGCTTTAAAATAAATGTCTTGAGACCGGATTTAAAAGTGTCATAAGAAGGCTTTTGGCGAAGGGAGAGAGGGAGGTCATTCCAGATCAATGGACCAGAAACAGAAAAAGAGCAACGGCCAACGGTGGACTGGTTGAATATAGGTGTTCTTAAGCACAAGATATCTGCAGCAGAGCGGTGAGAACGAGAAGGAGTGTACAGGTGAAGACATTCACAGAGGTAGGAAGGTGCTGTTTTGTGGAGACATTTGTAACAGAGGGTATTGATCTTATAGTTCACTCTCTTTTGCACAGGCAGCCAGTGGAGAGATCGCAAGAGAGGAGTGATGTGCTAAGATTTTTTCTTCCTGAGGACTATAATAATAATAATAATGTATGGAATTTATATAGCGCTGAATCTTGTAAAGCAACAAATCAAAGCGCTCAGATGACTCTTTAAAAAAAAAAAATTCGTGTGTATGCGGCTTTTTGTATTTTTAATTTTGTCATCTGTTCCCACCGGCACACAATGGCCTACTCTTTCGAACAGTGGAACAGGATTTAACGTGTGCGCAAGATCTTCTGGATGCGTTCGCACTCGGGGCCTCGGTTTATAGTCTCATCTGAAGGACTAGCTGAGCTGCAGAGTTTTGTATACGTTGAAGGGAGTGAATAGATAATGCTGGCAGACCATCCAGAAGAGAATTGCAATAGTCCAGACGTGAGAGAATGAGAGACGTGACATGATTAGTTTGGATGTTGCATCAGTGGACAGGTACTTTTGAACAGCACTGATGTGTCGTAATTGATAGTAGCACGACTGGCAGGTTTGGGTGATGAATTTTTGCATGGAGAGTGTGTTGTCGATAACGATAACATCTTTCCATCCATCCATCCATCCACCATCATCCATCCATCCATCCATCCATCCATCCATCCATCCATCCATCCATCCATCCATTTATAAAATCAAGCACCCATCTCCAATCCCACTCATCTCCAACCCCTCACCCACCCATCCATCCATCCACCCACCTCCACACCCAGCAAATACCCACCACCTATCCATTCATCCTTCCATCTTCCATCATCCATCCATTCACCCCCTCATCCACCCACCCACCAACGATAAGCCCCTGACCCTACCCAGCCTGCAACAAACGACAGCCTGTGTGTCTGTGTGTCTGTGTGTGTCTGTGTGTGTGTGTGTGTGTGTGTGTGAGTGTGTGTTTGTTCTGTCTGTTGTGTGTTTGTGTGTCTGTGTGTCTGGTGTGTGTCTGTTGTGATGTTGTCTTGTGGTGTCTGTGTGATGTTGTCTTGTGTGTGTGTGTCTGTCTGTGTGTGTGTTGTGTGTGTGTGTGTGTGTGTGTGTGTGTGTGTCTGTGTGTGTGTTGTGTTTGTGTGTGTCTGTGTCGTGTGTCTGTGTGTGTGTCTGTGTGTGTGTCTGTGTGTCTGTCTGTGTGTGTGTGTGTCTGTCTGTGTGTGTGTGTTTGTGTGTTGTGTGTGTTGTCTGTGTGTGTGTGTCTGTGTGTGTGTCTGTCTGTGTGTGTGTCTGTTGTTGGTGTCTGTGTGTTGTGTGATGTGTCTGTCTGTTGTGTGTTGTTTTGTGTGTGTGTTGTTGTCTGTTCTGTACTGTGTGTGTTGTCTGTGTGTTGTGTCTGTTGTGTGTCTGTTGTGTGTCTGTCGTGTGTTGTCTGTGTGTGTGTCTGTGTGTCGTGTGTGTCTGTGTGTGTGTGTCTGTCTGTGTGTTGTGTGTGTCTGTCTGTGTGGTCGTGTGTGTGTGTCTGTCTGTGTGTCTGTGTGTGGTGTGTGTTCTGTGTTGTGTGAGTGTGTGTGTTGTTGTTGTGCTGTGTGTCTGTGTGTCTGTTCTGTGTGTGTGTTGTGTGTGTTGTCTGTCTGTGTGTGTGTCTGTGTGTTGTGGTGTCTGTGTGTGTCTGTGTCTGTGTGTGTGTGTGTGTCTGTCTGTCTGTGTGTGTGTCTGTGTGTCTGTGTGTCTGTCTGTTTGTGTGTCTGTGTGTGTGTGCGGCAGGGGACGTGATGTTTCACCACGGCAACTTGCTGCACTGCAGCGGAGCCAACCTGTCGGCCAGCAAGCGGTGGGTGCTGGTGCACGCCTTCAACACCGCCGCCAACAGCCCGCCTTCCCCCACCACTGCCCGCAGTACACCCCGCTGCACAGGGGGGGTCTGGGGCCTGCCTCCCCCGCCATAGTTATAGCATGACATGACATGACAGCATAACATGACATAGCATAACATGACATGACATAACATAACATCACATAACTCACTCCTACATGGCGCAAATCCAGTCAAGGGCCCAGCTGAATTCAGCCCCTGCCTTTCACCATGTCCAAGTGCGGTCAGCTTCTGCCGTCATTAGCACCAGCAGGGGTGGAGTGGACAGCAGCTGAGAGCAGCTGACAGAGGGGGAACTGACGGCTGTGACCATGCCGTTAATTCATGATCCAGCTCCTGCCCTCACTCCACTGGTCACCTGTTTCTGCACACAGTCAGAACAACATCGCCGCTCTGAGCTGTGACTCTGTCCTAGGTGTATCTCCACATTAGGTTGCCGAGATGATTCTGCCATACCTACATACCTACAACTTCCATCAAGTTCTGATCCACGTCTCTTCTGTCTTTCCTCAAACAAAAGCTACATCTTTTTGGCCAGCAGGTCTTTTAACATTGTTATGCAGCCCCTTCCGTCTGCAACACTTTGCCTCAGCATCTCATTGCCCTACATATATGTCTACCTGTTTGGTGTCTATCATAGATTTATTTGGAAGTGATTTTTTATGTACACTGTTTAAATCACACGTTGTTTATTTCACTGCATTGTATAAGTGGTCCTGTGCTTTGTACTGGAGAGCGTTGCTTTTGACGTTTTCTTTTGATATAAAGCACTGTGCGCTTCCCCCAAATAAAAGGGGAAGGAGAGTGCTCAAAGACAGTCCATTGTTATTATAATTCTTCTTCTTGTTTGTTTTCTTGTTCTTCTTCTTGTTCTTCTTGTTTTTTTCTTGTTCTTCTTCTTGTTCTTCTTGCTCTTGTTCTTGCTCTTGTGTTGTTGTTGTTGTTGTTGTTGTTGTTGTTGTTGTTGTTGTTGTTCTTCTTCTTCTTCTTCTTCTTCTTCTTCTTCTTCTTTCTTCTTCTTCTTCTTCTTCTTCTTCTTCTTCTTCTTCTTCTTCTTCTTCTTCATGTTGTTGTTGTTGTTGTTGTTGTTGTTGTTGTTGTTGTTGTTGTTCTTCTTGTTGTTGTTGTTGTTGTTCTTCTTCTTCTTCTTCTTCTTCTTCTTCTTCTTCTTCTTCTTCTTCTTCTTCTTCTTCTTCTTGTTTTTGTTGTTGTTGTTGTTGTTGTTGTTGTTGTTGTTGTTGTTGTTCTTCTTCTTCTTCTTCTTCTTCTTCTTCTTCTTCTTCTTCTTCTTCTTCTTCTTCTTCTTCTCTTCTTCATGTTCTTGTTTTTGTTGTTGTTGTTGTTGTTGTTGTTGTTGTTGTTGTTGTTGTTGTTGTTCTTCTTCTTCTTCTTCTTCTTCTTCTTCTTCTTCTTCTTCTCTTCTTCTTCTTCTTCTTCTTCTTCTTCTTCTTCCTTCAACACGGCTGCTGCTGTCTGTCAGACATCTTTCTGTGTGTGCTGCCTCAGCCTTCTCCACGCTCCTGTGCCCCTGTTCCCGCCAGACAATCACTCACTTCAACCTCCCCTCCCCAGCCATCAATGTTAAGTTGCCGCCGTGCCACCAGGCAGAGGCGCCCTGCACTGCTGCTGAGTCACTTTGGTGGTGGTCAGTTGGTTTTGTTCTGAGCCAACACACAGGCAGGACGCCAGGGGAGTGGTCTGGCCCTGCCTGGTCCTGAGCTGCTCTGAAGGCGGAACGTGTTGGCGGAGGCCAGAGGCAGGTGTGCTGCAGGTGGGCAAGCACAGGAGAGGGAAGACCAGGTGTGCTGCAGTTGGCCTTGGGCAGGCACAGGAGAGGGAAGACCAGGCACTACACACCACACCCACTGGAGGGAAGGCCCCGGAAGATTTGATTTGATTTGATTAACTCTGTTCTACTCTGCTTTTATGTACTCTACGATACTTCACTATATCATATTACACTATATTATATTATACTATACTATACTATACTATACTATACTATACTATACTATACTATACTATACTATACTATACTATGCTATGCTATGCTATTCTATACTATACTATACTATACTATACTATACTATACTATACTATACTATACTATACTATACTATACTATACTATACTATACTATACTATACTATACTATTCTATACTTTCAAACGAACATGATTAAACCCATGGCACATAATTATAGAACAATACTTCCAAAATTCTCAGTACAACTAGATGATCTTCCTTTCTCTCCTCTCCTCTCTTCCATTGATTGATTTATTGATTTGCATTCTTTTCTTTCGAGATCGATGATTATGAACTCGTGTGTTGCTTTTTCTTTTGCATCCATTCCCCGAGGAGATACAGTGTAGTGAATTGTGTCATCTGTTCCAACCAGCACACGGTGACCTACTCTTCCAAAAGTTGGAACAGGTTTTAACGAGTGCACAAGATAGTCTGCGTCTGTTCGCACACGATATCTCGATTAGTTGGATGGTCTCCTCTGAAGGACTTTTGGGGGAATGGAGTGGCATTGCTGCCAACTGCAGGGGACAATTCCCCTGAGTGATGGCTGGAACTCGGGCTGTCAGACTGTGGCCACAGTGCTCTAACCACCCACTGGCCTGACCTGGGACCTTATGACATGTCCAGCACATGCAATACAGCAACTCTTAACAATGGGAGCACAAGAAGACGACTTTTTCTCCTCTGTTCCAGTCTTCTCACCTCTCCTATTGTCTATTCTCCTCTCTTCTCTTCTCTTCTCCTCTCCTGTCTTCTCCTCCAGTCATCTCCTGTCATCTTCTCTCCTCTCGTATTCTCTCCTATCACCATCGTCTCCTGTCATCTCCTATTATTTCCTGACCTCTCCTATCGAATCATGTCCTCTGGTATCATCTCCTATTGCTTCCTACCATCTCCTACCATCTCCTATCATCTCCTGTCATTTTTTGTCATTTCCTGTCATCTCCTGTTTTCTACACTTCTATCATCTCTTGTCATCTTTCCTCTGTTCGCCTCCTCTTCTCTGCTCTGCTCTGTTTGCTGCCCCCTGCCTTCTGCTCTGCTCTGTTCTGTTCTGCTCTTCCTGCTGCTCTCTCTGCTCTGCTCTGTTCTCTCTGTTCTGCTCTGCTCTGCTCTGCTCTGTCTGCTCTCTGTTCTGCTCTGCTCTCTCTGCTCTGCTCTGTTCTGTCTGCTCTGCTCTGTTCTGCTCTGCTCTGTCTGCTCTGCTCTGCTCTGTCTCTGCTCTGCTTGCTCTGTTCTGCTCTGCTCTGTTCTCTCTGCTCTGCTTGCTTCCTCTGCTCTGTTCTGCTCTCTGCTCTGCCTCTGCTCTGCTCTCTCTGTTCTGCTCTGCTCTGTTTCTGCTCTGCTCTGCTCTGCTCTGCTCTGCTCTGGCTCTGCTCTGCTCTGTTCTGCTCTGCTCTGTTCTGCTCTGTTCTGCTCTGCTCTGCTCTGCTCTGTTCTGCTCTGCTCTGTTCTGCTCTGCTCTGCTCTGCTCTGCTCTGCTCTGCTCTCCTCTGTTCTGCTCTGCTCTGCTCTGCTCTGCTCTGCTCTGCTCTGCTCTGCTCTGCTCTGTACAGCTCTGTTCTGCTCTCCTCTGCTCTGCTCTCCTCTCAGTTCTCTCCCCTCCCGTGTGCCCAGGTGGCGGACAGGGAGGTGCGGGAGTGCAGGAACTACACAGACCTCAGCGGCAAAGACTTCATGGACCCCAGCACAGACCACACCGTCAAAGTGGCCCACAACTGACGTCATCACGCCACAGGTCAACTGACGTCATCACGCCACAGGTAAACTGACGTCATCACGCCACCTGATAACTGACGTCATCACGCCACAGGACGCCATTGTAAAGCCCCGGATCGGATATCACCTTGACCTTCCCTTCAGAATAAACGACACTCGATATTTACACAGTTGTGACTGTTGAAGACATAATTATAGAAAGTGTGGAGCAGCTTTAGGCGTTAAGCTGATCACACACGTTATAGAAATTAGTGGTGGGAATTTTGGAAAACAAGGCGAAATATTCCCCCACCCAAAAAAAAAAAAAAAAAAAAAGAAAAAAAAAAGAATGAAGAAAATCAAGCAAAGGGAAGTAAATAATCATTGACCAACGAAAGAGAAGTGTTAATGTCGCCATTGTGAAATTGAAAGGGTTGGTTAAAGCGGATTTTGACACATTGATTACATTGAGTAGTTATGACAGGCTGAAAGTTGAAGCGATTCACGGACATCGTATTTCTACACGATTTGTTTTCTCGAATTCCTACTGCAGAGTCCTTTTGTAAGATAGTTGAGCTGCTACCATCAAGCCTGTCAATAAAGCGATGTAGCCAGAACATCAACAGGAGACTAACGTCTCGGCACCATGCACACCAGAACCTTCACCTGTCGTTTGTCTCCATCCTAGCTGTCCACACCAGAACCTTCACCTGTCGTTTGTCTCCATCCTAGCTGTCCACACCAGAACCTTCACCTGTCGTTTGTCTCCATCCCAGCTGTCCACACCAGAACCTTCACCTGTCGTTTGTCTCCATCCTAGCTGTCCACACCAGAACCTTCACCTGTCGTTTGTCTCCATCCCAGCTGTCCACACCAGATACCTTCACTGTCGTTTGTCTCATCCTAGCTGTCCACAACCTATCACTGTAGTTTGTTAGTTGTGTTGTAGTGTAGTGTAGTGTTATGTAGTGTAGTGTAGTGTAGTGTAGTGTTGTATGTAGTGTAGTGTAGTGTAGTGTAGTGTATTTGCAGTGTAGTGGAGTGTATGTTGTGTAGTGTAGTGTGTTGTAGTGTAGTGTATTGTAGTGTTTTGTAGGTATTGTATTGTAATGTATTGTATTGTATTGTATATTACTTTTAGTCACGACAGATTTCTCTGCGTGAAATTCGGGCTGCTCTCCACAGGGAGAGCGCGTCGCCACAAGAGCAGCGCCACCCGTTATTTTTTCCTTTTCCTTTTTGCGTATGTATTTGTCATCCTATCAAAGTGGCCTTTTTTCTGCAGGATTTTGCCAGGGACAACTCTCTTGTTGCGTTGACGTGCACTACGTGAGGACTGCGCAGGGGCCCTCGATTTATCGTCTCATCCGAAAGACTATTTGATTTCGCTATCAGTCTCTGTCTCTGCTGAGTTCTACAATGTTCTGTACCGCTAACGACCTCAGTGATGTTGGCAGTGTAGGATGTTGGTGGTCTGCCTCTTTTCCTCCTGCCCTCAACCTTACCTTGGGGAACTGTCGTCATCAGATTAGTTCGTGTGTTTCTGTTTGCATGACCACCATAATGACCTCAGTCTGGGCTTTTCAATTTCAGCTAATATTTGCCTTTGCATTGAGAGTTGATCCAGAACACTTTCCTTTGGTCTTCTGTCTGACCATTGGACTGTGACAAGTCGCCTGTAGAACCTCATTTCGGCAGCGTTTATTTAGTCTCTTCAATTTTTGTAGTGTCCAGGTTTCTTACCCTTACAGCAGTACAGGCCAGATAAGTATTTTGACGATTCTAATTTTGAGATCTTGAGGTATGCCTCTGTCTTCTCGAATATTGTTTAATGGAATCATCTTTTGCTTGGTCATACCAGTTCCAGCCCTGGCGTTTTATAAACAAGAGCCATTATTCTCTTTTGCAGAGCCTGCATATTTGACATTCTAAACATTTTCTGTCAGTGTGTCTGTATTTTCTCTCGGATACAGTTGTCCGTCTGTTCTGCCTCTTTTTGATTAGGTCTGTCTGTCTGTCTGTCTGTTTCTCTTTCTCTTCAACCCTCTGTCCTCATTTCCTTGTTTTTTGTTTTTTCTTCTTCTTTAAATTCTTTCATTTTTTTCTTCATTCCTTTTTCACTTCTGTGTTTCTTTATGTCTTCTGTGTTTCTTTATTTCTTCTGTATTTCTTTAGTTCTCTTTTCTGTTTGTATGTCTTCTCTCCATCTTCCATCATTGTCTTTCTCCGAAGTCAAAATGCAGCTACCTTGGTACTGGACGAAAATGGTGGCATACGCAAAGTTCTCCTCATTGATGACCCTTGGATGCTCTAGCCAGGAAAGGAAGACAGAGAGAAAGATGATGTCTTCAGTCTGCCTATCGCGTCAACCAGCACTGAAACCACCCCAGTCCATACCTTAAACACACTTCTAAACGCTTCTGATTCAGGGAAAATCTCCCTTCTCACTCTTCTCGACTTATCTGCAGCATTTGACAATATAGATCACTCTATCCTTCTCTCCCGTCTCAAAAAAACGTTTGGTATCAAAGGTGCAGCCCTTACCTGGTTTAGTTCATATCTCACTACTGATTCCAGACAGTCACGGTAAACAAGATTCATTCAATTCCTGCAAAACTAGAATGTGGAGTCCCACAGGGATCAGTTCTGGGCCCTGTTATGTTCACTCTCTACACTGTTCCACTCTCATATATAATAAACCGTCACCAGATCAACCATCATTTCTATGCTGATGACTCAGATTCAAAGCAGTGATACTCCTGAAAATCTGCCTTCTTTCTTTAAAAATATGTCACTCTGCCTTCAAGACATTCAAAACTGGATGATACAAAACAAGTTACAGCTAAATGCAGATAAAACCGAAGCCATGATTGTAGGGACCAAACACAAACTTTCTTCCATCACAACAGATTCAATAGAATTTGACAATGCATCAGTTCCGTTATCCACTGCAGTCAAGTATCTAGGTGTTGTAATCGACAACACACTATGCGAAAATTCATCACCCAGACCTGCCAGTCCTGCTACTATCAATTACGGCGTATAAGTGCAATACGAAAGGACCTGTCCACTGATGCAACAGCCAAACTTGTCACATCTCTTATTTCTTTCACGTCTGGACTATTGCAATTCTCTTTTGGAATGGTCTGCCAGCATTATCTATCCACTCCCTTCAACGTATCAACACTCTGCAGCTCGATTAGTCCTCAAAAGGAAAAAATATCTGAGCATACTACTCCTCTCCTGCAATCTCTCCACTGGTTGCCTGTGCCACAGAGAGTAAACTACAAGATCAGTACCCTCTCTTACAAATGCCAACACAAAACAGCACCCTCCTACCTCTGTGAATGTCTTAACCTGTACACTCTTTCTTGTTCCCTCTGCTCTGCTGCAGATACCCTGCGCTTACGAATACCTAGATTCAACCAATCAACTGTTGGCCGTCCCTCTTTCTCTATTACTGGTCCATCAATCTGGAATGACCTCCCTCTCTCCCTTCGTGAAAAGCCTACTTACGACAGCTTTAAATCCAGCCTCAAAACATACCTATTTCAAACCTAAGATTTTCCCTCTTGTTTCATCTCATATCTGTCCCTGCCTTTAACAGCCTAAATTCCATCACCCTGCTGAAATGTACAACCGCGCGCGCGCGTGCGCGCGTGTGTGTACATTGACTTTGTTAAAATATTGTTAATCATTGTTGGTTGCATGTGTAGGAGCGGATTGAATGCAAGCGCTCTGATTTGTATTTGCAAGATATAACGCTATATAAATTCTATTATATTTTTATATTATTATTATTATTATTATTATTATTATTATTATTTTGTTGTTTTGTTGTTGTTATTATTATTATTATTATTATTATTATTATTATTATTATTATTATTATTATTATTATTATTATTATTATTATTATTATTATTATTATTATTATTATTATCATTATTATTATTATCGTGCTGTTTGTTAATCAATCAGAATCGCTAACACTGTTGCCTGTGATGTTACAGTCATTGTCAAGTTGAACGTCTGTTGCTGCACAGTCCTTTGTACAAAAGCTAGGAGTGGTGAAGATTAGACATGGACAGGGGAATAAATCAAGAACACCTACACCACTTTGTGTGTGTGT
>CM054156.1:48342604-48345104 GCA_028751875.1 Rapana venosa
TGTGCTGGCCCCACTGCCCACAGCACCGACACACAGCACGACACACAGCACGACACACAGCACGACACACAGCACGACACACACACAGCACGACACACACACAGCACGACACACACACAGCACGACACACACACAGCACGACACACACACAGCACGACACACAACAGCACGACACACAGCACGACACACAGCACGACACACAGCACGACACACAGCACGACACACAGCACGACACACACACAGCACGACACACAGCACGACAGGCAGCAGGCCTGGCAGAGGGCCCCAAGCACGGGGTCACGTTGTGCTCCTGACAAACACCCACCTAGTGTGGACTGGGGAGGGTAGGCGGAGGGGGTAGTGGAGGAGGGTGCATCGGAGGAGCAGGGCGAGGCAGGGAGGCAGCACAGCAGACGCAGCAGCCGGAAGCAAGCAGACGACGACGGACAGGACGACGAGAGGCAGCACGACAGCAGACGAACAGACAGGAGGAACACAGGAAACGACACAGGAGGAGCAGAACGACGGACACAGCACAGAGCGAGCAGGAGACGACAGAGCGGCAAGCAGCGACGAGACAACAGCACGGCACACAGAGAGAGACACGCAGCGAGCACAGACGGACGACGAGCAGACACGACAAGCAGGAGGACGAGAGGGACGACACAGCAGACAGCGAGGACACAGCAGCGAACAGAGACAGCGACGAGACAGAGACACGCACACAGGAGCGAAAAGGGGAGCACGAACGAGAGGAACAGAGCAGGAGGACACAGAAGCACGCAAGAGGACGACAAGCGCAGAACTAGCACGAGCAAGGCAGGATGAACGATGCAGGAAAGCACGAGCAGCGAGCAGGACAGACGCAGGACGACGCAGCGACGAAGAGCAGAGGAGAGAGAGCGACAAACGAGGCACGAGAGCGAAAAACGGAGAGACAGAAGCACGGAGCAGAAGAAAGACGGAAGAAGGAGGAGCAAGGACGGAGACAGAGATGAGAGGAGGGCCAAGCACGGGGTAGTGTGCAGGAGAGGAGACCACCTAGGTGGCGGGGGGAGGAGGGGGGGGGGAGGAGGAAGGGGGGGGGGGGGGAAACCTGTGCATGTAAGCAGGCACGTGGTCACGGCTTAAACCGGTGTGCTGTCTGTAGAATAATAATAATCATAATGATACATATATCGAGCCATCGACCAGGCTGTGGGTTTTTAAAAAAAATATCATGATGGAGTCTACAGTAAGGTGAAGTGTGCAGAGAAGGAGCACACTGGTACACACAGACAAACATACATACATACATACACATACACACATACATACATACATATACTATACACAGACAAACATACATACATACATACACATACATACATACATACATACATACATACTATACATACACTACATACATACATACATACCATACTACATAACATAAACATACATCACACAACATAATACTACACTACACACACATACATACAACAAACATACATACACCCTAACAACATACATACATCACAAACATACATACTTACACACAAACATACATACATACACATTACACACAAACATACATATACATATACACACAAACATACATACACAATACACACATACATACACACAAACATACATACACACATACATACACACACTACATACACACAAACATACATACACACAACATACATACACACAAAACATACATACACACACAACTACATACATACACAAACAAACATACATACACATAACACTACATAAAACACAAAAATACATACATACACCACAACACATACATACACACAACACATACATAACATACATACACACAAACATACATACACACACAACCATACACACATACATACACAGACACAAACATACATACATACACACAAACATACATAACACACACCAAAATACATACAAGACAACACACACCAACATACATAAAACACACAACACAACACACAGCACTACACAGACAAATACATACATACACACAAACATACATACACACACCGAAAACAGACAGACACACACCCACCAACACACACACACACACGCACAGCAGCACGCGCGCGCACACACAACACACACACACACACCACTTAAAATCATTTAAGCGAAATTAATATATACGAGTACTTATTTTCATGAGCATGCACGCACGCACGCACGCCCACACACACACACACACACACACACACACACACACACACACCACACACACCACACACACACACACACACACACACACACACACACACACACCACACCACACACACACGCACGCACGCACACACTGATTTGGGCTCGTGATCTGCTGACCGGGGCTCGAATCTCGTTCAAGAGGATTTTTCCTCTGGAGTTAATCAGTGCAGACTCCATTCCCCCCTTCCCCCCAAAGTCCTTCGGATGAGACTATAAACCGAAGTCTCGTGTGCAAACGTACGTAAAACATCTTGCGCTCACGTTAAAACCCGTTCCGCTTTCT
>CM054156.1:48350104-48352604 GCA_028751875.1 Rapana venosa
ACACACACACGAGGGTCTTCTTATAAAGTTAAACGAAATAGGAATAACAGGCAAAACTTTTAATGTCATTAAAAACATGTATTCCAATGCAACAATATTTACAAAAATACGAGGCAAACACACAGATGAAATCATAGTCAGAAAAGGGGTACATCAGGGAAATACATTAAGTTCTACATTATTTAATGTATATGTCAATGATATAGTTCAATATACTGATGAGAAAGATTCGCCATATATAACCGCAAAAGACAGAATTCCTTGTTTACTCTATGCTGATGACCTGGCATTGCTATCAACAACCAAAATAGGTCTTCAAACTAAACTGAACAAACTGCAAGAATACTGTTCTAATTGGGGTTTAAAAATAAACAAAACAAAAACAAAGGTAATAGTCTTTACGAGATCACCTCCTAAAATTCCAATTCATTTTAAATGTGGAGAGCATGTAATTGAAACAGTAGAAACTTATAAATATCTAGGTGTCGTTTTTCATCGGAACGGGAAATTTCAAGCAACACAAGAACATTTAGTAAAACAAAGCAACAAAGCAATATACGCCTTTAAAAGAGCAATTCATGGACAAAATTTAAAGACTACTATAATAATGCGTTTATTCGACTCACTGATAACCCCTGTTTTAACCTATGGAGCAGAAGTTTGGTTTCCTTTTTGTTTTAATGGGGAGACAGAGTTTCATATTGATAAACTGTTCAAGGCATGCTTATCCAATCAGTTTTTGTATGAGAATTTCCATGTAAAATTTTGTAAACAAATGATAGGAGTTCATAAAAAAGCATTAGTACTACCCACTTTGGGTGAATTAGGAAGATTTCCACTGACCCTTAAAATCATATGCCAGATAATATCCTTTTGGATTCATATGACAGAATCAAAACCAGACTCTTATATTAGAATAGTATACGATTATTTGTATCAAAATAATACATACGATAAATGGATAAACACAGTGAAAAATATTCTGTACACAATTGGATTCAAACATGTCTGGAAGAACCAAAGCACTCTTAATGTTCATCGGTTGAGTTATGCTATTAGAAGAAAACTTGAGGACATGTATAAAACGTTTTGGATCTACCAAAAGAAAGAGTTTGCAAAACTAAATTTTATGATTTTGCTACCAAAGAATACAGATTGGAACCATACTTAGTAAACTATGAAAACAAAACTCATAAGAAGACATATTGTAAATTTCGCACAAGCTGTCACAATTTAATGATAGAGAAAGGGAGACACCAAAATATATCCAGAGAGGACAGAAAATGTAGACACTGTAACAAAATTGAAGATGAATTTCATTTACTTGATGAATGCATTTTATATGATGAACTCAGAAATAATTTGTTATTAAAAATCAAAACGAAAGACAAAGAACGCAAAAAACTGTGTACATAAATTAAGTGACATAATCACAGTTGATATATATCAAGCAGATATCATCAGATATGTGTATGAGTGTTTTGAAAAGAGAGAAAAAAGAGAAGTAAAATACAACATGTTTTTAGTGTACATCACTTTTAGCCAAAATAGATAATAATTATAGTTGATGTTTTTGTTGTGTCAAATAAGTCTACATGATTTAAATGGCAATAAAATATTCTGAATCTGAATCTGAATCTGAATCACACACACACACACACACACACCACACACACACAACACACACACACACACACACACACACACACACACACACAATCACACACACACACCACACACACAATCACACACACACATACACACACACACGCGCACCCCTCCCTTGCATGCCCCACATTCTACATCCACGCAAAAAACAACAAGACATACCCCCCCCCCCCCCCACTCCACACCCTTCTTCTGTCTTAATGACGTTCTCCAAACCAGTCGATAAATCCAGTCGTCAAAGGTTGGTCATTGACGTAGGCGAGGTTATATATATCTGCAGCTGGGAGCAGGGCAGCTGGGCGCTGTACGGCACACGCAGATGCTGCACGTCTCCTGCCGCACCATCCTTCCTCCCACTACAGTCTCTGGTCCTGCTGGCGGCAGAGGTGCACACGGATGCCGCCACCAGCTCCGCTCCTCTGCTTTCCGCCCCGGCGTCGTCACCTTGGCTGGAGCAAGATGGATCTGCACAGCACCTGACCTCACCTGACCTCACCTGACCTGAACAACAACAACGAAACTCCTCAGGACCTGACTGTTTTTTGGGTAACATAAGCCGAAAGAAAGACCCAGCATTTTTCTGCATGTCTTGGTATTTTGTGTGTGTTGAGCTTCACTATCAATTGTGGATGTGGAAGTTGATTTCTCTAGAGCAGCTCTGTTTGCGGGACACATTTGTGGAGACTGGTGTTGAAAATAATAATAATAAAAGGGAATTTATATAGCGCTCTATCTTGCCAAAACAAATCAAAGCGCTTGGAGTGTTGACACATAGGCTGGCAGACCCATTGCTTTCTGCACGGGTTGGCATGTTCGTGAATATCAAGAGCAG
>CM054156.1:48357604-48362604 GCA_028751875.1 Rapana venosa
CTCTTTCGACAACCGGAACAGGATTTAACGTGTGCGCAAGATGTTCTGCATGCGTTCGCACACGGGGCCTCGGTTTATAGTCTCATCCGAAGAAATTTTGTTCATTTTCGATTTTTTCTTTGCAACATGGACACATTTTATTTTGTACATTTTACTGTAGCGATGCACATTATTGTTTAGTGAAGACATACACCTTAATTGTGTTTTTAGCATTTCGTAAAAAGGAAAATAGGTGTTAATCACATGCCCCTTCAAGGGGGTTCACATCATACATGACACCCAACCACAATAAATATGCCAATTATCCACAGTCTTATTGGACATCAATCAATTTCATCATAAATCCACACCACGTATTTACTTCAATGCAGAATAAACATACATGGCAAGATTCGTTAAAGTTTTTCATGTTTTGTTGACAGAGAACATTTACCCTAAGTTACAAGGCTCATAATATTTTGGTCTAATGAATTGCATCCTAAGATCGTGTAAGGCTGGACAACAAAACAAGAAATGAATTTCGTCTTCTATTGCACTATGACATAAACGGCATTTCAGTTCATTTTCAGTTCTGTTCTGGTATCTATTTTGATGACATGCAATATCTGAAACACCAAACCTAAATTTAGTAAGAGTACTTTTAACATAACGATTTATTTTAATGTCAATATACATTTCTTTGAAACAAGTGTTTTAAACAGCCTATATTGAGAAAATCTGTCACTGTTATACATATGTTCATGCCAATTTGCCATCTGCCATCTATAAGCCTTTGTTTGAAACTTTTTTAAGAAGGCTGAGATACACTGTACCCTTGATTATCCCATACAAAAGAAAATCCATATGAATTTAGCACTCACGAACACTGTAACCCAAGTTTTCTTACTATCTCTGTCTAAATTATATCAACACTCTATATGCTTTTAAAGGGATTCTACATTCATCCATACGAGTCAATGTTAACCAGTATTTAATACATTTTACGTATGAGTAAATATATATGGGAAATTTCCAAGCTTCACAGAGAGAGAGAGAGGGGAGAGAGAGAGGGAAGAGAGAGAGAGAGAGAGGAGAGGAGAGAGAGAGAGGGAGAGAGGGAGAGAGAGAGAGAGGAGAGGAGAGAGGAGGAGAGAGAGGAGAGAGAGAAAGAGAGAGAGAGAGAGAGAGAGAGAGAGATTTGAGTAGAGAGGGAGAGAGGAGAGAGAGGACACACACACAGACAGATTAGACAGACAGACAGAGAGATAGACAGATAGAGATAGCTGTTTACATCTATATTTATGAGCATTTCTATCTGACACATTAAGTCTGAATTCAGTCATCATTCTTTTTAAATGAACGCCTATACCAAGCTCTCGGTAAAGTTTGACATCCCGTACACTTATGCACTGTGCACTGATGGTGTGTGTGTGTGTGTGTGTGTGTGTTTGGTGTGTGTCTCTGTGTGTGTGTGTGTGTGTGTGTGGTGTGTGTGTGTCTCTGTCTGTGTGTGTGGTGTGTGTGTGTGTGTGTGTGTGTCTGTGTGTGTGTCTGTGTGTGTGTGTGTGTGTGTGTGTGTGTCTGTGTGTCTCTGTCGTCTGTGTGTGTGTCTGTGTGTGTGTGTGTGTGTGTGTTGTGTGTGTGTGTGTGTGTGTGTGTCTCTGTCTGTTGTTGTGTGTGTGTGTGTCTCTGTGTGTGTGTGTGTGTGTGTTGTCTCTGTCTGTGTGTGTGTGTGTGTGTGTGGTGTGTGTGTCTGTCTGTCTCTGTATCTGTGTGTGTGTCTGTGTGTCTGTGTGTGTGTGTGTGTGTGTGTGTGTCTGTGTGTGTGTGTGTCTCTGTGTGTATCTGTGTGTGTGTCTCTGTCTGTCTGTCTGTCTGTGTGTGTCTCTGTCTGTGTCTGTCTGTCTGTCTGTCTGTCTGTCTGGCTGTGCGGGGACAGGTTGCAGAAGCGGGCCTGCGCTCTTCCTGATGATCAACCAGTTCCTGGTGTACGGGCCTGCGGTGGTGCAGGGCATCGTGTGCGGCGAGTGGAGTGACCGCAACGGCCGCAAGCTGCCCATGATGACCCCCAGCCTGGGCATCATCCTGGCCGCTCTCTTCTACGTGGTCAGCCCCTTCTTCCCCGCCCACGCCATGTGCCTCATCCTGGTGGGCTCCATGTTCCAGGTCCGATGAGTTTGCCTCTCTGTTTGGGGTCTGTTTGGGTCTGTTTGGGTCTGTTGGGGTCTGTTGGGGTCTGTTGGGGTCTGTTTGGGTCTGTTTGGGTCTGTTTGGGTCTGTTTCGTGGGTGGTGGTGGTGGTGTTTTGTGTGTGTGTTGTTGTGTTGTTTTTGTGTGTCTGTCTGTGTCTTTTGTCTGTGTGTGTGTGTGTCTTTGTTTGTCTGTCTCTCTGTCTCTCTCTGTCTCTGTCTCTCTTTCTCTCTCTGTCTCGCTGTCTCTCTGTCTGTCTCTGTCTGTCTCTCTGTCTGTCTCTCAGTCTATCTCTGTCTCTGTCTGTCTCTCTGTCTGTCTCTCTGTCTCTGTCTGTCTCTCTGTCTGTATCTCAGTCTATCTCTGTCTCACTCTGCGTTTCTTTACCAGGTTGGACGTGTAGTGTAGACAATAATGCATTCTGGGTATGTTCGTGTTCCTGTAATCCCCGGCATGCTGACCTGAGTTAGGGGTCTTCCTTGACGTACATCATTTCTTTGATCTGCCGCACGTGTACAGGCAGCAAGGGAAGGGCAGGTCTGCGATTACAGCGGACACTGCTGATGGTCAATAACCCACCACCCGTTATCCACCACCCGTTATCCACCACCCGTTATCCACCACCCGTTATCCACCACCCGTTATTCACCACCCGTTATCCACCACCCGTTATCCACCACCCGTTATCCACCACCCGTTATCCACCACCCGTTATCCGCCACCCGTTATTCACCACCCGTTATTCACCACCCGTTATCCACCACCCGTTATCCGCCACCCGCTATCCACCACCCGTTATCCGCCACCCGTTATCCACCACCCGTTATCCACCACCCGCTATCCGCCACCCGTTATCCACCACCCGTTATCCACCACCCGTTATCCACCACCCGTTATCCACCACCCGTTATCCACCACCCGTTATCCACCACCCGTTATTCACCAAACGCCACTGCCGAGATTCGAACCCAGGATCTGATCAATCCACGGGATGGAAGCGAAACGGTCTGACCCACTCTCGCTATATCGCTTGTTCTGTTTTGTTTTATGTGGTTTTCTTTATGTTTTAGTTTTGTTTGTATGCTGCATTACTTTGTACACAATGTATAACGTCCTTTGAGTGGCGACAGCCAAACATCCCCCAAGTAACATGCACCTTGCTCCACTTCACCATCTTGTAAGCCCATTCTTTGTCAATGCCCTGTTTTAAATTTTGTATAAAAAAATGTGGAATTGACAATGATGTAGCAAAGTCGTTGTAAGGTGACTACAGACGCCTGAAGATATGGACACAGGAACATTCGTTTCTCTACCCACCATTATTGTTGTGGAGAATTCAGTTACTTTGATTCAACTCAGGTCTCCTTTTCCCTCTTCCCCCTTTTGCCAGTCATTTTTACAGTCGATGTTAACGGGAGAGAACATACTATTATTTTAAATGTCTAAAAGCTCTCCATCTTAGGACGGATGTTTAAGATGACTTATTGTCCTGTCACAGTTAAAAAGCATATTGACTAAGTCACAAAAAGTTGAATTCAGTTCTGTTTAGTGAATGTTGAAATTTGTGCTTGTGCTTTTCCCTTGCCTCCTCTGTCAGCAACCTCCACCCCCCCCCCCCCTAAAGTTGTGCTTACATTCTTCCCTTATATCGCTCTTCCCTTCTCTCTGTCCTCGAAAATACAAGATCTTTAAAATTACATGTCTTGTCACACTTTTAAACCATATCTTCAATGTGAACAAGTATGACTAATAATTCTCTTCAACACAAAACTGATTGGTATACTTACGCTCTTCTCTTCTCTATGTTTTAAGAAAATACAAGAATGATATCTAAGCTTAGCCGTCTGTCATAATTTTAATCCTTAATCTACAACGTGTATAAAAAAAGAAATTCTGTTGAACCAAAAGTGAGTTGTGCAGGTCGGCTCTTCACCTACCTCTCTGCCTCTGTCCCCAGGGCTTCTTCGGCAAAACGGCGGTGTTCACCATGGCCCTGTACAGCTACGTGTCGGAGACCACTCGCGAGAAGCGGCGCACGGCCAAGTTCACCTCCCTGCTGGCCTTCAAGTACCTGGGCTGCTTCAGCGGCGCCTTGCTGTCCGGCCTGACCATCCAGGTCACCGACATCCCTTGCGCCTTCAGCTTCGGCGTCATCGTGCACAGCGTCTGCGTCACCGTCATCTACTGCTACATCAAAGATGACGCCATGTCGCGCGAGAAGAAGTTCCGCATGCAGCAGAAGGAGGGCAAGACCTGCATGGACGTCTTCATGAGCTCCGGCGTGGTCCTGTGGCGCAAGCGGCACGGCAGCGGGCGGACGGCGATCGTCTGCATCTTCCTGGTGTCCTTCTTCTACCAGTCCTGCCAGACGGGCCACCAGGAGAACCTGGTGCTGCTGGTCAACAGAGCGCCGCTCAGCTGGCCGGCCTCGCTGTACAGCTACCTGGTCAGCTTCAGCGACCTCACCACCGGCCTCAGCCTCATCGTGGTCGCCCCCATCCTCATGAACTGCTGCGAGGCGCGGGACACGCTGGTGCTGTGCCTGGCGCTGCTCTGCCTCGTGCTGCGCGGGCTGGGGGTGGGCCTGGCCCGCCACACGGGCACCGTCTTCGCCGCTGTGGGGCTGGGCGCTTTCGGGGGCATGGCCAACTCCGTGCTGAAGGCGCTGGCCTCCAAGTACGTGGAGCTGGAGGAGCAGGGCCAGACCTTCGCGCTCTTCGCGGGGGCGGAGACGCTGGCCAAGATCGTGGGCAGCGTGGTCTACACCTTCCTCTACTCCCTCACCTGCGACATCTTCCCGGGCTTCCTCTTCCTGCTGATGGCCGCCATCGC
>CM054156.1:48367604-48380104 GCA_028751875.1 Rapana venosa
GTACAGAAGTAAACCACAGGTTTCTAGTTCTCTCCGACGATGAAGAGGCTGGAACTAAAGACTCCACAACACATATAGCGCCTTCGCGGATCCACCCCAAACAACAACAACAACAGCAACAACAACAAACAAAACAAGCAACGAAAACCCAACGACAAACAAGCCAAAACCTTTTTGTCGTATCGTCATTTCGTTTTCTGCATTTCGCAAAACCAGAGCTGAATGTGATGAAAAAAACCAAAGCAACCCTAGACATCAACTCACTTTGGTTCGTTACTTTGTTTTGAAAAAAAAGAAGATAGTTTGAAAGGTGGACATTTAACCGGCCCCCGTTTTTGGTTTGTTACATTTTGCCAAAAAATGGAACCGAAGCCTTAGGTTTTGCTGAATTTTGCCAAAACCATGCAGTGCACAGCCTCGGTTCTTTGCTAGGTTTTGCCAAAATAGAACTGAAGATAATCTTAACATAGAATATAGCAGCCTGGGTTCTTTGTTGTGTTTTGCCAAAATAGAACTGAAGATAAACGAAACATAGAATATAACAGTCTTGGGTCTTTGTTGTGTTTTGCCAAAACAGATAGGAAGATAAACGAAACATAGAATATAACAGCCTGAGTTCTTTGTTGTGTTTTGCCAAAATAAAACTGAAGTTAATACGAAATAGAACAAACAGCCTTGGTTATTTGCTATGTTTTGTCAAAATAGAACTGAAGGTAATCTAAAAATAGAACATAAGAGCCTGGGTGTTTACGTGTTTTGCATGCCAACACAGTTACTCTGTACCATGGTCTGTACGTGCTCATGTCACCGCCTCGTTTCTCTACCGTCATTAAACCAGCACACAAAGGGAAAAACCAGCCTGAAGATGTTCTGTCTGAGAATCAGATTTTCAACAGCCTTCGATGTTATGAACAACATGTCATTAACACGTATGTTGATGAACTTCTTCATAATTATCATGTATGTGTTTTATCCTTTCTGTTATTGATGTTGATGTTGTTAACATGATGATGAGACTATGAGGATATGATGATGATGATGATTGTTGTTGTTATTGCTGTTGTTAATGATCATAATGGTGATGCTGGTATTTTTCATCGTTGTTGTTGAAGTTCAGAATGTCACCGTCAGTTTCACAAGGTACTAG
Organism: Rapana venosa; assembly: GCA_028751875.1. Classification (NCBI taxonomy): domain Eukaryota; kingdom Metazoa; phylum Mollusca; class Gastropoda; order Neogastropoda; family Muricidae; genus Rapana; species Rapana venosa. The sequence continues at coordinate 48,368,752 of CM054156.1, forward strand.
TTCTGCTTCAGGCGTCCTTTTAAAAATAATAAAAAATGATAATAATAACATTATTATCATTATCATTATTATTATCATTATTATCATAATAATAATAATAATAATAATTATTATTATTATTATTATCATTATTATCATAATTATTATTATTATTATTATTATTATTATTATTATTATTATTATTATTATTATTATTATTATTATTATTATTATTATTATTATGTGTTCTTCAGCTAGAACTCAGGAGTTTACAATCAGTAAGATTTGTTGCGCATGTACCGTTAAAGTCCGCCATGAAGGCATCTGCATTCCGACGTTGGGGATGATGTCTAAACACGACCCCAGTGTGCCTGTGCTTGGTTACGATATTGATTTACTTTCTAGCATCCAGTCATGCCGCCACACATGGCCTACTCCTCCGAAAGGCAGAACGATTTTAACGTGTGCGTAAGATGTTCCTCATGCGTTTGCACACGGTGCCTCGGTTTATATAGTCTTCTCCGAAGGACTTTCAGGGGAGTGGAGTGGAGTGGGCACTGATGTTAACTCCAGGAGAAAATCCCCCTAAACGGGCATCTGGGTGGTGGCTCGATCCCGGGCCGTCAGATTGCGATTGTAGCCACCAGGCTGTCCTGCCCCCTCCTGCCCCTTCAACAGAAGTCAGAAGTGACTGAAAAGTTCTGCTGGAGAGTACTCTTATATCCTGACTGCACTGACAGTCAAGGTATCGTTGCATTGGCAGCCAAGATATCGTTTACTTGATTCGTTGTTGTTGTTGTTGTTGTTGTTGTTGTTGTTGTTGTTGCTGCTGCTGCTGTTGTCGTCGTTCATTTTGCTGTAATTGTTTTGATATTACTTTTGTTTCGTATTCAACGTTTCTTTGACATAAAACATATTATCTTCTTCTTTTCATCATTATTATCGTCATCATTGTTATTACCATTGTCATTTAAACGGTTTCATTAATCGTTTTTGATGTAACTCTTCTTTTGTTTCATAATTCAGTCTTCCTCAAAAACCATTATTGTCATGATGATGATGATGACGACGACGACGACGACGATGATGATGATGATTTTTGTTATCACTAGTAGCATCATCACCATCATCCTAAGTAGTAGTAGTAATAGTAGTAGTAGTAGTAGTAGTGGTAGTAGTAGTAGTAGTAGTAGTAGTAGTAGTAGTAGTAGTGGTAGCAGTAGTAGTAGTAGTAGAAGTAGTAGTAGTAGTAGTAGTAGTAGTAGTAGTAGTAGTAGTAGTAGTAGGGAGGAGGAGGAGGAGGAGGAGGAGGAGGAGAGGAGGAGGAGGAGGAGTATCATCACTATTATCATCTTCATCATCGTCATCCTGCTCATCATCATCATGGGTATTATTACTATTGTTACTATCCTTACCTCATCATCATCATCATTAGCGTTGTTGTACTGTAGTGTACTATACTGTACTGTATTGTACTGTATTGTACTGTATTGTGTAACAACATCAAGTATCATTCTCAGGCACGGCGTGAACATGAGACTCGTCTCCCTGGTCTGCGGAGAGCGCGTCGCCACAAGGGCAGCGCCACCCAGTTTTACCATGTCTTGTGTACGTGTTGATTTGTTTTCTGCTGAGAACAACCCTCTTGCACATCATGTTGCCGCCGACACTGTGGTGGTGTCTGTGTGTGTTCTTTGACGTGCTCTAAACGTGTTGTGCACACGACACCTCGGCTTGGTGTTGCCTGGTATTGTGTTCATGGTGTGGACATTTTAGGCACGATATTTTTCTGTACGTAAGATTCAGATTGCTTTTCCTGCGGAGAGTACGTCGCCGCAAGAGCAGCGCCACCCATCATGTTTTTCCTGTCTGTATGTTGATTTAACTGTAAAAGTGGTCGTTTTTCTACAGAATTGTCACTGACAACTTTCTAGAGGTAACGCGCCTGCCTAGAAAGCGAAAAATCCGGGTTCGAAGTGTGCGGTGGTTTGATCCCCGTTTGGGCCCCAAACCTTCCCCCCATCCATTAGACCATGAGTGGTGCTCTGGGTGCTAGTCTTTCGGATGAGACGATAAACCTTGGTACCGTGTGTAACATTCAATTATTTAGCGCGCGTAAAAGAACCCACGGCAACACTAGAGTTGTCCCTGGCAAAATTATGTCAAAAAAAGCCACTCTGGTAGGGAAACAGTTACAGTTGCAGACGGGTAAAAAAAGTGGGTGGCGCTGCTCTTGTGGCGACGCGCTCTTCCCGGGAAGAGCAGCCCGAGTTTGACGCAGAGAAATGTGCCGTGACTGAAAGTGGTGTGAAAAATGAAAGGCATTGCTGTGTCTCACAGGCTGCTTTTGCCAATCCCTTCACACACAGCCCTGTGTAGTTTATTGGTCAGAGAGAACATGATTTAGGTTTTGTTGATTTTTCAATCACAGAAAGTTTGTTCTGCTCGTTAGAAACCATGATACCATTATTTTGCCTTGCTCGTAGACAGTGTCGTTGGAAAGACATGAACTACCAAATGTTCATAACCGATGATATGCTTAGAGAGGGAGGGTCTGTTGTTGTTGTTGTTGTTGTTGTGGGCTACAGAAACGCTGCCAGGTTCCCCAGCTTCAGCCAGCCCCTAGTTTCCACCATCAAAGGTAGCCGTGCTCTGACGTGGGACCAGTGTCCACAACACCGGCATTCAATTTAACGTCTGTTCGCACTCAGTGACATTAGCAACACCGGCATTCAATTTAACGTCTGTTCACACTCAGTGATATTAGCAACACCGGCATTCAATTTAACGTCTGTTCACACTCAGTGATATCAGCAACACCGGCATTCCATTTAACGTCTGTTCACACTCAGTGATATCAGCAACACCGGCATTCAATTTGACGTCTGTTTACACTCAGTGATATTAGCAACACCGGCATTCAATTTAACGTCTGTTCACACTCAGTGACATTAGCAACACCGGCATTCAATTTAACGTCTGTTCACACTCAGTGACATTAGCAACACCGGCATTCAATTTAACGTCTGTTCACACTCAGTGACATTAGCAACACAGCCAGGCATGTGGTCAGTGCTGCGTCACTGCCCTCCTCCTCCTCCACGCCCCTGCTGGCAGGCAATGGCCTACTCTTACAACAAGTGGAACAGATTTAAACGCGTGTGCAAGATGTTCTGCATGTGTTCGTACTCGGGACCTCGGGTTATGGTCTCATCCAGAGGAGTTTCAGGGGAGTGGAGTCGGCGGCACTGACGCTAACTCCGCCGGAGAAAAAAAATCCCCTGCCCTCAAAGGGGCGTGTCAGTGGGGGCTCGACCCCGCGCTGTCAAGTCAGGAGAAGAGTGCTTCAACCACTGGGCCACCCCGGCCTCCAGTGCACTAGGGGTTTGTTGAAGATGCCTTTGTGCAGCCGTCTGCACTGACTGGTTCCTGCTGCCCACACCAGAGCCGGGCTGTGTGGCTTTTTCCTGCTGTGCCGGCCTCTCCCTGCTGTTGTAGCAGCAGCAGCTGTAGTGCAGTGTGTTTACACCGCTGTTGGGGGTGGCCCAGGTGCTCCAGTAGGTGACTGGCCTCCACAGTCCCATAAATCCCATAATTGTATTCCCGCTGGGGCTCTAGTATAATGTTCAACTTGCTTCTGCACTTCAATGATGGAACTTGGGGGGAGAGGGGCATGACGACGGTGGTGACGGGGGAGGAGGAGGGGAAGGGGAGGGGCATGAGAGAGGAAGAAGGGAGAGTGACGGGTGAATAGGCTGGTCATTGGACAGGATTTTATAGTGACTACTTTTGTATCTTTGCCTGTTATTGTTATTTATTTATTTTTTTTATAGAAATGTGCTGAAGGAAATTGTTTTCAATCCTTGCAATGTTGGGGATGCTTTAGACGATTAGGATGCATGTGTGTTTGTTGTGCAGTTTATTATCTGTTAATTATTATCGAAAACAAAAAGCATGAACTGTGATTTGGAATGATATCGTTTATGATGACAAATAAAGTATTTTACCCAATCATCTTTTCTGGTGAAGCGTGGCTCCATATTTTTATATCTATATCTATCTATACATATCTAAATATATATATGTGTGTGTATGTGTGTGTGTGTGTGTGTGTGTGTGTGGTGTGTGCGCGCGCGCGCACGCGCAGGCGGTTGGTGTGATTCATTACTATCTGTGTTTTCTGTCTGTCTGTCTGTCTCTGCTCTGTCTGTCTGTCTCTCTGTCTGTCTTCTGTCTCTCTCTCTCTCTCTCTCTCTCTCTCTCTCTCTCTCTCTCTCTCTCGGAAACGACGTGACGGGACAAGAACTGAACGGGTGTGCTGTTAGTAAGCTGCTGCAAACTTTTGCATTTTAGCTTCAAAATGTCAGTTACTGGCCTTCCAGCAACTGTAATAACAACTTTAAACGCCCTGCTGATCGACAACGTCGTATCGAGTTGGAAAGTCGCAGGGGAGAGCAGCAGCGTTGTGTTCGTCTTGCCAATGAAGCCAGCTGACAAGCCAGTGTCAACAGAAATGGCGACCGGTGCTGAACCGTAACTCCCGTGTTCAGTACTATCGCAAAAAGCCCCCATGTCAAATACGTCGGGATTTCCAAAGTAGCAGACAACACCAAGAAAGACAGGCAAGTCGCCAATTAGACAATGACAGTGTCTTGGAAGAGCCGGTCTTGTGTAACATTGACTCCCTGCTCGATGTGAAAACAGAAGAAAAACAAACTAGTGTATACACAGAGCTGTGTGTCAGCAGTGCAGTGAATGCCTCGGCCACACCAGATTCACTTGATCTACTGTGTGATCCAGCAACAGACAGCAAGATCGGTGTGTCTTCTGAGGTGTCTGATGTGCAGGAAGAGCTGACAGTTGGCTGCACAGTGGATGACTCTGATACTGGTATTGTGAAACAGTATGTGTCTACTCTAACTGACAAACGTGTGCAGCGTCGATTACAGGACAGCAAGAGAAACACATGGTTTCGAAAGGTTGTGGTACATAGTTCAGGGGATCAAAACATTGTGATGTGTGAATCAGATGACATCGCCCTGGAATACTCTTGGAATGGAGATCCTGGTGAGGAATCTAAGTGTGTGTTCTGGTACATCAAGCAAGAAGAGAAAAACATGTTGCCAGAAGAACGTGTCAGGCTTGCCAGACTTCGTAAAGGGAAACAGTGTACTAACACACAACACACAGAGACAGTGGTGGCGAGTGCTGAGCAGGAGTTACATCATCTTCGGGACCTGATCCGGTTTTACATGGGCTGACTTCGCTGGCTGTAGACTGGAAAAGGGAAAGGCTGTTTTGAAATTGAGACACTTGAGACACAGACAATAATGTATCAATCTTGATGTACATACCACTACTGCCATGGTTTCCATGTCATTGTAATCGCGTCACGTTCGATATCGTTTGTTACCGCGCTGCAGCGCTATATGGCTTGATTGCTAAATAGCAATAAATTTTGTCAATTGTCTCTCTCTCTCTCTCTCTCTCTCTCTCTCTCTCTCTCTCTCTCAGGACAAGGGGGGTTGAATATTGCTCACCGGCTGACAAGACGTGTTTTTCAGAGCTCCTCCAAAATTGCAATTAATTTGTTAAAATCTTAGTTAATTAATGACCATGGGGTGTTCTTTACAGCTGTATCGAATGGCTATAGGTCTTTTCTTGTGGACTATCTCAAAAATTTTGTCCAAAAAAACACTGACAGCATCAAATAGAGTGAAAGGACTTCGTGTGCACAGTTTCTCTGCTAAACTGGCTGTTAGCACTCTGCTGCTTATGTTGCTTATGGCAGGAGTGGAACCAAATCCTGGACCATCACCTGGTGAGGGAGAAACAAAGAGTAAATACGATGATGATGTTGATGGTGCTAGTACAATGCATGATATCAGGAACAGCAACATTCAACAGCAGTTTGACCGTGTGTTCAGTGCTATCAATGAATTCTCGCGAACTTTGTCACACATGACAAATAAGATTTCCGATCTAGAACTAATGCAAAAAGAGATGAAAACACACTTGGACAAGCGGCTTGATAGTATAACAAACTTTGTTCACAGAAAATTCACTGAAATAGAGGAGAAACAAAATGTTCTACATTTAGACATTGATGCTCTTGAAAGCAAGTGTGACAAAATGGAATCATGCTTCTCACAACTTGAAAAAAGAACTGTGGAGATGGAGAAAGAGCATCAGATCACTGACAGCTTACACCGACGCTACAACCTGCTATTCTTTGGTCTTTCCAGTCGGGGTGACTCATGGGAATCCTGTGAAGCCATGGTGAAAGACGTGATCTACCATGACATGAAGCTTAAAGAGCCAGTGGCCATAGAACAGGCTCGTCCAGTCGGGCCAGCCATTCTGGTTCGTTTCCAGTCGTTGAAACAACGAGAGAAAGTGCTTCAACATGCCAGAGTGCTCAAGGAAATCCAATCTCCTGTGTATGTACGAGAGGATTTCTCTGCTTCAACACGTCAGAAACGAGCGGGGTTGGTGCCTCTCATGAGACAAATGCGTAACGATGGGTTAAGAGCCAGGCTGCGAAATGACAAGCTGGTCACAGAACGTGGAACCTACGCATTTGACCTTGAGAGGCAGGAGTACCAGAAGCTGGAGAGCAGACCAACACAGGGACGCCAGAGGAGAGTGTGGCGGACAAACAGAGGAGCAGACGACCACCGAGCCTACCAGAATCAGATGGATGGTCAGCGACAGCAGCGGTCTGAGGGTCCAGAGCAGGCAGCAGCATCCAAGTTTGGAGGCAGCCACCCAGCTGTTAGCTCACACACTCAGGCAAAAAGCAGTTCCAACATTCCCAACTCACAATCTCACAAGCAACATACCCACTATCCTAGTGCATCTGGCAATAAGCAAGCACACACTCCACCAGGTTCAGGCAACAAGCATTCACTGCACACACATAGAGGACCCTCCAGAGAGCAGACAGGGTGTGGTTTGGGTCGTGGCAGAGGACGAGGATCATCGGAGCTGTCGACAACATATAGACCAAGTCAGGGGGTCAGGGTAATAAGCCAAAATGATTCCCCATATCTATCAGATGAGGAAGAGGAAGAAATGGACCACAAAAGTGTAGGGTACAATGATGTGGATGATCTATCTGACGAACACGAAACTAACTTAGCCAACACTGAGTGGAGATGATGGGAAGGCCTGCCCCAGTCAACTGCTCAGGTACCCTTTAAATTGCTGAATCTAAATGTTGCAGGACTGGCTGCCAAATTGGTAAGCGCTGACTTTATTAACTATATAACTTCATTTGATTTTGTGTGCCTTACAGAGACCTATGTGGACAAGCAATTTGATTTTCATTTGTTTAAAGATTTCAGCGTGTTTAACTCCCCAGCTAAAAAGCTTAGTAAGCAGGGAAGAAGAAGTGGAGGTGTTGTTGTTCTGGTGAAGAACATTTTTGCCCAGTATTTTGAAGAGATTTTTGTGCATAATTCAAATATGGTTGTTCTAAAAATCTCCATAGATTTATTTAATCTAGACAAGCCTATTCTGTGTATCTGTGTGTACATCCCCCCACGTGACTCACCTGTGTATGCCATGACAGATGATGGGGTTGGTATAGAGATTATTGAGCATTGCATCGCTGATGTATTGAGCTCAGAAGCTGACATGTACATGTTAATGACTGGAGACTTTAATGCTCGTACTGGTCAGGAAAATGGCAAGAATGTGACTGACTATTTAAGCACCAGCAGTAAGTTTGAGAACGTATTTGATCGTACCTCACGGGATGAGGGCTTCAATGGATTTGGTAATCAATTACTATCAATGTGTGACAGCTTAGACTGTTCCATTCTTAATGGGGTAAAGTTGTTTGGATTTGATGACTGCCAAACATACATCTCTAACGCAGGATCCAGCACGGTGGACTACTTTATTTTGTCAAATGAATTGTGTCACAACAGTTTTTTGGTTTCTCTTATTGTTGATACTGTTTGTGTTGAATCTGATCATCTACCTGTTGTTTTGATGCTGAAGACTGTTCTCGAATCACGATGTGACGAAAGTGCAGGACAAACTGTACAATGGGTTGATAAAATTATTTGGGATGATCAAAAGGTTGGAGTCTTCTTAGAGTCCTTAAAGTCAACCACAAGTCAAGATACAATGGATAAAGCAAGAACACTTATAAAGTCAGATATAGATAAGGCGCTAGAGGAATTTAATTCATGTCTACAAACTGCAGGTAAGTGTATGATTAAGAGAGTTAGGACAAAGAATGATAGAAGAGAAGCACGATGGTTTGATAAGGAGTGTTTTGATTTGAGGAAGGAAGCAAGGGCAAAAATGCGTAGATTTAAAAGAACACAACTTGCATCAGATCGTGAAAATGCTGTGCAGGTTAGACGTGAGTATCGTAAAGTTCTGAGAGAAAAGAAACAGAGTTTTAAGGCATGCACAACACAATATCTAGCTGACAATATTAAAGACCCAAAACACTTTTGGAGGGAAATAAATGTAAAACTAGGACTTGGCAAAAAGAAACAGGCATGCAATGAGATAACTCAGGAAGATTGGTTTAAACATTTTAAGAATGTCTTCAATGCTGACAACAGTGTAAATGAGGAAGAGGTCTTTCCAAATGACACCCTCCCTTTTATTGAGGAGCTGGATAATCCCATCTCCCAGCAAGAAGTCATTACATCAATAAAAAGACTGAAAACAGGAAAAGCATGTGGCTTGGACAGTATTTTTGCAGAAATGCTGAAGTCAGCAGACAAATTATTAATTGACTTTATTACTGAATTTTTCAATGAAATTTTTTCAACTGGAAAGTATCCAACTATCTGGTCCAAAGCTATTATTGTACCAATACACAAAAAGGGGTCAATAGATCTAGTTGACAACTATAGAGGAGTATCACTGCTTAGCATCCTAGGCAAATGCTACACTCTATTTTGAATAAGCGACTCTACAACTGGCTTGAAAATAATAACAAAATTCCAGAAAACCAAGCTGGTTTCAGACAGGAATACTCCACAACAGACCATATATTTACTTTGTATTCAACTATCCAGAAAAGCTTGTGTAAAAAGAGAGGTAAACTTTACGTTGCATTTGTTGATCTATCAAAGGCTTTTGACTCTGTCCACAGAAATGTAATGCTAAAGGCTTTATGCAAAGCTGGCACTTCCTCTGTATTTTTAAATGCCATAAAAGCCATTTACAAGGAAGTTATGTCATGTGTCAAAGTAAATAATAACTATACCAACTTGTTTAACTGCCCCAAAGGTTTGCGGCAGGGGTGTGTTTTAAGTCCTACTTTGTTTTCTGTGGTAATAAATGAAATGGTAACATATCTAGAAAATATGGGGAGACATGGAGTGCAACTGCTACCAGGCTTAGCTGATTTATTTATTCTACTCTTTGCTGACGATCTTGTGCTGTTGTCCTGCACACCAAATGGACTACAAACCCAGATTGACTGCGTTCTTAAAGTGTGCATGGATCTGGGACTAAAAATTAACAAAGACAAAACAAAGGTTATGGTTTTTAGAAAAGGAGGATATCTGAGCAAGAATGAAAAATGGTTTATTAATAATGCTCCATTAGAGGTTGTGAACAAATATGTGTACCTAGGCTTCACCTTCACAACTACAATGAGTTCAAATGAAAGTGCCAAAGTGTTTGCAAAAAAGGGGGAAAAGAGCACTATTTGATGTTATCAGGGTATATAACCAGTATAATAGCATGTCAAGTCAAACATTCTTCAAAATATTCGACACCAAAATCCAACCCATACTTTTGTATTCTTCTGAAGTATGGGGTATTTTGTGTGATAATTATGCAGTCGAAACAGTACATTTATTTGCTTGCAAAAGATGTTTAAATGTTTCCAGCCGCACTCCAAATAAAATGGTGTATGGAGACCTTGGGAGGTATCCCCTGCAGATCAACTGTCGCATGTGTGCAGTGAAGTATTGGTTTCGGTTACTTAAGATGGATGATAGGCGGTTGTCAAAGCAAGCTTACCATATGATGGTAGCACTAGATAAGGCAGGTAAAATTAATTGGGTTTCTAAACTGAAGGGCATGTTACAAAGTTCGGGATTTGGGTATGTTTGGTTGGATCAAGGAGTTGACAACGAAAAGCATTTCTTGTTATCGTTTAAACAAAGACTCCTGGATGTGTATAAGCAAGAATGGTTGACAAGTATCAGTACCAGTAACAGGCTGAATTTGTATGCATGCTTCAAATCTTCCCACACCCTAGAAACTTATTTAGATGGTATACAACAAAAATGTTTCAGAGACATCTTTATCCGAGTACGCTTTGGAATCAGTGACCTAAGAGTTCACAAAAATCGTTATATGCGTGCAGATGTTACAAATAATGACTGTCCATTTTGTCCAGGATCAGAAGAAAGTGAACTACATTTGTGTTTTCAGTGTGATACGTATGCTGCGTTAAGACCTAATATCCTGAAAGAGATTCCTACTCACTATCAGAAAGCAAAATATTTTAGCCTTATGGCCACCCAGAACGTTTCAATGATTAGACAACTAGCATGGTTTTTGTTTAAAGCTTTCAAACTAAGAGACAGTAAACTGAGTCTCCTGTCCACCTAGAATTTTGTAACTCTTGATGTTAATCATTTATGCTTGTATGTTCTTTTCACTTTTTCACTTTTTCCTGATATACGCAGCCTTGTGTTTATAGAGATTTATGTACCCCATGAAAATGGGCAGAGGCCTAGAATCATTAAAATTTGTCATTGTCATTGTCATTGTCATTGTCTCTCAGGACAACAGCAAGGATGAAAACATACGGAAGAAAAACAAAACAGATAAAAGATCAGTATAAAAAAAAGCAAACCATAAATTATGGTGAATTTTAAAAATAACACATAGGGCGCGCACACACAGCGAGGCCGCCAGTGCAGTGTACTACAACAACAACATTGGAGAATGGTTTCGAACAACAGTTGGAGTAAGGCAGGGCTGTCTACTCTCACCCACTCTTTTCAACATCTTCCTTGAGAGAATCATGGCTGATGCACTGGAACATCATGAAGGATCAGTCAGCATTGGTGGCAGAGTTATCACAAACCTAAGCTTTGCAGATGACATTGATGGAATAGCAGGATCAGAAAAAGAGCTTGCCAGCCTAACAGAACACCTGAATAAGGCCTCCAAAACATACGGCATGGAAATCAGTGCAGAGAAGACCAAACTGATGACTAATAACACCAACGGCATTAGCACTGATATCAGGGTTAATGACCAGAAGCTGGAAACAGTTCAAAGCTTCAAGTACCTGGGAGCCATTGTATCAGACCAGGGATCCAAACCAGAAGTAGTATGCAGGACTGCACAGACAATAACAGCACTGTCAAAACTAAAC
>CM054156.1:48385104-48386117 GCA_028751875.1 Rapana venosa
GTGTGTGTGTGTGTGTGTGTGTGTGTGTGTGCACGCGCGTGCATTTGTGTGTATTTGAATTTGTTTAACTGTTAATCATTGTTGGTTGCATGTGTGGGAGTGAAATGGATGCAAGCGTTTTGATGTGCTTTTTTGGTTGTTGTTTTGTTGTATTTTTTACAAGATATAGCGCTATATAAATTCCATTATCTCTCTCTCTCTCTCTATATATATATATATACACACACACACACACACATATGTATGTGTGTGTGTGTGTCTGTGCATTTGCTGTTTTTCAACAATCATTTCAAACATAATTATTTCCCACCTATTTCTCTATTTTTATCTTTTGATCGAAGCTTTGGTAGGCCACAACAGGATAGCTCAGTGGTCAGAGCACTCGCTTTACCTAAGGTTAAGCAGCGTTGAGCGTGGTTACCAAGTGGATGGGTGACCGTTTGCGCGCCTTGGCTTCAGTACAGTCCCCCAGTTCACCCAATCATGAAAGAGTACCTGCCCTCTTTAGGGTCAGAGAAGGTAAAGCAGCGAGGGAGAGGAGATGGGCGCCGCCCTCAAGATGCTGGGCCCTGGAGAAGTGAGGTCTCTGTCACCTCGTTCTCCAAAGCCACACAGGCTACAGGAACACCTTGACCTTTACACCACTTTGGTAGGTCACAAGACTATCTATTAATGTTGTCCTTAGAATGCCATGGACACGTGTAGATTATGAAGAGTGTCTCACTGTAGCCTTCCACAGAGGGTTTCCGACAAGACAAGACAAGACCCCCGAGGAGAAATCCCCCGGAGCTCTGTGTGGGACCAAAGGCATGGTTCTCACTCAATAAAGCCTTAAGTGCGGCTTTTGAACGACTGGGTCTTTAAGTTTATCTTAGTTTCTGATTTGGCCCAAAGCATCACTTATGTCTAATAAAGAAGTTGCTGCAAATGGCTGCCTGTACTTGTGTTGTCTCCTCTAGTCTAGCTCGGGGCGGGACAGCCTGCTGGTCGAGTGATGCGCATTGTGCTCGTGA
>CM054156.1:48386617-48415211 GCA_028751875.1 Rapana venosa
GTTGGGGTACAATTTTCAGGGGATCAAAACATTGTGAGTGTGAATCAGATGACATCCCCCCTAAACCTTTGGGAATGGAGATCCTGTAGAATCTAAGTGTGTGTTTCTGGTACATCAAGCAAGAAGAGAAAACATGTTGCCAGAAGAACGTGTCAGGCTTGCCAGACTTCGTAAAGGGAAACAGTGTACTAACACACAACACACAGAGACAGTGGTGGCGAGTGCTGAGCGGGAGTTACATCATCTTCGGACCTGATCCGGTTTTACATGGGCTGACTTCGCTGGCTGTAGACTGGAAAAGGGGAAAGGCTGTTTTGAAATTGAGACACTTGAGACACAGACAATAATGTATCAATCTTGATGACATACCACTACTGCCATGGTTTCCATGTCATTGTAATCGCGTCACGTTCGATATCGTTTGTTACCGCGCTGCAGCGCTATATGGCTTGATTGCTAAATAGCAATAAATTTTGTCAATTGTCTCTCTCTCTCTCTCTCTCTCTCTCTCTCTCTCTCTCTCTCAGACAAGGGGGGTTGAATATTGCTCACCGGCTGACAAGACGTTTTTTTCAGAGCTCCTCCAAAATTGCAATTAATTTGTTTAAAATCTTAGTTAATTAATGACCATGGGGTGTTCTTTACAGCTGTATCGAATGGCTATAGGTCTTTTCTTGTGGACTATCTTAAAAATTTTGTCAAAAAAAGCACTGACAGCATCAAATAGAGTGAAAGGACTTCGTGTGCACAGTTTTCTCTGCTAAACTGGCTGTTAGCACTCTGCTGCTTATGTTGCTTATGGCAGGAGTGGAACCAAATCCTGGACCATCACCTGGTGGGAGAAACAAAGAGTAAATACGATGATGATGTTGATGGTGCTAGTACAATGCATGATATCAGGAACAGCAACATTCAACAGCAGTTTGACCGTGTGTTCAGTGCTATCAATGAATTCTCGCGAACTTTGTCACACATGACAAATAAGATTTCCGATCTAGAACTAATGCAAAAAGAGATGAAAACACACTTGGACAAGCGGCTTGATAGTATAACAAACTTTGTTCACAGCAAATTCACTGAAATAGAGGAGAAACAAAATGTTCTACATTTAGACATTGATGCTCTTGAAAGCAAGTGTGACAAAATGGAATCATGCTTCTCACAACTTGAAAAAAGAACTGTGGAGATGGAGAAAGAGCATCAGATCACTGACAGCTTACACCGACGCTACAACCTGCTATTCTTTGGTCTTTCCAGTCGGGGTGACTCATGGGAATCCTGTGAAGCCATGGTGAAAGACGTGATCTACCATGACATGAAGCTTAAAGAGCCAGTGGCCATAGAACAGGCTCGTCCAGTCGGGCCAGCCATTCTGGTTCGTTTCCAGTCGTTGAAACAACGAGAGAAAGTGCTTCAACATGCCAGAGTGCTCAAGGAAATCCAATCTCCTGTGTATGTACGAGAGGATTTCTCTGCTTCAACACGTCAGAAAACGAGCGGGGTTGGTGCCTCTCATGAGACAAATGCGTAACGAGGGGTTAAGAGCCAGGCTGCGAAATGACAAGCTGGTCACAGAACGTGGAAACCTACGCATTTGACCTTGAGAGGCAGGAGTACCAGAAGCTGGAGAGCAGACCAACACAGGGACGCCAGAGGAGAGTGTGGCGGACAAACAGAGGAGCAGACGACCACCGAGCCTACCAGAATCAGATGGATGGTCAGCGACAGCAGCGGCCCTGAGGGTCCAGAGCAGGCAGCAGCATCCAAGTTTGGAGGCAGCCACCCAGCTGTTAGCTCACACACTCAGGCAAAAAGCAGTTCCAACATTCCCAACTCACAATCTCACAAGCAACATACCCACTATCCTAGTGCATCTGGCAATAAGCAAGCACACACTCCACCAGGTTCAGGCAACAAGCATTCACTGCACACACATAGAGGACCCTCCAGAGAGCAGACAGGGTGTGGTTTGGGTCGTGGCAGAGGACGAGGATCATCGGAGCTGTCGACAACATATAGACCAAGTCAGGGGTCAGGGTAATAAGCCAAAATGATTCCCCATATCTATCAGATGAGGAAGAGGAAGAAATGGACCACAAAAGTGTAGGGTACAATGATGTGGATGATCTATCTGACGAACACGAAACTAACTTAGCCAACACTGAGTGGAGATGATGGGAAGGCCTGCCCCAGTCAACTGCTCAGGTACCCTTTAAATTGCTGAATCTAAATGTTGCAGGACTGGCTGCCAAATTGGTAAGCGCTGACTTTATTAACTATATAACTTCATTTGTTTTTGGGTGTCCTTACAGAGACCTATGTGGACAAGCAATTTGATTTTCATTTGTTTAAAGATTTCAGCGTGTTTAACTCCCCAGCTAAAAAGCTTAGTAAGCAGGGAAGAAGAAGTGGAGGTGTTGTTTGTTCTGGTGAAGAACATTTTTGCCCAGTATTTTGAAGAGATTTTTGTGCATAATTCAAATATGGTTGTTCTAAAAATCTCCATAGATTTATTTAATCTAGACAAGCCTATTCTGTGTATCTGTGTGTACATCCCCCCACGTGACTCACCTGTGTATGCCATGACAGATGATGGGTTGGTATAGAGATTATTGAGCATTGCATCGTTTGATGTATTGAGCTCAGAAGCTGACATGTACATGTTAATGACTGGAGACTTTAATGCTCGTACTGGTCAGGAAAATGGCAAGAATGTGACTGACTATTTAAGCACCAGCAGTAAGTTTGAGAACGTATTTGATCGTACCTCACGGGATGAGGGCTTCAATGGATTTGGTAATCAATTACTATCAATGTGTGACAGCTTAGACTGTTCCATTCTTAATGGGGTAAAGTTGTTTGGATTTGATGACTGCCAAACATACATCTCTAACGCAGGATCCAGCACGGTGGACTACTTTTTTGTCAAATGAATTGTGTCACAACAGTTTTTTGGTTTCTCTTATTGTTGATACTTTTTTGTGTTGAATCTGATCATCTACCTGTTGTTTTGATGCTGAAGACTGTTCTCGAATCACGATGTGACGAAAGTGCAGGACAAACTGTACAATGGTTGATAAAATTATTTGGGATGATCAAAAGGTTGGAGTCTTCTTAGAGTCCTTAAAGTCAACCACAAGTCAAGATACAATGGATAAAGCAAGAACACTTATAAAGTCAGATATAGATAAGGCGCTAGAGGAATTTAATTCATGTCTACAAACTGCAGGTAAGTGTATGATTAAGAGAGTTAGACAAAAGAATGATAGAAGAGAAGCACGATGGTTTGATAAGGAGTGTTTTGATTTGAGGAAGGAAGCAAGGGCAAAAATGCGTAGATTTAAAAGAACACAACTTGCATCAGATCGTGAAAATGCTGTGCAGGTTAGACGTGAGTATCGTAAAGTTCTGAGAGAAAAGAAACAGAGTTTTAAGGCATGCACAACACAATATCTAGCTGACAATATTAAAGACCCAAAACACTTTTGGAGGGAAATAAATGTAAAACTAGGACTTGGCAAAAAGAAACAGGCATGCAATGAGATAACTCAGGAAGATTGGTTTAAACATTTTAAGAATGTCTTCAATGCTGAACAACAGCGTAAATGAGGAAGAAGTCTTTCCAAATGACACCCTCCCTTTTATTGAGGAGCTGGATAATCCCATCTCCCCGCAAGAAGTCATTACCTCAATAAAAAGACTGAAAACAGGAAAAGCATGTGGCTTGGACAGTATTTTGCAGAAATGCTGAAGTCAGCAGACAAATTATTAATTGACTTTATTACTGAATTTTTCAATGAAATTTTTTCAACTGGAAAGTATCCAACTATCTGGTCCAAAGCTATTATTGTACCAATACACAAAAAGGGGTCAATAGATCTAGTTGACAACTATAGAGGAGTATCACTGCTTAGCATCCTAGGCAAATGCTACACTACTATTTTGAATAAGCGACTCTACAACTGGCTTGAAAATAATAACAAAATTCCAGAAAACCAAGCTGGTTTCAGACAGGAATACTCCACAACAGACCATATATTTACTTTGTATTCAACATCCAGAAAAGCTTGTGTAAAAAGAGAGGTAAACTTTACGTTGCATTTGTTGATCTATCAAAGGCTTTTGACTCTGTCCACAGAAATGTAATGCTAAAGGCTTTATGCAAAGCTGGCACTTCCTCTGTATTTTTAAATGCCATAAAAGCCATTTACAAGGAAGTTATGTCATGTGTCAAAGTAAATAATAACTATACCAACTTGTTTAACTGCCCCAAGGTTTGCGGCAGGGGTGTGTTTTAAGTCCTACTTTGTTTTCTGTGGTAATAAATGAAATGGGAAAAATATCTAGAAAATATGGGGAGACATGGAGTGCAACTGCTACCAGGCTTAGCTGATTTATTTATTCTACTCTTTGCTGACGATCTTGTGCTGTTGTCCTGCACACCAAATGGACTACAAACCCCGATTGACTGCGTTTCTTAAAGTGTGCATGGGTCTGGGACTAAAAATTAACAAAGACAAAACAAAGGTTATGGTTTTTAGAAAAGGAGGATATCTGAGCAAGAATGAAAAATGGTTTATTAATAATGCTCCATTAGAGGTGTGAGCAAATATGTGTACCTAGGCTTCACCTTCACAACTACAATGAGTTCAAATGAAAGTGCCAAAGTGTTTGCAAAAAAGGGGAAAAGAGCACTATTTGATGTTATCAGGTATATAACCAGTATAATAGCATGTCAAGTCAAACATTCTTCAAAATATCGACACCAAAATCCAACCCATACTTTTGTATTCTTCTGAAGTATGGGTATTTTGTGTGATAATTATGCAGTCGAAACAGTACATTTATTTGCTTGCAAAAGATGTTTAAATGTTTCCAGCCGCACTCCAAATAAAATGGTGTATGGAGACCTTGGGAGGTATCCCCTGCAGATCAACTGTCGCATGTGTGCAGTGAAGTATTGGTTTCGGTTACTTAAGATGGGTGATAGGCGGTTGTCAAAGCAAGCTTACCATATGATGGTAGCACTAGATAAGGCAGGTAAAATTAATTGGTTTCTAAACTGAAGGGCATGTTACAAAGTTCGGGATTTGGGTATGTTTTGGTTGGATCAAGGAGTTGACAACGAAAAGCATTTCTTGTTATCGTTTAAACAAAGACTCCTGGATGTGTATAAGCAAGAATGGTTGACAAGTATCAGTACCAGTAACAGGCTGAATTTGTATGCATGCTTCAAATCTTCCCACACCCTAGAAACTTATTTAGATGGGATACAACAAAAAAAGTTTCAGAGACATCTTTATCCGAGTACGCTTTGGAATCAGTGACCTAAGAGTTCACAAAAATCGTTATATGCGTGCAGATGTTACAAATAATGACTGTCCATTTTGTCCAGGATCAGAAGAAAGTGAACTACATTTGTGTTTTTTAGTGTGATACGTTATGCTGCGTTAAGACCTAATATCCTGAAAGAGATTCCTACTCACTATCAGAAAGCAAAATATTTAGCCTTATGGCCACCCAGAACGTTTCAATGATAGACAACTAGCATGGTTTTTGTTTAAAGCTTTCAAACTAAGAGACAGTAAACTGAGTCTCCTGTCCACCTAGAATTTTGTAACTCTTGATGTTAATCATTTATGCTTGTATGTTCTTTTCACTTTTTCACTTTTTCCTGATATACGCCCGCCTTGTGTTTTATGAGATTTATGTACCCCATGAAAATGGGCAGAGGCCCAGAATCATTAAAATTTGTCATTGTCATTGTCATTGTCATTGTCTCTCAGGACAACAGCAAGGATGAAACATACGGAAGAAAAACAAAACAGATAAAAGATCAGTATAAAAAAAAGCAAACCATAAATTATGGTGAATTTTAAAAATAACACATAGGGCGCGCACACACAGCGAGGCCGCCAGTGCAGTGTACTACAACAACAACATTGGAGAATGGTTTCGAACAACAGTTGGAGTAAGGCAGGGCTGTCTACTCTCACCCACTCTTTTCAACATCTTCCTTGAGAGAATCATGGCTGATGCACTGGAACATCATGAAGGATCAGTCAGCATTGGTGGGAGAGTTATCACAAACCTAAGCTTTGCAGATGACATTGATGGAATAGCAGATCAGAAAAGAGCTTGCCAGCCTAACAGAACACCTGAATAAGGCCTCCAAAACATACGGCATGGAAATCAGTGCAGAGAAGACCAAACTGATGACTAATAACACCAACGGCATTAGCACTGATATTAGGGTTAATGACCAGAAGCTGGAAACAGTTCAAAGCTTCAAGTACCTGGGAGCCATTGTATCAGACCAGGGATCCAAACCAGAAGTAGTATGCAGGACTGCAAAGACAATAGCAGCACTGTCAAAACTAAACACCATCTGGAGAGATAAGAATATCTCACTTATCTCCAAGATCAGACTAATGCGCTCCCTTGTCATATCCATATTTCTGTATGCCTGTGAATCATGGACCCTGACTGCAGATTTGGAGAGAAGAGTACAGGCGGTGGAGATGAGATGCTTTCGGAGACTCCTTGGCATCTCCTATAAGGACCACATAAGCAACGAAAGCGTGCATAACAGAATCCAGCAAACCATTGGACCCTATGAGAACCTTCTAACGATCGTGAAAAAGCATAAACGTAAATGGTATGGGCATGTCACAAGATCCAAAGGACTTGCAAAGACAGTTTTACAAGGCACTGTCCAAGGAGGAAGAGGAAGAAGCAGACCAAGGAAGAGCTGGGAGGATAACATCAGCGAATGGACAGGCCTAGAACTCAACAAAACCCTGAGAAAGGCAGAACAGAGAGAGGAATGGAGGGAACTGGTTGTTGAGTCTTTGAGGGTGCCCCCACGGTCGTCAGACTACGGGACAGATAGATAGATAGATAGATAGAACACATAGGGACTGGGAACAGGGCAAAGCATCGTGTTGAAGCAGAATGACGTCATTCCGCTCAACAGCAGTGGGGCTGACCAGCCCTGGGTGTTGGGGCTCTATGACGTGACTGACGTCACTCCCATTATTCCCCACGTGGCCTGGTCCTGGCCTGTGCTGCTCTCTGTGAGTCAGCAGAGTGGAGGCTGCCCCTTCTTCCCTGGTCACAGTGCCAACCCATCCTTGGCTGCACACCACATTTCATTTCTGCCCTTTCCTTCCAGTTTTCCTATAATCGTTACTCTTGTATTTATACAGCAGCATGTTGAAGCAGCAGCAGGAATAAACAACAACAACAATTTTTGTGCAAGACTAGGCTCTGAATCAAATCTGAAGTGGTTTTGCACGAATTTAGTTGGTTTGAAATTTTAAAACTTCTCAGGGGGCCAGCATATTGAAGGCGGCGTCCAACTCCTCTCCCTCACTGTTTTACCGTCCCCTGACCCTAAAGAGGGCAGGTACCCATTGGCAGATGGGTGAACTGTGGGACTGTGCTGAAGCCAAGGCGTGCAAACGGTCACCCATTAAGTGGTAATCACGCTCGACGCATGCTGAACTTGGCTGGGGGAAAGCGAGTGCTCTGACCACTGAGCTGTCCCGTGCAAGCAAGTCAAAGTACACAGTTGAAGTCATGAGCCTAGGTGGTTTTTTCTTTTGACGTGGAAGTTACCCAGCTAATGTTATTATGATAACAAAACTGGTTAGTATTTTTATTTTGCAAACCAAAGTGTTACAGAGAGTCCGTTGTGTTAAGTGGCTTTCACATTCGAAAACAAACAACAGAAAGAAGCCGAGAATAAATGCTATATCAAAACACACACACACACACTCACAGAGAGAGAGATAGATAGATAATAGATAGATAGAGAGAGAGAGAGAGAGAGAGAGAGAGAGAGAGAGAGAGAGAGAGAGAGAGAGAGAGAGACAGACAGACAGACAGACAGACAGACAGACAGACAAATAAACAGACAGACAGAAAGGGACAGACTAGGTTCGAACGAAGTTATTATGTAATACACTATACTACAATACGGTACACATCACTTTGGAATAATAAAATGACACTAGCTAAGTGTTTTTACACCCTCCTCCTCCTCCGCTTCCTCTTTCACCCCCACCAGGACCCCCTCTATCACTCCCTATTCTTGTTTTGTTTTTTTCCCAAAACATCTCTGCACAGCGACATTCTCTTCCAGTCCAGCATTTACTTCTCCATTGTCCTAGTCTTAACGAATTTTAGACCAAGGGAAATTGATACGAGATCAAAATATAGGGATGTTCAAAGTATATCATATGATTGTCGACAATACATAGACGTTCAAAGTATATCATATGATTGTCGACAATACATAGACGTTCAAAGTATATCATATGATTGTCGACAATACATAGACGTTCAAAGTATATCATATGATTGTCGACAATACATAGACGTTCAAAGTATATCATATGATTGTCGACAATACATAGACGTTCAAAGTATATCATATGAATGTCGACAATACATAGACGTTCAAAGTATATCATATGATTGTCGACAATACATAGACGTTCAAAGTATATCATATGATTGTCGACAATACATGATGGCATCGATCGCTGCAGTCCTCTATAATTCAGCAGTGGGAAGGAAGGCAGGGGCTGCAGTCTCCCAGGACCTGCACACTGCCCTCTCCTTCAGTCCACAGCTGGTTGTGAACGTTGGGCTCCTCAGAGGGATGCTGGGGGCTGTCAGTACAGCCAGCATCCCCACCTTCTGGAAATTCTGGGCTAGAAATATCTTTTCTATCATTGTCTTTATTTCTGCCTTGTTCCTTTTTCTTCCTGTCACCTCCTTCTTGTCTGTTTTCTTCCTTCTTGGTCCATTCTCCTGCCTTTCTTCCAGAAAGACGTAAACAAGAACAATTCTCTTTTATGCCGAAGTCGGATGCGCTGGGCCTGACTTGTCAGGCGCTTAACGGCAGCGTGACGCATTTTCGCTCATATAATGGACAAAAGCAGTTGCTCTCTGAGCGTTCGACGAAGAAGAAGAAGATTAAACGTTGGGTTAGTAAATGACGTAGCAGTGAAGAGACATTTAACTAGGAAAAAACCAGCACAGAGTCTTTCTTCTCCTCCTCATTACTTTAATGTCCTTTCACTACAGGGTGACTCAGACAATACATCCGTGTTAAAAATGGACAGAAAAACAGGGGGATGAGCGGTAGGTAGGGTGGACGGATGAAGAATGTAATGTTTGTTGCGGAATGTATAAAGACAGAATTCACAGCAACATGGAAACTGGCAGATACTGTCTGCAACAGACGCTAGGACATGGCACTCAGAATCATGCAGAGCACTTTTTGGATATTTCCCTATTTCCCCTTTTCTTTTCACACGAGGCGCTGAGCAGAGGGCGATCACTTATACAATAATTATAATGAAGAACTGCTAGAACAAACAGAAAATTGCAGAGAACATTTCTGGCATATTCAGTTTTCCAAGTTGGCAACAATCTACATGGCGCCCCCACGGACTAGGGGAGAGGGGAAAGGAAAGCTTTCCGAGCATGCGAGGCAGTGTCAGCGCAGAGAGGGAGAGAGGAGAGGGAGGGGGGAGAGAGAGAGAGAGAGAGAGAGAGAGAGAGGAGAGAGAGAGAGAGACAGAGAGAGATAGAGATAGGGAGAGAGAGAGAGAGAGAGAAGAGGGAGAGGGGAGAGAAAGAGAGAGAGAAAAAGAGAGGAGCAGAGAGAGAGAGAAATAGAGAGAGAGAGAGGGAGAGAGAAAGAGAGAGAGAGAGAAGAGAGAGAGAGGGAGAGAGAGGAGAGGGGAGAGAGAAAGATAGAGAGAAAAAGAGAGAGAGAGAGAGAGAGAGAGAGAAGAGAGAGAGGAGAGAGAGAGAGAGACAGAGGGAGAGACAGAGACAGAGAGAGATAGGGAGAGAGAAAGAGAGAGAGAGGAAAAGAGAAGAGAGGGAGAGAGAGAGAGGAGATAAGGAGAGAGAGAGAGAGAGGAGAGAGAGAGAGAGAGAGAAGAGATGAGAGAGAGAGAGAGAGAGAGAGAGAGAAAGAGAGAGAGAGGGAGAAAGAGAGAGAGAGAGAGGGAGGGAGGGAGGGAGGGAGGGCGAGGTCTAGAACATGGTCTGCAGCCAGTCCTGCTCCCAGTGGTACAGGCTGGAGGCGGCGGGCTGTGTTTGGCGGCACGCCTCCTGCGCGCTACGCGCGTGCCGCTCTGGCGCCAAGGTCGCCACCCGGAAGGGGGTCATGGCGAAGCGCGAGTGACGGGGGCAGGCCACTCCCGACCACGTCTCCAACTTCCGCTGAATGGATGACGTCACCAGGTCCGTGTCAACGTTGGGCGCCACGTGAAATTCCACCAGAGAGACGTTTTGTTGTAGACCATCAAGACCTGTTGATAGCGATAGGATGATAATGACGATAATGTTGATAACAACAACAACAACAACAATGCTAATAATGATAATAATAAAATAAAATAACAAAAAAATAAAAACAACACAAAAAACTTACTGGGTAACGGGTAATGTACCACGGGTAAAGTGGGGTTGCAATCACGGGGGATCTTAAAAGAGGCTAAACCAGGAGCGAAACTCGAGTAGGTCGGGCCAAAGTATGGCCCTTACTCAAAAATTCCTCAAATGCTGTTTTTAAAAACGTTCAAATTTTGAGACAAAAAATTTCGATGAGAATGAAGTTGAAACTGGTTCCTGCACTTGTTCCCCCACTTTTTTTCCCAATTATATATAGTATATATTCAATTTAAGTTTTTTCACTCTTAGGAAATTAGGATATAAAAATATTTTTAAATATATATATAAAATA
The DNA here is from genome assembly GCA_028751875.1 of Rapana venosa. NCBI lineage: Eukaryota > Metazoa > Mollusca > Gastropoda > Neogastropoda > Muricidae > Rapana > Rapana venosa. Next base: position 48,397,389 of record CM054156.1, read on the forward strand.
TTATATAAATATATAATTTATATATATATATTATATAATTATATATTCAAAACCGCTGCTCGACTAGTTCTTAAAAAGAAAAAAAAATCTGAGCATATTACTCCTCTCTTGCAATCTCTACTGGCTGCCTGTGCCACAGAGAGTAAATTATAAGATCAGTACCCTTAGTTACAATGTCTCCACAAAACAGCACCCTCCTACCTCTGTGAATGTCTTCACTTGTACATTCTTCTCATTCCCTCCGCTCTGCGCAGATACCCTGTGCCTACGAATACCTGGATTCAACCAATCCCCGTTGGCCGTCGCTCTTTCTCTGTTTATGGTCATCAATCTGAATGACCTCCCTTTCTCCCCTTGGCGAAAAGTCTACTTACGACACTTTTAAATCCAGCCTCAAGACATACCTATTTCAAACCTAAGACTTCCCCCTACAGTTTAATTCATAATTATCTGTCCTTGCCTTCAGTGGCCAAATTTCCATTCCCCCTGATGAAGTATATAACCTGCGTGTGTTGTGTGTGGTGTGTGTGTGTTGTGTTGTGTGTGTGTGTGTGTGTGTGTGCACGCGCGTGCATTTGTGTGTATTTGAATTTTTTTAACTGTTAATCATTGTTGGTTGCATGTGTGGGAGTGAAATGGATGCAAGCGTTTTGATGTGCTTTTTGGTTGTTGTTTTGTTGTATTTTTTACAAGATATAGCGCTATATAAATTCCATTTATCTCTCTCTCTCCCCTTCTATATATAAATAACCCACCCCACACACACATATGTATGTGTGTGTGTGTGTCTGTGCATTTGCGTTTTTCAACAATCATTTAAAAACATAATTATTTCCCACCTATTTCTCTATTTTTATTTTTTGATCGAAGTTTTGGTAGGCCACAACGGATAGCTCAGTGGTCAGAGCACTCGCTTTACCTAAGTTAAGCAGCGTTAGCGGGGTTTACCAAGTGGATGGGTGACCGTTTGCGCGCCTTGGCTTCAGTACAGTCCCCCATTTTACCCAATCATGAAAGAGTACCTGCCCTCTTTAGGGTCAGAGAAGGTAAAAACAGCGAGGGAGGGAGATGGGCGCCGCCCTCAAGATGCTGGGCCCTGAGAAGTGAGGTCCCCTGTCACCTCGTCTCCAAAGCCCACACAGGCTACAGGAACACCTTGACTTTACACCACTTTGTAGGTCACAAGACTATCTATTAATGTTGTCCTTAGAATGCCAAAGGACACGTGTAGATTATGAAGAGTGTCTCACTGTAGCCTTCCACAGGGGTTTCCGACAAGACAAGACAAGACCCCCGAGGAGAAATCCCCCGGAGCTCTGTGTGGGACCAAAGGCATGGTTCTCACTCAATAAAGCCTTAAGTGCGGCTTTTGAACGACTGGGTCTTTAAGTTTATCTTAGTTTCTGATTTGGCCCAAAGCATCACTTATGTCTAATAAAGAAGTTGCTGCAAATGGCTGTCTGTACTTGTGTTGTCTCCTCTAGTCTAGCTCGGGGCGGGACAGCCTGCTGGTCAGAGTGATGCGCATTGTGCTCGTGATCTGCTGGTCAGAGTGATGCGCATTGTGCTCGTGATCTGCTGGTCAGAGTGATGCGCATTGTGCTCGTGATCTGCTGGTCAGAGTGATGCGCATTGTGCTCCTGATCTGCTGGCCCTCCTTCACACTTCCTTCAAGGGGTATTTTCCCCTGCAGTTAACATCGGTGCAGACTCCACTCTCCACAAATGTCATTCGGATGAGACTATAAACCGAGGCCCCGTGTGCAGACGCACGCAGAACATCTTGTGCACACGTTAAATCCTGTTCCGTTTTTTGAAAGAGTAGGTCATTGTGTGCCGGTGAGAACAGATGACAAAGTTCACATAAGCCCATACACACGAGGACTAGCTGTAAAAAAGCACATGAGTGTTTATTTCATTATCCTTGATATAAATAAAAAATATATATATATCTGCAAATGTTATAATTATATTATACAGGCGCATTCACAGAAACACACACAAACACACACACTCACACACACCACGCACACTCACTCACACACACCAACACACACACACACACACACACACACACACACACAGGCACCATCAAGACACCCGTTCAAAGGGAGATGTGTCCTCCCGGAGGCTAACAGCAGCAATGGCTCCGTACAGTTTTCCTTTTACCCAAGAAGTCCTTGGTAAAGGTCAAGGTGTCCCATAACCTATGTGGTCGTAGGGGAGCGAGGCGTCAGAGACCTCACTTCTCCAGGTCCAGCATATTGAGGGCGCGCCCATCTCCTCTCCCTCGCTGCTTTACCTTCCCTGACCCTAAAGAGGGCAGGTACCCATTTACAGCTGGGTGAACTGGGGGAACTGTACTGAAGCCAAGGCGCACAAACGGTCACCCATCAACTGGAAACCACGCTCGATGCTGCTTAACCTTGGCTGGGGGAAAGCGAGTGCTCTGACCACTGAGCTATCCAGGCCCCACAAAGTCCTGGGGAGAAGACGATGACCTCTGCCACAAGCCCTGACACTCGCAGAACACCTCGCGCACACGTTAAAACCCCTCATGCCTTTATCATGAAAAGTAAGCCATTAAAAAAATATTCCTATCTTATTTCGAGGGTAATGAAATAAGCACGCATATGTGTGTGTGTGTGTGTGTGTGTGTGTGTGTGTGTGTGTGTCTGTGTGTGTTTACATCCAGTCTCAATGTGTATGCAGTTTTGAAAATGTTGGCATCTGTTCCCACCGGCACACAACGGCCTACACTTCCGAAAAGCGGAACGGGTTTTAACGTGTGCGCAAGATGTTCTTCGTGCGTTCGCTCACGGGACCTCGGTTTATAGTCTCACCCGAAGGACTTTTGGGGGGAGTGGAGTCGGCACTGACGTTAACTGCAAGGGAAAAAGCCTCTTGAACGAGACTGGGGCCAGCAAGAACGGAGAACAAGAACATTTCAAAACCTCATGCCCACTGGCGTCCCTGTTTAAAACATCATCTCCAACGTCGGAATGTGGCTACCCTAATGGTGGGCACAAACAGGTGCATATGCAACAACACCCCCCAAAAAAATAAACAAAACAACCTGTTACCATTTTGTGAACCGCGGATCTGTAGACAAACACAAACACAACGCCCCCCCCCCCCCCCCGCCCCAAATAACGCACCAGTAGCATCCCCGCTGACCTTCAGAATGTTCCTCATGATGTAGATGTCGCTTTCGTTCTCTACGAAGACAACGACCTTGCCCTTGGCGCTGAAGGCCACTTCCTGGGCCACCAATTCCAGCAGGGGGGTGGGGTTGACGTCAGCGCCAAACAGCGCCCTCTGCAGGGGTTTTGTGGGGTCAGGGTAGTAACGGGCCGTAACTGCGAGCGCTGCATGCAGACAGGGGAAAGCACTGTGACATTTTTGTTGGGTTTTGGTGTTGTTGAGTGCGTTGTGTTGTTATTACGTGGTGAAGGTGTTGTTGTTGTTGAATGCATGTATGTGTGTGTGTGTGTGTGTGTGTGTGTGTGTTTGTGATGGTTGGTGTCAGTGTGCGTGTGTTGTTGCACCATCACACACCACAACCCCCCAACCCCCTCCACGCCCACGCAAACCCCCCCCCCCCCTCATGCCCCTCTCCCCCACACACCCTACACACCACGCACCCCCCCCCCCTCCACCCCGACTTTCTCTGAAAAATCCTTGGATAAGATATTTTTAAAAAATTATTTGGCATTTCGAATTACAGAAAATCTTTAATGAAAAGTCCTATAGCACATTTGTTACAGTTATAAGTCGCATTAGCATTTCTTATGTATTTATTTGTTGTTGTTATCATTGCTTAGCCCTTTTTCTGTATACTGCCTAGGATATTTTAGCAACAGATACCAATTTCACAGCACACAACCATCAACATCAATGTCCCCTCCCTTCTCCTTCCCATCGTCTAATATCACTTTGAGTGAACAGACGTAAAAATCGAAGCAACAACAACAACGCAACATTCCCCCCCCCCCTGACACCCCCACCTCCACCTCCTCACTGAAACTTCCCCCCCCCCTGTCACTCTTTCCTCCCTCCCCGCGACACACTTCCTACGCCCCACACTTGGACCCACCAAAGAGGGAGTAGAGGGGCGTGCGCGACACACACATACTGCCGCCCCGACAGGCCAGGTAGTCGATTGCGGAGTCACGGGCGTAAAAGTTGTAGAAGGTGGTGCGGTTGGTCAGATCGGGGGGGAAGGGGGTGGCGGCCCTGCTGACGTAATGATGCACCAGTCTGGAACATGCCCTGACTTTCCTGTCGAAGATGGAACCTGGGAGATTGGAAGACAGACCAAAACACAAAGAGAGGTTAACATAAAGGAGAACTAAAGCAACACGAAGAGAAACAGTGTACAGAGCAGAGCGGAATTCAACACAACCCACTCTGCCGTGGCCAGGTCTGTCAGCATAACTATCAAATAGCATCCCCACCTTCTGGAAATTCTGTGCTAGAAACTTCCTCTTTTCGATCACTCTTTTTGTTTCTGTCTTGCTCCTTTTCTTCCCGTCACCTCCTTCTCGTCTATTTTCTGCCTTCTTGGTCCATTCTCTGAGGGTTTGTTTTTCCCCAGAAAGACACAAAAGACAGCCATTCTCTCTCGTGCCCAAGTGGGATCCGCTGGGGCTGGCTAGTCAGGCGCTTCACGGCAGCGGGACGCGTTTCCCGAAAAAGAAGAAGAAGAAGAAAAAGAAGAAGAAGAAGAAGAAGAAGACAAAGAAGAAGAAGAAGGAGAAGAAGAAGAAGGAGAAGAAGAAGAAGAAGAGAAGAAGAAGAAGAAAGAAGAAGAAGAAGGAGAAGAAGAAGAAGAAGAAGAAGAAGAAGAAGAAGAAGAAGATGAAGAAGAAGAAGAAGAAGAAAGGAAGAAGAAAAAGAAGAAGAAGAAGAAAGAAGAAGAAGAAGAAGAAGAAGAAGAAGAAGAAGAAGAAAGAAGAAGAAGAAGAAGAGAAGAAGAAGAAGGAAGAAGAAGAAGAAGAAGAAAGGAAGAAGAAGAAGAAGAAGAAGAAGAAGAAGAGAAGAAAAGAAAGAAGAAGAGAGAAGAAGAAAAGAAGAAGAAGAAGAGAGAAAGAAAGAAGAAAAGAAAAAAGAAGAAGAAGAAGAAGAAATAAGAAGAAGAAGAAGAAGAAAAGAAGAAGAAAGAAGAAGAAGAAGAAGAAAAGAAGAAGAAGAAAGAAAAAGAAGAAGAAGAAGAAAAGAAGAAAAGGGAAAAAAAAAGAAAAGAAAAGAAGAAGAAAGAAGAAAAGAAAGAAAAAGAAGAAGAAGAAAGGGAAAAAAGAAGAAGAAGAAAAAAAGAAGAAGAAAAAGAAGAAAAAGAAAGAAAAGAAAAAAAGAAAGAAGAAGAAGAAAGAAGAAAAAAAGAAGAAAAGAAAAGAAAGAAGAAGAAAAGAAGAAAAGAAGAAAAGAAGAAGACAAAGAAGAAGAAGAAAAAAGAAGAAGAAGAAGAAGAAAAAAGAAGAAGAAGAAGAAAAGAAGAAAAGAAGAAAAAGACAAAGAAGAAGAAGAAAAGAAGAAGAAGAAGAAGAAGAAGAAGAAAAAGAAGAAGAAGAAGAAAAGAAAGAAGAAAAAGACAAGAAGAAGAAGAGAAGAAGCAAAGAAGAAGAAAAGAAGAAGAAGAAAAGATGAAGAAAAAGAAGAAGAAGAAGAAGAAGAAAAGAAGAATAAAAAGAAGAAGAAGAAAAGAAGAAGACAAAGAAGAAGAACAGAAGAAAAAGAAAAGAAGAAGAAGAAGAAGAAGCAAAGAAAAGAAGAAGAAGAGAAGGAAGAAAGAAGAAGCAAAGAAGAAGAAGACACGAAGAAGAAGAAAAAAGAAAAGAAGAAGATGAAGAAAAGAAGAAGAAGAGAAGAAGAAGAAGAAGACAAAGAAGAAAAAGAAGAGAAAAGAAGAAGAAGAAGAAGAGAAGAAGAATAAGAAGAAGAAGAAAGAATGAAGAAGAAGAAGAAGAAAAGAAAGAAAAGAAAAGACGAAGAAGAAGAAGAAGATAGAAAAGACAAAGAAGAGAAGAAGAAGAAGAAGAAGAAGAAAAGAAGAAGAAAAGAAGAAGAGAGAGAAGAAGGAAGACAAAGAAGAAGAAGAAGAGAAGAAGAAGAAAGAAGAAAAGAAGAAGAAGAAGAAGAAAAGGAAGAAGAAGAAGAAGAAGAAGAAGAAGAAGATGTAAGAAGAAGAAAAGAAGAAGAAGAAGAAGAAGAGAAGCAAGAAGAAGAAGAAGAAGAATGAAGAAAACGAAGAGAAGAACTGAAGAAGAAAGAAAAGAAGAAGAAGAGAAGGAAGAAGAAGAAGAAGAAGAGAAGAAGGAAAGAAGAAGAAGAAGAAAAGAAGAAGACGAAGGAAGAAGAAGAAATGAAGAAGAAGAAGAAGAAGAAGAAGAAGAAGAAAGAAGAGACGAGAAGAAGAAGAAGAAGAAGAAGAAGAAGAAGAAGAAGAAGAAGAAGAAAGAAGAAGAAGAGAAGAAGAAGAAGAAGAAGAAGAAGAAGAAGAAGAAGAGAAGAAGAAGGAAGAAGAAGTAGAGAAAGAAGAAGAAAGAGAAGAAGAAGAGAAGAAAGAAGAAGAAGAAAAAAGAAGAAAGAAGAAGAAAAAGAGAAAGAAGAAGAAGAAGAAGAAGAAGAAGAAGAAGGAGAAGAAGAAGAAGAAGAAAGAAAAAAGGGGAAGAAGAAGAAGAAGAAGAAGAAGAAAAAGGGAGGAGAAGAAGAAGAAAGAAGAAGAAGAAGGAGAAGAAGGAGAAGAAGAAGAAAAGAAGAAGAAGAAGAAGAAAGAAGAAGAAGAAGAAGCTGAAGAAGAATAGAGAAGAGAAGAGAAGAAGAAGAAGAAGATAGAGAAGAGAGGAAGAAGAAGAAGAAGAAGAAGGAGAAGAAGGAAAAAGAAGAAGAAAAGAGGAGAAAAGAAGAAGAAGAAGGAGAAGAAGAAGAGAAGAAGAAGAAGAGGAGAAGAAAGAGAAAAGAAGAAGAAGGAAGAAAGAAGAAAGAAGAGAATAAGAAGAAGAAGAAGAAGAAAAGAAGAAAGAAGAAGGAAGAAAAGAAGAAGGAAAAGAAGAGAAGAAGAAAGAAGAAGATGAAGAAGAAAGAAGAAGAAAAGAAGAAGAAGAAGAAGAAGAAGAAGAAGAAGAAGAAGAGAAAAGGAGCAAGCCCACAAGGCTGATTCAGGGCTTTTGTCCTTGTTTGCTTCCCGCTGTTAGAGGAGAGAGAGAGAGAGAGAGAGAGAGAGAGAGAGAGAGAGAGAGAGAGAGAGAGAGAGAGAGAGAGAAGAGAGAGAGAGAGAAGAAGAGAGAGATATGAGAGAGAGAGAGAGAGAGAGAGAGAGGGAGATAGGGGCGTGGCGCCGAGCACTTGGAAACGGGAAAGAGGGTGTGTGTATCTATGTATCTATCTATCATCATCATCAATGCCTTTGTGCCTTATTGGCACGTAAGGCGGAAACAAAAGTTCTCCACTCCTGTCTGTCCTGGGCCAGCTTCCGAATGGTTCCCCAGGTATGTTGGAAGGTCTTCAGCTCTGCTTCAACAGTCCGACGCCAAGTGTTCTTGGGTCGTCCTCGTTTGCGTTTCGCCTCTGGTGTCCAGTGGAGGGCTGTTCGGGCGATGTTTCCCTGTTCCCGACTGCAGATATGCCCTATCCATCCCCATCGCCTATGCATGATGATGTTGTCCATGCTTTCTTGGTTGCAACGGGCAAAAAGTTCTTGGTTGGAGATGGTCTCAGGCCAGAAGATGCGCAAGATTCTTCTGAGATTCTTCGTGTGGAATGTGGATAGTTTGTCGAGGTCACTCTCAGTCACCCTCCGCACTACGGCCGTACAAAAGGGTGGAAAGTACACAGCTCTGGTATAGTCTTTGTTGGTTCTGGTGCTGTACTGGACGATTTCCACACATTGTTCAATTTCTATAAGCATTTCTTGCTTTGCTAATCCGGTTCTTGATGTCGCTGCCTGCTCCGCCGTCATGCCTAACATGCCCCCGAGGTACGTGAACTCTTCAGTTGTTGGTAAATCTTCTCATTCACTGTGACCGGTGAGGGTTCTGAACTTTCAGTGTCATCACCTCTGTCTTCTTCTGACTGTTTTTTCAGGCCTACTTGCTGTGCGAAAGTGCTGAGACGGATGTCTTCTCTTAAAGGGTGATGGTGGGTATGTGAGGCAGTGCCAGATCGTCGGCCCAAAATCTAGGTCTTCAAGCGTTGAGAAGGGGGTCCATCTGATACCCCGTGACTGGTCAGCTGTTGTTTGTCTCATCACCCAATCAATTGTCAGGTTGAAGAGTAGTGCTGACAAGGGGCAGCCTTGTCTGACGCCGGTTTGTGGTTTTGCTGTTTCCTACTCTGCACGTGAAGTTGTTGTAGAAGCTCTTAATGACTTGGATGATCTCCTGTAGAATTCCATATGCTCGGAGTATGCGCCATACACTTTCTCGATGAATGCTGTCAAAGGCTTTTTCAAAATCTACGAAGTTGATATACAGCTGTCTCTCCCAAATTCCGTGCACTGTTCGATGAGTTGCACGGGGTGAAGATCTGTCTATGCATCTTCTTCCGGGTCTAAAACCTGCCTGTTCCTTTCTGAGTTTTTGGGTCCACTACCTCTGAATTCGCCCGATGAGATCTTTGCCAAATCTTCCCGGGGAACAGAGAGCAAGTGATTCCTCTCCAGTTGTTATAATTGTTCAGGCCCTTTCTTTGGGATCTTCACGACTCCTTCTGCCCCAATCTGCTGGTAGCTTTTTCTCCTCCCATATAGCTGCAAAGAGTGGCTGTAGAACTTTAGATGCAAATTCCCTGGATCTGCCTTGAAAAGTTCTGCGTTGAGTTTGTCCTGGCCAGGGCTTTTCCATTCTTGAGAGAGCTGTTTTGCTGCTATAATCTCTTCCTTCTTGGTGGTGAGCTGTTCACATTGAATCAGCATCAGGATCTTGTACGTCTGCCTCTTCAGTTGGTGGTGGTCTGTTGAGAACTTCGCTGAAATGTTCTGCCACTTGCATCTTGTTCTGCTTCTGTGTAAGTATTTGGGCCCTTTGTTTATCTAGGATTGGTGTTTCGGGTTGCTCCATACTGCCACTGACAGTCTTAGTGATCTTATACACCTATCCGGGTTCTCCCTTTGGGCGGCCTCCTCTGCTTGTCTTGCAATATCATCCATGTAGGAAACGCTTGTCGGTTTTGTCATTCTCTTCACAGTTTGGTTTGCTTCCCTGTACTGTTGTTTGTACCTCTCTCTTATCCGCTCTGACTTTGCTCTAAGATTTCTTCTTCAGTTTCCTCTCCTGTTCTCAATGGCTTGCCAGGTGTCTGCTGTAATCCACCTTTTTTCTCTTCCTCTGTCTCGGGCCTAAGCACGGGTTTTTGCTGGCGTGTGTGTAGGCTGTCCTGACTTTTCCCAAAATGGTGTTTAATTAATCGTGTCAGAGGGGTGTAGTTTTCAGTATCCACCAGTGCTTGGAACTTGTTTTTGAGCTGGAGGGGAAAGCACTCTTTACTTTGTGTTGCGCAGCTTTTCCACATCAAAATTTTTTTTGTCTTGGTTTCCCAGATCCGTTTTTTCTCAGCTTCACTTTTAGGGTTGCAGTGCAAGGTGGTGATCACTGCCAACATTGGCTCCTCTCCTTACTTTTACATCTAGGAGCGATCTCCTCCATTCCCATTGATCATCAGGTGGTCGATCTGGGTTTTTGGGCTCTTCCATTGGGGAACACCAGGTAAGCTTGTGGATCTCAGGTGTGCAAATAATGTCCCTCCAATGGCCAGGTTTTTTGTCATGCAGAATTCCACCAATCTTTCTCCTTGTCATTTATGCTGCCACATCCTTCTTTTCCCATGGCTCTTTCTTGATTTTTGTTGTCTTTTCCCGACTTTTTTCATTTAGGTCACCCATCACTATCCTCATGTCATGGTTTGGTGTGTTTTCCATTTCAGCCTGTAATTGTTCATAAAAAAGTACTTTGCTTTCTTCTCCACTGTCGTTGGTTGGTGCATAGCATTGTATGATTGTGGTATTAGCATGCTTACCTTTCATTCTTATCCTCATCATCCTGCTGTTGATAGGGTTTTCCACTCCATCGGACATTTCTCCATTCCTTTCTTCATGATAATTGCTACTCCCTCTGGTGTTGGCTGTCATCTCTACCACTGTAAAAGCACTGTCTCTCCTGTGCTGGCTCTGTATTTGCCTGATCCTGTCCATCGGCTTTCACGATTCCGAGAATATGCAAATTGTAGCGTCTCCTCTTCTGTAACTGCACTAGTTGTCCTGTTTCAAACATGGTTTCTCACATTCCAGAATCCTATTTTGGTCTTATTTTTGGCGCTTAAGACTTCCATCTTCCTGTCATGGCTTCCTTTCGGCTTTCACCACTGACATTCATACGAGCATCTTCCGATGACTCTGGAAGCCCCATCACACCCAGTTTGTTTATTTCTTTTGTTGCTGTTTCCGTAACAAATGTTTTTTTACAGAAAAGGGGTTTTTAGCCCTGTGTCTAACCCCCTACCTGGGGGAAGGTTCCACCTTAGTCGCCTTTTAAAGACATGCCTGGTTGGAGGCAGAGATCCTATTCTTGCAATGCTCGCTTTTTCAAGCATACCCCGGGAGTCCCACGGGGGATGTATCTATCTATGTATCTATGTATCTATGTATCTATGTATCTATCTATGTATCTATGTATCTATCTATCTATCTATCTATCTATCTATCTATCTATCTATTTATGTGTCTATGTATGTATGTATGTATGTATCTATCTATGATGTATCTATCTATGTATGTATCTATCTATGTATTTATCTATCTATGTACTATGTATGTAGCATCTATCTATTATCTATGTATCTAATCTGTCTATCTATCTATCTATCTGTCAAACCTATCTGTCTGTCTATCATCTATCTATCATCTACCTATCATTTATCTATTTTTCTATCTATATATCCCCTCTCTCCTCTATATATAACCCCATCTATCTATATCTATTTATCTAATCTATATCTGTGTGAGTGTCTGTGTGTCTGTGGTGGGGTCTGATTTGGGGTGCCCTGTATGTGTGTTCTGTGTGTGTCTGAGAGTGTGTCTGTGTGTGTGTCTGTGTGTTTTGTCTGTGTGTGTGTCTGTGGTGTGTTGTGTGGGGTCTGTGTGTGCTGTGTGTGTGTCTGTGTCTGGGTCTGTGTCTGTGTCTGTGTGTGCTGTGTGTTCTGAGAGTGTGTCTGTGTGTGTGTGTCTGTGTGTCTGGTGTGGCCCCTGGGGTGTCTGTGTGTGTTTTCTGTGTGTGCTGGTGTCTACTACTGTTTACAAAACTAATCCCCTCATCGTTATCGACGCATCTTTCAAAACACTAACAAGTAAATTCTCTCTAGTGTCACCTAAACACCTCCACCACCACCACCACCACCACAACCACCCCTCCACCGACCCACCGACAACCCTCCCACCACCCAACCACCACCACCCCCCACCTCCCACAACCACCCCCCACCACGCACCACCAACCACCATCACCACCACCACCACCGACCACCACCTCCCAGCACCCCCTTGTCACCGGCGCCGGGCGCCCCCCACAAGGGAGAGCCATGCAGGCGTGCAGCTGGCGACCCAGCCGTGTGGGTCCAGGGGGCTTGCAGTCAACGTCACTCTTCCTGTACTTAATCCCCCACCTCTCTTTTTCGGACCCCGCACTCTGCGCAACTCCCCCTTTGCCTTCTGCTCAGTGGCGCAACAATGGGTGTAGCCCTAATACATCCTTAGCGCGGCAACCGCAGTGTTGGGGGCTCATGTCAAGCTCTCTTTTCTGTCAAAATAAGCCCCTAGGTCTTGCTTCTTCTTTCTTAGAAAGAAAGCAGTTAGGGACCTGTGCTTGCTTCTATTCTTTAGGAAGAAAGCAGTTAGGGACCTGTCATTTGCTTCTTCTTTTCAGAAAGAAAGCAGTTAGGGACCTGTGCTTTGCTTCTCTTTAGATAGAAATAAAGCAGTTAGGTACCTGTATCTTGTTTCTCTTTACTTAGAAAGAAAGCAGTTAGGGACCTGTATCTTGTTTCTCTTCAGAAAGAAAGCAGTTAGGGACCTGGGGCTTGCTTCTCTTCAGAAAGAAAGCAGTTAGGGACCTGTGGCTTGCTTCTCTTCAGAAAGAAAGCAGTTAGGGACCTGTGGCTTGCTTCTCTTCAGAAAAAAAGCAGTTAGGGACCTGTAACTTGCCTCTCTTTCATCATCATTAACCATTACACCCAGTGGTGTGTAGGGCAGCAACAAAGCGCTTCCACTCCTGCCTATCCTGGGCCAACCTAGTCACTGATCCCCAAGAGTGCTGCATGGCCTTCATCTCACTTTGTACAGTCCTCCTCCACGTTGCTTTTGGTCTCCCTTTCTTTCTCCTTCCTTCTGGGGTCCAGTGCAATGCTGTTCTTGTGATTGAGTATGGGTCTCTTCGGAGGATATGCCCAATCCACTTCCACCGTCGTCTGGTGATGATGGTTCCCATGTCCTCTTGCCTGCACCTCCGTAGTAGGTCTTCATTGGAGATCTTCTCTGGCCAAAAGATCCGGAGAATTCTTTGGAGGCATATGATGTGAAAGGATCGAAGTTTGGTAAGATCCGCTTCCGTCATCCTCCAGCACTCAGAACCGTACAGGAGCGTAGATACAACACAGCTTTGGTATAGTTTCAGCTTGGTGTTGATGCTGTACTGAGTTGATCTCCAGATATTGTTCATCTCCCTAAACACACTCCTGGCCTTGCCCAGTCTGTTGTGGATGTCTTCTTTTGTGCCGCCTTCTGGTTTGTTGATGCTGCCACGGTATGTGAACTTGTCTGTCTGGCGCAGGTCAGTTCCATTCACTTTCACAGGGGCTGGTGTGTTCACATTGAGCGACATTGTCTCTGTTTTCTTGGTGCTAATACGAAGCCCCACTTGCTGTCCGAATGTTTGGGAGTCTGCTGGTCTTCTCCTGGATATGTTGTGTGTGTGGGACAGCAGCGCCAGGTCATCCGCAAAGTCAAGGTCGTCTAGTGTTGAGAACAGGCTCCAGCGAGTCCCTCTTGGGGATTTTTCTGTCGTCTTCCTCATCACCCAATCAATGGCCAGATTGAAGAGAACTGCTTCTCTTTATGTCACAAAGAAAGCAGTTAGAGACCTGTATCTGCTTTCCTTTAGTCATAAAGAAAGCAGTTAGGGACCTGGGGCTTGCTTCTCTTTAGGTAGAAAGAAAGCAGTTAGGGACCTGTGGCTTGCTTCTCTTCAGAAAGAAAGCAGTTAGGGACCTGTGGCTTGCTTCTCTTCAGAAAGAAAGCAGTTAGGGACCTGTCACTGCTTGCTTCTATTTCTTCAGAAAGAAAGCAGTTAGGGACCTGTGGCTTGCTTCTCTTCAGAAAGAAAGCAGTTAGGGACCTGGGGCTTGCTTCTCTTCAGAAAGAAAGCAGTTAGGGACTTCATTGTTCCCCCCTCCCAATGTTTTAAGTGACCCACCCTGCTTGTTGACCCACCCTGATTGTATTGACCCAAGACCGTGTGTGTGTGTGCATATATCTATCTATCTATCTATTATCTACTATTATCTATCTATCTATCTATTATCTATCTATCTATCTATCTTTTATATAAATATATTTATCTATTTATTATATGCATATACATATGCACACACCACACATAAAACACAACACACATATATATATATATATATATATAATATTATATATATATATATATATATATATATATATAAATATATATATATATATATTATATGTGTGTGTGTGTGTGTGTGTGTGCATATATATATATATATATATATATATTATATATAATTATAAAATATATATATTATAAATGCACATATATATATATTGTGGTGTGTGTGCATATATATAGTATGCATATATATTATATATATATATATTATATATATATCTATATAATCTATATATATATATATATATAATAAGTGTGTGTGATATTATATATTATATTATAATATATATAATATGATATATATATATGTGTGTGTGTGCATATATATATCATATATATAAAAGATTGTGTGTGTGCATATATATATGCATATATATATATATATATAATATATATATATATATATATATATATATATATATATATATATATATATATATAATATTGTGTGTGTGTGGTGTGTGCTGTGTGTGCTAGTCTTTCGGATTAGACGATAAACCGAGGTCCCATGTCTTACTCATATCTTTTAGCGCACGAAAAAGAACCCAAGGTAACAAGAGAGTTGTCCCTGGCAAAATTCTGTAGAAAAAAGCCACTCTGATAGGGAAACAAATACAGTTGCAGACAGAAAATACATAATGGGTGGCGCTGCTCTTGTGGCGACGCGCTCTTCCCGGGGACAGCAACTCGAATTTCACGCAGAGAAATCTGCAGTGATGAACATCTGCATGACTATATAAATATTATATATATATAATATATATATATATATATATATATATATATATAATATAATATATATATATATACATACATGTATATAACGGATAAAATCTTTAATATCAATAACAAACTTGCTGGTACAGGCGCTTAGGTTAAAACAAATGAAATCAAAATATCAAAAGAAAAAACCGATCTTTGACAATCTGTGAAGAAATCATCGGGTAATTTACTGTACTGATTTTTTTTAAAAATCCCTAGCGTTGGTGAATACAAAACGAACTGTCGGTACTTGTGTGAATAGCGTAATGATGGGTACAAAGCTGTTTTGTTGTTGGTGTTTTTTAACACAGGTTTTTCTTATTTCTCAGCTTGAGCGCCAAGATTCCAGCGTATATGATATATTTATAAATATATATATAAATATATATAAAATATACATAATAAAATTATATGTATGTGTGCGATCATTGTTGCCCGTCACACGGCAGGAAGCACAGGCATCTCCAGACCAGCAGGCGGGTTGAGGGAAGGCTACATGCTGCTGCCCTCAACAGAACAGCTCCGCTGGGGTTTTAATACAACACCCAAGGACTTGAGACAGAAGAGTCCTATAAACCGAGGCCCCGAGTGTAAACGCACGGAGAACACCTCGCGCTCACATCAGAACCCGTTCCGTCTTTCGGAAGAGTAGGCTGTTGCGAGCTGGTCGGAGCGGATGACAAATCAAAACCAACACCAAACAAAACCCCGTGCACTGTGGTGTCGTGCTGAGCCATCATTCCCCAAGTGGGGACACGGCTGCCTTAATTGTGGGGGACAAAACACGGTCGCACACTTAAACTGTCCCCAGTGGTGAATCCAGGAGCTGTAGCTGTGTAACAAGAAAGCAGTGTTGGTACACGGCTTTCCCATCCCCCTGTCTGTCCATCTGCTGTCTGTCCATCTGCTGTCTGTCCATCTGCTGTCTGCCCATCTGCTGTCTGTCCATAACTGCTGTCTGTCCATCTGCTGTCTGTCCATCTGCTGTCTGTCCATCTGCTGTCTGTCCATAACTGCTGTCTGTCCATCTGCTGTCTGTCCATAACTGCTGTCTGTCCATCTGCTGTCTGTCCATCTGCTGTCTGTCCATCTGCTGTCTGTCCATCTGCTGTCTGTCCATAACTGCTGTCTGTCCATCTGCTGTCTGTCCATCTGCTGTCTGTCCATAACTGCTGTCTGTCCATCTGCTGTCTGTCCATCTGCTGTCTGTCCATCTGCTGTCTGTCCATAACTGCTGTCTGTCCATCTGCTGTCTGTCCATCTGCTGTCTGTCCATCTGCTGTCTGTCCATAACTGCTGTCTGTCCATAACTGCTGTCTGTCCATCTGCTGTCTGTCCATCTGCTGTCTGTCCATAACTGCTGTCTGTCCATCTGCTGTCTGTCCATCTGCTGTCTGTCCATAACTGCTGTCTGTCCATCTGCTGTCTGTCCATAACTGCTGTCTGTCCATAACTGCTGTCTGTCCATCTGCTGTCTGTTCATAACTGCTGTCTGTCCATCTGCTGTCTGTCCATCTGCTGTCTGTCCATCTGCTGTCTGTCCATAACTGCTGTCTGTCCATCTGCTGTCTGTCCATCTGCTGTCTGTCCATAACTGCTGTCTGTCCATCTGCTGTCTGTCCATCTGCTGTCTGTCCATCTGCTGTCTGTCCATAACTGCTGTCTGTCCATCTGCTGTCTGTCCATCTGCTGTCTGTCCATAAATGGCTGTCTGTCCATCTGCTGTCTGTCCATCTGCTGTCTGTCCATCTGCTGTCTGTCCATAACTGCTGTCTGTCCATACTGCTGTCTGTCCATCTGCTGTCGTCCATCTGCTGTCTGTCCATAACTGCGTCTGTCCATCTGCTGTCTGTCCATCTGCTGTCTGTCCATCTGCTGTCTGTCCATACTGCTGTCTGTCCATAACTGCTGTCTGTCCATCTCTGTCTGTCCATCTGCTGTCTGTCCACTGCTGTCTGTCCATAACTGCTGTCTGTCCATCTGCTGTCTGTCCATCTGCTGTCTGTCCATCTGCTGTCTGTCCATCTGCTGTCTGTCCATCTGCTGTCTGTCCATAACTGCTGTCTGTCCATCTGCTGTCTGTCCATCTGCTGTCTGTCCATCTGCTGTCTGTCCATAACTGCTGTCTGTCCATCTGCTGTCTGTCCATAACTGCTGTCTGTCCATAACTGCTGTCTGTCCATCTGCTGTCTGTCCATCTGCTGTCTGTCCATAACTGCTGTCTGTCCATCTGCTGTCTGTCCATAACTGCTGTCTGTCCATCTGCTGTCTGTCCATCTGCTGTCTGTCCATCTGCTGTCTGTCCATCTGCTGTCTGTCCATCTGCTGTCTGACCTTTGCTCCCCCATCTGAAAGGAGAGGAACTCCAGGCTGGGGTCCAACCCCCGATCCTTGCAGGCGACGTCTGGGTCAGCCTGGACCACTGGGCCCCCTGCACACCACACACTGAGCATGTCACAGCACCCCACCTCCAGGTTCCTGGCCCTGAAGCCAGCCGTCACTTCCTCGCTGACTAGACATTGGCTAAACAGAGCAACAACAAGCAGCCAGCCTTCACTTCTTTGCTGACTAGACATTGGCTAAACAGAGCAACAACCAGCAGCCAGCCTTCACTTCCTCGCTGACTAGACATTGGCTAAACAGAGCAACAACAAGCAGCCAGCCTTCACTTCTTTGCTGACTAGACATTGGCTAAACAGAGCAACAACCAGCAGCCAGCCTTCACTTCCTCGCTGACTAGACATTGGCTAAACAGAGCAACAACAAGCAGCCAGCCTTCACTTCCTCGCTGACTAGACATTGGCTAAACAGAGCAACAACCAGCAGCCAGCCTTCACTTCTTCGCTGACTAGACATTGGCTAAAGGGGCAGAGCAACAACCTGCAGCCAGCCTTCACTTCCTCGCTGACTAGACATTGGCTAAACAGAGCAACAACCAGCAGCCAGCCTTCACTTCCTCGCTGACTAGACATTGGCTAAACAGAGCAACAACAAGCAGCCAGCCTTCACTTCTTCGTTGACTAGACATTGGCTAAAGGGGCAGAGCAACAACAAGCAGCCAGCCTTCACTTCTCGCTGACTAGACATGGCTAAACAGAGCAACAACAAGCACCAGCCTTCACTTCCTCGCTGACTAGACATTGGCTAAACAGAGCAACAACAAGCAGCCAGCCTTCACTTCCTCGCTGACTAGACATTGGCTAAACAGAGCAACAACCTGCAGCCAGCCTTCACTTTCCCCGCTGACAGACATTGCTAAACAGAGCAACAACCAGCCAGCCAGCCTTCACTCCTCGCTGACTAACATTGGGTAAACAGACAACAACAACAGCCAGCCTTCACTTCCCCCGCGACTAACATTGGGAAACAGAGCAACAGCC
>CM054156.1:48415711-48448211 GCA_028751875.1 Rapana venosa
TTCTCACTGTCGTTGGTTGGTGCATAGCACTGTATGATTGTGGTATTAGCATGCTTACCTTTCATTCTTATCCTCATCATCCTGCTGTTGATAGGTTTCCACTCCATCAGGCATTTCTCCATTCCTTTCTTCATGATGATTGCTACTCCCTCATGGTGTTGGCTGTCATTTCTACCACTGTACAGCACTGTCTCTCCTGTGCTGGCTCTGTATTTGCCTGATCCTGTCCATCGGCTTTCACTGATTCCGAGAATATGCAAATTGTAGCGTCTCATCTCTTCTGTAACTTGCACTAGTTGTCCTGTTTCAAACATGGTTCTCACATTCCAGAATCCTATTTTGGTCTTATTTTTGGCGCTTAAGACTTCCATCTTCCTGTCAGTGGCTTCCTTTCGGCTTTCACCACTGCCATTCATACGAGCATCTTCCGATGACTCTGGAAGCCCATCACACCCAGTATTGTTTATTTCTTTTGTTGCTGTTTCCGTAACAAATGTTTTTTTACAGAACAGGGTTGTTAGCCCTGTGTCTAACCCCCTACCTGGGGGAAGGGTTCCACCTTAGTCGCCTTTTACGACATGCCTGGTTGGAGGGCAGAGATCCTATTCTTGCAATGCTCGCTTTGCAAGCATACCCCGGGAGTCCCACGGGGGATGTATCTATCTATGTATCTATGTATCTATGTATCTATCTATGTATCTATGTATCTATCTATCTATCTATCTATCTATCTATCTATCTATGTGTCTATGTATGTATGTATGTATGTATCTATCTATGTATGTATCTATCTATGTATGTATCTATCTATGTATTTATCTATCTATGTATCTATGTATCTATGCATCTATCTATGTATCTATGTATCTATCTGTCTATCTATCTATCTATCTGTCTACCTATCTGTCTGTCTATCATCTATCTATCTATCTACCTATCATTTATCTATCTTTCTATCTATATATCTCTCTCTCTATATATATATATCCATCTATCTATATCTATTTATCTATCTATATCTGTGTGAGTGTCTGTGTGTCTGTGTGTGTGTCTGAGTGTGTGTCTGTATGTGTGTATCTGTGTGTGTCTGAGAGTGTGTCTGTGTGTGTGTCTGTGTGTGTGTCTGTGTGTGTGTCTGTGTGTGTGTCTGTGTGTGTGTCTGTGTGTGCTGTGTGTGTGTCTGTGTCTGTGTGTCTGTGTCTGTGTCTGTGTGTGCTGTGTGTGTCTGAGAGTGTGTCTGTGTGTGTGTGTCTGTGTGTGTCTGTGTGTGTGTCTCTGTGTGTCTGTGTGTGTGTCTGTGTGTGCTGTGTGTCTACTACTGTTTACAAACTAATCCCTCTCATCGTTATCGACGCATCTTTCAAAACACTAACAAGTATAATTCTCTGCTAGTGTCACCTAAACACCTCCACCACCACCACCACAACCACCCCCACCACCACCACCACAACCACCACCACCACCACCACCACCACAACCACCACCACCACCACCACCATCACCACCAGCACCACCACCACCACCCCTGGTCTCACCGGCGCCGGCACACCCCCCACAGAGGGAGAGCAGGCAGGCGTGCAGCTGCTGACCCAGCCTGTGGGGGTCCAGCCTGCCCTGCCCGCCAGCCCGGTCAGCTCCTCCCTCAATCCCGGGCCACCCTCTGCCTGGCCTCCGCACTCTTCCGCAGAACTCCTCCTGTCTCGGCTGCAGTGGCTGCAACAAGGCGGTGAGCCCATACATACATACCGCTGTAGCTGGCGGCAAGCAGCCGGCAGTGGTGGGGGGGGGGGGGGGGGGGGGGGCGCTTGCGATGTCAACGTCTCTTTTCTGTACTTTAATAAGCCCCTCAGTGTCTTGCTTCTTTTCTTCAGAAAGAAAGCAGTTAGGGACCTGTGGCTTGCTTCTATTTCTTCAGAAAGAAAGCAGTTAGGGACCTGTGGCTTGCTTCTATTTCTTTAGGAAGAAAGCAGTTAGGGACCTGTCACTGCTTGCTTCTATTTCTTCAGAAAGAAAGCAGTTAGGGACCTGTGGCTTGCTTCTATTTCTTTAGGAAGAAAGCAGTTAGGGACCTGTCACTGCTTGCTTCTTTTCAGAAAGAAAGCATTTAGGGACCTGTGGCTTGCTTCTCTTTAGATAGAAATAAAGCAGTTAGGGACCTGTATCTTGTTTCTCTTTAGGTAGAAATAAAGCAGTTAGGGACCTGTGGCTTGCTTCTCTTCAGAAAGAAAACAGTTAGGGACCTGTGGCTTGCTTCTCTTTAGTCAGAAAGAAAGCAGTTAGGGACCTGTATATTGCTTCTCTTCAGAAAGAAAACAGTTAGGGACCTGTGGCTTGCTTCTCTTTAGTCAGAAAGAAAGCAGTTAGGGACCTGTGGCTTGCTTCTTTTCAGAAAGAAAGCAGTTAGGGACCTGTGACCTGCTTCTCTTTCATCATCATTAACCATTACACCCAGTGGTGTGTAGGGCAGCAACAAAGCGCTTCCACTCCTGCCTATCCTGGGCCAACCTAGTCACTGATCCCCAAGAGTGCTGCATGGCCTTCATCTCACTTTGTACAGTCCTCCTCCACGTTGCTTTTGGTCTTCCTTTCTTTCTCCTTCCTTCTGGGGTCCAGTGCAATGCTGTTCTTGTGATTGACTGTGGGTCTCTTCGGAGGATATGCCCAATCCACTTCCACCGTCGTCTGGTGATGATGGTTCCCATGTCTTCTTGCCTGCACCTCCGTAGTAGGTCTTCATTGGAGATCTTCTCTGGCCAAGCGATCCGGAGAATTCTTTGGAGGCATATGGTGTGAAAGGATCGAAGTTTGGTAAGATCCGCTTCCGTCATCCTCCAGCACTCAGAACCGTACAGGAGCGTAGATACAACACAGCTCTGGTACAGCTTTAGCTTGGTGTTGATGCTGTACTGAGTTGATCTCCAGATATTGTTCATCTCCCTAAACACACTCCTGGCCTTGCCCAGTCTGTTGTGGATGTCTTCTTTTGTGCCGCCCTCTGGTTTGATGATGCTGCCAAGGTATGTGAACTTGTCTGTCTGGCGCAGGTCAGTTCCATTCACTTTCACAGGGGCTGGTGTGTTCACATTGAGCGACATTGTCTCTGTTTTCTTGGTGCTAATACGAAGCCCCACTTGCTGTCCGAATGTTTGGGGTCTGCTGGTCTTCTCCTGGATATGTTGGTGTGTGGGGGACAGCAGCGCCAGGTCATCCGCAAAGTCAAGGTCGTCTAGTGTTGAGAACAGGCTCCAGCGATTCCCTCTTGGGAAATCTTCTGTCGTCTTCCTCATCACCCAATCAATGGCCAGATTGAAGAGAACTGCTTCTCTTTAGTCACAAAGAAAGCAGTTAGGGACCTGTGGCTTGCTTCTCTTTAGTCAGAAAGAAAGCAGTTAGGGACCTGTATCTTGCTTCTCTTTAGTCAGAAAGAAAGCAGTTAGGGACCTGTATCTTGCTTCTCTTTAGTCAGAAAGAAAGCAGTTAGGGACCTGTATCTTGCTTCTCTTTAGTCAGAAAGAAAGCAGTTAGGGACCTGTATCTTGCTTCTCTTTAGTCAGAAAGAAAGCAGTTAGGGACCTGTATCTTGCTTCTCTTTAGTCACAAAGAAAGCAGTTAGGGACCTGGGGCTTGCTTCTCTTTAGTCAGAAAGAAAGCAGTTAGGGACCTGGGGCTTGCTTCTCTTCAGAAATAAAGCAGTTAGGGACTTCATTGTTCCCCCCTCCCAATGTTTTAAGTGACCCACCCTGCTTGTTGACCCACCCTGTTTGTATTGACCCAAGACCGTGTGTGTGTGTGCATATATATATATATATATATATATATATATATATATATTTATATATATATATATATATATATATATATATATCTATCTATCTATCTATCTATCTATCTATCTATATATATATTTATATATATGCATATACACACACACATATATATATATATATATATGTGTGTGTGTGTGTGTGTGTGTGTGTGTGCATATATATATATATATATATATATATATGCATATATATATATATGTGTGTGTGTGCATATATATATATGCATTATATATATATATCTATATATATATCTATATATATAAATATATATATATATATATGTGTGTGTGCATATATATATATATATATATATATAATATGTGTGTGTGCATATATATATGCATATATATATATATATATATATATATATATATAATATATATATAATATATATATATATATATATATATATATATATATATATATGTGTGTGTGTGTGTGTGTGTGTGTGTGTGTGTGTGTGTGTGTGTGTGTGTGCTGTGTGTGCTAGTCTTTCGGATTAGACGATAAACCGAGGTCCCATGTCTTACTCATATCTTTTAGCGCACGAAAAAGAACCCAAGGTAACAAGAGAGTTGTCCCTGGCAAAATTCTGTAGAAAAAAGCCACTCTGATAGGGAAACAAATACAGTTGCAGATAGAAAATACATAATGGGTGGCGCTGCTCTTGTGGCGACGCGCTCTTCCCGGGGACAGCAACTCGAATTTCACGCATCTGCAGTGACTATATATATATATATATATATATATATATATATATATATATATATATATATATATATATATATATATATATATATATACGTATGTATATAACGGATAAAATCTTTAATATCAACAGCAAACTTGCTGGTACAGGCGCTTAGGTTAAAACAAATGAAATCAAAATATCAAAAGAAAAAACCGATCTTTGACAATCTGTGAAGAAATCATCGGGTAATTTACTGTACTGATTTTTAAAAAATCCCTAGCGTTGGTGAATACAAAACGAACTGTCGGTACTTGTGTGAATAGCGTAATGATGGGTACAAAGCTGTTTTGTTGTTGGTGTTTTTTAACACAGGTTTTTCTTATTTCTCAGCTTGAGCGCCAAGATTCCAGCGTATATGATATATTTATAAATATATAATAAATATATATAAAATATACATAATAAAATTATATGTATGTGTGCGATCACTGTTGCCCGTCACACGGCAGGAAGCACAGGCATCTCCAGACCAGCAGGCGGGTTGAGGGCAGGCTACATGCTGCTGCCCTCAACAGAACAGCTCCGCTGGGGTTTTAATACAACACCCAAGGACTTGAGACAGAAGAGTCCTATAAACCGAGGCCCCGAGTGTAAACGCACGGAGAGCACCTCGCGCTCACATCAGAACCCGTTCCGTCTTTCGGAAGAGTAGGCTGT
Source organism: Rapana venosa (assembly GCA_028751875.1). Lineage (NCBI taxonomy): Eukaryota > Metazoa > Mollusca > Gastropoda > Neogastropoda > Muricidae > Rapana > Rapana venosa. The sequence continues at coordinate 48,420,947 of CM054156.1, forward strand.
TGCGAGCTGGTCGGAGCGGATGACAAATCAAAACCCACACCAAACAAAACCCCATGCACTGTGGTGTCGTGCTGAGCCATCATTCCCCAAGTGGGGTCACGACTGCCTTAATTGTGGGGGACAAAACACGGTCGCACACTTAAACTGTCCCCAGTGGTGAATCCTGGAGCTGTATCTATGTAACAAGAAAGCAGTGTTGGTACACGGCTTTCCCATCCCCCTGTCTGTCCATCTGCTGTCTGTCCATCTGCTGTCTGTCCATCTGCTGTCTGTCCATCTGCTGTCTGTCCATCTGCTGTCTGTCCATAACTGCTGTCTGTCCATAACTGCTGTCTGTCCATCTGCTGTCTGTCCATCTGCTGTCTGTCCATCTGCTGTCTGTCCATAACTGCTGTCTGTCCATCTGCTGTCTGTTCATAACTGCTGTCTGTCCATCTGCTGTCTGTCCATCTGCTGTCTGTCCATCTGCTGTCTGTCCATAACTGCTGTCTGTCCATCTGCTGTCTGTCCATCTGCTGTCTGTCCATAACTGCTGTCTGTCCATCTGCTGTCTGTCCATCTGCTGTCTGTCCATCTGCTGTCTGTCCATAACTGCTGTCTGTCCATCTGCTGTCTGTCCATCTGCTGTCTGTCCATAACTGCTGTCTGTCCATCTGCTGTCTGTCCATCTGCTGTCTGTCCATCTGCTGTCTGTCCATAACTGCTGTCTGTCCATCTGCTGTCTGTCCATCTGCTGTCTGTCCATCTGCTGTCTGTCCATAACTGCTGTCTGTCCATCTGCTGTCTGTCCATCTGCTGTCTGTCCATAACTGCTGTCTGTCCATCTGGCTGTCTGTCCATAACTGCTGTCTGTCCATTCTGCTGTCTGTCCATCTGCTGTCTGTCCATCTGCTGTCTGTCCATTAACTGCTGTCTGTCCATCTGCTGTCTGTCCATCTGCTGTCTGTCCATTTTGCTGTCTGTCCAAAAACTGCTGTCTGTCCATCTGCCTGTCTGTCCATAACTGCTGTCTGTCCATAACTGCTGTCTGTCCATCTGCTGTCTGTCCATCTGCTGTCTGTCCATAACTGCTGTCTGTCCATCTGCTGTCTGTCCATAACTGCTGTCTGTCCATCTGCTGTCTGTCCATCTGCTGTCTGTCCATCTGCTGTCTGTCCATCTGCTGTCTGTCCATCTGCTGTCTGACCTTTGCTCCCCCATCTGAAAGGAGAGGAACTCCAGGCTGGGTCCAACCCCCGATCCTTGCAGGCGACGTCTGGGTCAGCCTGGACCACTGGGCCCCTGCACACCACACACTGAGCATGTCACAGCACCCCACCTCCAGGTTCCTGGCCCTGAAGCCAGCCGTCACTTCCTCGCTGACTAGACATTGGCTAAACAGAGCAACAACAAGCAGCCAGCCTTCACTTCTTTGCTGACTAGACATTGGCTAAACAGAGCAACAACCAGCAGCCAGCCTTCACTTCCTCGCTGACTAGACATTGGCTAAACAGAGCAACAACAAGCAGCCAGCCTTCACTTCCTCGCTGACTAGACATTGGCTAAACAGAGCAACAACCAGCAGCCAGCCTTCACTTCTTCGCTGACTAGACATTGGCTAAAGGGGCAGAGCAACAACCTGCAGCCAGCCTTCACTTCCTCGCTGACTAGACATTGGCTAAACAGAGCAACAACCAGCAGCCAGCCTTCACTTCCTCGCTGACTAGACATTGGCTAAACAGAGCAACAACAAGCAGCCAGCCTTCACTTCTTCGTTGACTAGACATTGGCTAAAGGGGCAGAGCAACAACAAGCAGCCAGCCTTCACTTCTTCGCTGACTAGACATTGGCTAAACAGAGCAACAACAAGCAGCCAGCCTTCACTTCCTCGCTGACTAGACATTGGCTAAACAGAGCAACAACAAGCAGCCAGCCTTCACTTCCTCGCTGACTAGACATTGGCTAAACAGAGCAACAACCTGCAGCCAGCCTTCACTTCCTCGCTGACTAGACATTGGCTAAACAGAGCAACAACAAGCAGCCAGCCTTCACTTCCTCGCTGACTAGACATTGGCTAAACAGAGCAACAACAAGCAGCCAGCCTTCACTTCCTCGCTGACTAGACATTGGCTAAACAGAGCAACAGCCAGCAGCCAGCCTTCACTTCTTCGCTGACTAGACATTGGCTAAAGGGGCAGAGCAACAACCTGCAGCCAGCCTTCACTTCCTCGCTGACTAGACATTGGCTAAACAGAGCAACAACAAGCAGCCAGCCTTCACTTCCTCGCTGACTAGACATTGGCTAAACAGAGCAACAACAAGCAGCCAGCCTTCACTTCCTCGCTGACTAGACATTGGCTAAACAGAGCAACAACAAGCAGCCAGCCTTCTCTTCTTCGCTGACTAGACATTGGCTAAACAGAGCAACAACAAGCAGCAGCCTTCACTTCCTCGCTGACTAGACATTGGCTAAACAGAGCAACAACAAGCAGCCAGCCTCTCATAAACATTGTATAACAGCACCTTACTCTTCACTGTCCAATGGAGATTTAAAAAAGCGTGTGTAATCAATTCAGTGTTAACACCCAGCAAGAGCACCCATACGTTTTCGAAGAAGAACGAAATGACTTTTAGCTAGAAAACTGGATATCCCCCCCCCCCACCATATCAAAATACAAAAACGGATCGGATCGTAGAGACAGACAGACAGACAGACAGACAGACAGACAGACAGAGAGAGTAGGGCAGTGAGAATATCAAGGTACAGGTAACTGCATACACAAGCAGCAATAATGCGAAATCAGTCGTCTTCCATTCCAAGCAAGGACAGATACGGGAACACGAACAAACGAAAATAGTTTTTATTTTATTTTTAGTTTAATTTTATTCTTTTATATCGAGGATAATGGAATAAGCACTTGTGTGCTTTTTTATTTTATTTTTTTACATCCATTCCCCGCTTGTATGCAATGGCCTACTCTTACGAAAAGTGGAACAGGATTTAACGTATGCGCAAGATGTTCTGCGTGCGTTAGGACACGGGACCTCGGTTTATAGTCTCATCCGAAGGACTTTTTGTGGGGAGAGTGGAGTCTGCACTGATGTTAACTCCAGGGGAAAAAATATCCCCTTGAACGGGAATCGAACCCGGGTCGTCAGATTGCGAGCGCAATGTTCTGACCACTAGGCTATCATCCCGTGCCCCAGAAGCTAGAGGAGGAAGAGGAGGAAGGAGAAGGAGAACGACTTGCAGGGCCTGCTGTACCTTGCACCATGCTCTCCTGCAGCTCCTCCAGGCTCGGGCAGTAGCCGGTCTCCCCCTCCTCCCACACCACCACCGACACACGCTCGTACCCCGCCACCAGGGGTCGAAGGTCAAGGTAGAGGCGGTCCCTATGGCAACCCACACCTACACCGCGCATCTCGTGGCTGACCAAGGCTGGACATTCCCTGAGGACGCTGTGGGGGGAGAGAGAGAGAGAGAGAGAGGGGGAGAGAGAGTGAGAGAGAGAGAGAGTGAGAGAGAGGGAGAGAGAGAGAGAGGGAGAAAAGAGGAGAGACAATGACAAATTCTTTTATTTCGAGGATAATGAATAAGCACACATGTGCTTTTTTACATCCAGTCCCCGCCCGTAGGGATACATCTTAATAATAATAACCCAATACTTATACAGTCTCACAATAGAAACAAGGGGAAATAACCCTTTTCAAAACAGCCCCCCCCCCAACAACCACCCCCCCCCCCCAAAGCAAGGAAATAAAAGAAATCCCTAAAAACATCCCCCTACCCCCCACCCCCCCAAAAAAAAACCCTAACCAAAAACAAACAAACAAACAAAAGAGAAAGAAAAACCAACCAACAGAAGAAAATAAAAAAGAGAAAAACAGACAAACAACAACAATAAGAACAACAACAGAGCCAAGACAAATAACACAACCAAACTTAATAAGTCATAAATATAAACATCTACACATTGTCAAATGGTACACATACTTGTTACACATAACTATAAGATATTGAAATAGGGCACTCATTAAAACTTAAGTACAGAGGCAAGTCCAATAAAGTATTGAAACATAAATATGAATCCTTCATCAGGATACATTATAACTATAAGCAAGACGATAAAAGGATGAGAGAGAGAGACAGAGACAGAGAGACAGAGAGAGTGTGTGGTGTGTTGTATTTCAGAGATAATATCCAATATATAATTCCCAAAACAGTATGCGATCCATCAACACTCATTTTAGATTATACTCGTTTCAAAATTATATGTCTGATAATGAAATAAATTCAATACCCATACATCACACAAATAAAAACAAGAAACAAAATAAGAAGAAATCTAAACCTATACAGTCATTGAGGGAGAGAATATGAGTGAGTGAGTGAGTGAGTGAGTGTGTGTGTGTGTGTGAGTGTGTGTGTGGGGGGGGGGGGTTCAGGGATAATACTAAATATGTAATACTCACATAGCACACGATCAACACAAACACTTTTTAATTATACTCATACAAATTGAATGTCATGATAATAAAATAAGTGCAATACCCATACACTCACACAATAAAGAGGGGAAAGAAAGCCATTTAAGTCATAAAAAGAACATATACACATTGTAAGTAATAGAAACAAATTCTTTTTTTCCAGGATAATGAATAAGTACTCATTTGCTTTTTTACATCCAGTCCCCGCCCGTGGGGTCACATTTAAAAATGACCTCAGTACTCATGGAGAGAGAGAGAGAGAGAGAAGAGAGAGAGAGAGAGAGAGAGAGAGAGAGAGAGGAGAGAGAGAGAGAAGGAGAAGAGAGAGAGAGAGGGAGAGAGAGGAGGAGAGAGAGAGAGAGAGAGGTAGATGAGAAGAGAGAGAGAGAGAGAGAGAGAGAGAGAGGAGAGAGAGAGAGAGATGGAGGAGGAGAGAGACAAATGACAAATGAGAAATTCTTTTATTTCGAGGATAATAAATAAGCACACATGTGCTTTTTTACATCCAGTCCCCGCCCGTAGGGATACATCTTAATAATAATAACCCAATACTTATACAGTCTCACAATAGAAACAAGGGGAAATAACCCTTTTCAAAACACCCCCCCCCCCAACAACCACCCCCCCCCCAAAGAAGGAAATAAAAGAAATCCCTAAAAACACCCCCTACCCCCCACCCCCCAAAAAAAAACCCCTAACCAAAAACAAACAAACAAACAAACAAACAAAAGAGAAAGAAAAACCAAACCAACAGAAGAAAATAAAAAAGAGAAAAACAGACAAACAACAACAATAAGAACAACAACAGAGCCAAGACAAAAACAAAACCAAACTTAATAAGTCATAAATATAAACATCTACACATTGTCAAATGGTACACATACTTGTTACACATAACTATAAGATATTGAAATAGGGCACTCATTAAAACTTAAGTACAGAGGCAAGTCCAATAAAGTATTGAAACTATAAGATATGAATCCTTCATCAGGATACATTATAACTATAAGCAAGACGATAAAAGGTGAGAGAGAGAGACAGAGACAGAGAGACAGAGAGAGTGTGTGTGTGTGTATTTCAGAGATAATATCCAATATATAATTCCCAAAACAGTATGCGATCCCATCAACACTCATTTTAGATTATACTCGTTTCAAATTATATGTCATGATAATGAAATAAATTCAATACCCATACATTCACACAATAAAAACAAGAAACAAAATAAAGAAGAAATCTAAACCTATACAGTCATTGAGGGAGAGAATATGAGTGAGTGAGTGAGTGAGGGGTGGTGTGTGTGTGTGTGTGTGGTGTGTGTGTGTGTGTGTGTGTGTGTGTGTGGTGTGTGTGTGTGTGGGGGGAGGGGGGGTTTCAGGGATAATACTAAATATGTAATACTCACATAGCACACGATCAACACAAACACTTTTTAATTATACTCATACAAATTGAATGTCATGATAATAAAATAAGTGCAATACCCATACACTCACACAATAAAGAGGGGAAAAAAGCCATTTAAGTCATAAAAAGAACATATACACATTGTAAGTAATAGAAACAAATTCTTTTTTTCCAGGATAATGAATAAGTACTCATTTGCTTTTTTACATCCAGTCCCCGCCCGTGGGGTCACATTTAAAAATGCACTCAGTACTCATGGAGAGAGAGAGAGAGAGAGAGAGGAGAGAGAGAGAGAGAAAAGAGAAGAGAGAGAGAGCAGAGGGGGAAGAGAGAGAGAGAGAGAGAGAGAAGGAGAGAGAGAGAGAGAGAGAGAGGGAGAGAGAGGAGAGAGAGAGAGAGAGAGAGGAGAGGGGAGAGAGAGAGAGAGAGAAAATGACAAATGACAATGACAAATTCTTTTATTTCGAGGATAATAAAATAAGCACACATGTGCTTTTTTACATCCAGTCCTCGCCCGTTAGGGATACATTCTTAATAATAATAACCCAATACTTATACAGTCTCACAATAGAAACAAGGGGAAATAAACCCTTTTCAAAACAGCCCCCCCCCCCCAACAACCCCCCCTCCCCAAAGCAAGCAAATAAAAGAAAACCCTAAAAAATACCCCACCCCACCCCACCCCCCCCAAAGAAACCCTAACCAAAAACAAACAAACAAACAAAAGAGAAAGAAAAACCAAACCAACAGAAGAAGATAAAAAAGAGAAAAACAAACAAACAACAACAAAAAGAACAACAACAAACCCAAGAAAAATAACACAACCAAACTTAATAATCATAAAGACAAACATCTCACATTGCCCAAATGGACACATACTTTTTACACATAACATAAGAAAATTAAAATAGGGAAATTTTTAAAAACTTAAGAACAGGGGCCAAGTCCAAAAAGTTTTGAAAATATAAAATAGGGAAACCCTTTAAAACGGGAAAACACTAAAACCCTATAAAAAAGACGAAAAAAGGGTGAGAAAAAGAGACAAGACAAGAGACAGAGAGGGGTGTTTTGTGTATTTCGAGATAATACCAATATAAAATTTCCCAAAACAGTATGCGATCCCATAAACACTCATTTTAGATTAAACCCCGTTTAAAAATTAAATGTAAAGATAATGAAAAAAAATTTAATACCCATACATCCACACAATAAAAACAAGAAAAAAAAACAAGGAAGAAATCTAAACCTATACAGTCATTGAGGGGGGAGAAAAAGATTGGTGAGTGATGAGTGAGTGTGTTGTGTGTGTGTTTGTGTGTGGGGTTTTGTTTTGTGGTGAGTCTGTGTGGGGGGTGGGGGTGTTTTTCAGGGTTTAATACTAAATTTTGTAATACTCACATAGCAAAACAATCAACAAAAACACTTTTTAATTATACTCATAAAAATTTAATGTCCCCGAAATAAAAAAAATCAATACCCATAAAACCCACTTTAAAAAAGAGGGGAAAAAAGCCAAAAAATCATAAAAAAGAGCATCAAAAACAAAGTAAGTTAAAAAGAAAAAAAATTTCCCTTTTTTTTTTTAAGATAATGAAAAAGAGAAGGAAAAAGGAAAGGGGGAGAGAGAAGGAAGGGGAGGGAAAAGAAAAAGAGGGAGGAAAAGAGGGAGAAGGGGAGAGAGAGAGAGAAAAGAGAGAGAGAAGAGAGAGAGAGAGAGAGAGAAGAGAGAGAAGGAAGGGGAAGAGAAGGAGAGAGAGAGAGAGAAAGAAAAGAGAGAGGGAGAAGGAAAAGGGGGAGAGAGGGAAGGAGAGAGAGAGAGGGGAGAAGAGGGGAGAGAGAGAGAGAAAGGGAAAAGGGGAGAGGGGGAAAAGGGAGGGAGAGAGAGGGGGGGAGAGAGAGAGAGAGAGGGGGGAGAGAGAAGAGGGAAGAAAAAAAGGAAGGGGAAAAAGAAAGGGAGGAAAAGAGAGAAAGAGAAAAGGGGGAAAAGAAGAAGGGGGAGGGAGAGAGGGAAAAAGGGAAAAGGAAAAGAGGGAGAGAGAGAAAAAAGGGGGGGAAAGAGGAAAAAGAGAGAGGGGGAAGGAGAAAAGAGGGGAGAAAAGGGGGAAAAAGAGAGAGAGGGGAAGAAGAAGAGAGGGGAAAAGAGAGGGAGGGAAGAGAGAGGGAAAGGGGGGGGGGGGGGGGCCCGGGGGGGGGGCCCCCGGGGGGGGGTTTTTCCTCCCTCTTTCCTCCTTTTCCCTGTCGCCTCCCTTTTCCTCAAACCTTTTCCCCGCTTCCCGGGGGCCCCCCTCCGCTTCTCCCCTGCCGCCCTGGTTTTCCCCCTTTTCACCTTTTCCCCCCCCCCCCCCCCCCCCCCCCCCCTCCCCACTTCAAAAAACCCACCAAAATGGGCCCCCCGAAACCCCCGGGGTTTTTTTGGGTTTCCCCCAAAAGGGGGTTTTTTTTTCAGACAAGATAATAAATAAACCCCAAAATTTTGGCATAATGATATGGGAAATTTTCAATTTTTCATGACAAAAACCCCATCCCCTTCTCCCCCAAAGGGGTGTGGGTTTGGGTCCACAACCAAACCCCCTCCCCCGGGGGCTGCAGTGGGGAAAACCCTCCCCACCCTTTAGCAGTTTTTCTGCTCAAACCCAAATTCCTCTTTTCTATCCCATCTTTCTTTCTGCGGGGTTTTGTTCTCTTCCTGCCACCATTTCTGATAATATAGTTTTGCCTGTCTGGTCCTAGCCATGGCGGGGCCCTCGCTTTCCCCCCCCCCAAGTTCACACGTCGAGCGGGGTACCCCTTGGGTGGGTGACTGTTTGCGCGCCTTGGGTTCGGTACAGTCCCCCCCCGTTCAAACCCCGCCGTAAATGAGTAAACCCGCCCTCTTTAGGGGCGGGGAAAGGTTTAAAAAAGCGAGGGGGAGAAGAATTTGGGGCCGCCCCCCAATAGCTGGCCCCTTGGAGAAGCCCGGGGGGTCTCTGACGTCCCCGCTTCCCCTTTCACCTTTTAAGGGTTTTGGGGGCACCTTTTACCTTTTTTTGGGCCCCGCCTTGCCCCCCCCCCCCCCCCCCCCCTCCCCCCACCCCCCTCCCCTTTAAAATTTTATGGGTTTTTTTTTTTCCCTTTATTCTCAAAACCCTTCCCATTTCTTTTAGACTTCTTTTTCGTCAGGGGAATCTTGATATCTACCATCACCTTTTCATCAAGCTTTCTTTTCTCGCACTCCTGGCTTATCAACTGCTGAGTGATTGCCGCAAGCAACCCCGTAGTCCCAGGTAGAAGTGTCGATCAACCACCCCCCTCAGGCTTCAGAAACGCTACAATAAATATGCCACACTGCCTTACACCCCACAGTGTGGGGATCGGTGGTCTAGTGGTAGCGCGCCTGTCTAGAAAGCGAAAAGTCCGGGTTCGATCCCCCTTTGTGTCCGAAATATTTTGCCCATCCACTAGACTGCGAATCATGGACGGCCTGGGCGCTAGTCTTTTAAATAAGACCATTAACCGAGGTCCCGTGTGCAAGAGGAATTAAGCGCATGTAAGAGAACCCACGGCAAGAAGAGAGTTGTCCCTGGGAAAACCCTGTTAAAAATTAAAAACCATCCTGATAGGGAATAAAGTGCATAATTATGGAGACAGGAAAATGGGAAAAAAAATTTTTGGGGGGGCCCCGCCCCCCTTTTTTTGGGCGACACCCTCTCCCTGGGGGGAGCACCCCGAATTTCCCGCAGAAAAATCTCCCGGGGCCCTTAAAGGGAAAAACGGATCCAAACTAAACCAGACAGACAGAAAAGACAGACGACCGACCTCCCTGGTGGCCAGGTCCGGGAGATTTCAGGGACAGGGGGGCCCGGGGGCCCGGGGCCCTCCACAGCCGGCCCGGGCTGGAACCCGAAAACCGTTTCTTCGGGGTGCCTGAGGTCCGGGTTGTGCCTCAGTTGGTTAAAACCTCGGTAAGGAGCCCGGATCCTGAGGGGGGCAAGCAGGGGGACAGGGAGGGAGGGATTAGGGGAGGGAGGGAAGGGACCCCCCCCCCCCCCCCCCCCCTGCGCAGCAGGGCCCCCATAGGGGCCCCTTCTTCTTCTTGGGGTGGGGTGAAAAAGCTACATGGTGCCCCCCACACCACCACACCCACCACCACCCCCACCCCACCACCCCCCCCCACCGCCACCACCCCCACCCCCCCCCACCCCCCACCGCCCCCCACCACCAAAAACCCCCACCACCACACCCCACCCCCACCACAAACCACCCCCCACCCCCCCACTATTTTGCTATGTTTTATGCACTTCACCACTGAACTATACTGGACTAGTATACTACACTGCACTACTACTACAACTCTATACTACTTCTACTTCCACTACTAGAAACACTCTATACTATACTCTACTACACTACAAACCCTACTATACCACTACTACCACTATACTATACTTACAACTACTATACTACTATACTACTACTATACTCTATATATTTCTATACTACTAACAAACCACTATACTACCACTACTACTACCCAAAATACTACTACTACACTCCCCAAACTACTATACTACTACTACTATTACTTCACTACACAAACTATATACTACAAATACACCACCATACTACACACTACTACTATACTACTACTTCCCCACCACTAACTACTACTACTACTACTACTACTACTATACTCCCACTATACTACTACTACAAAATAAAACCCTCCAAACTACAATACCATACTACTACACTACTACACTATTTTACTTACTACCACCCCCCTACACTAATCCCCTACTATACCCTACTACTACCACTCTATTACTACATACCACTACTATAACTATATACTACTACTCTACTACTACACTATTACTATACTACTACACTACTAAAATATACTACCACCACTACTACTACTCCCACCATTTACTATTTAAAAACACTACTACTACTACTATAAATACATTTACTCTATTACTACAAACTACTAATAAAATATATTAAACACAAAATTTCTACTACAATATACTACTAATACTACTACTTCCACTACTACTACCCATTAATACTCACACTACTATACTATAAAAAAAATTTTTCACTACTACTATAACTACTACCACTACCACTACCCCCTACTTCCCACTACCACTCTACTACTACTAACCATACCCAACCATACTACTACTACTACCCTTTATTACTAAAACTACTATACAAACTACTACTACTAACTACTTACTACTACTACAACTCCACTACCACACACTACTATTACAACACAAACTACTCCCATACACACCCCCTACCAACAAAATACCACTACCATCTAATCCACACCATATCTACCACCCCCCATACACACCACACATACACACACTATTCTAAACAACACAACATCAACCCACCACTACACTACTATACAACTAGTACACAACAAACCATACTACTAACTACCCCCTTAAAACTACAAATACTACTACTACCCCCTTCCACACTATTTACCCCCCACACTTATACTACAACAACACCCACACTACTCTACCACACCAACACCACCTCAACCCCCACCCACTACACCACAACACACACCACCCACATACCACTACCCCACCACCACCACCACCCCCCCCCCCAGCCTTCACCCCCCAACCAGAGAAGTGTCCTCAGGACCCCAGACCCAGGGGGGAAGGGTCCAGGGGGAAGTAGGGGCTTCACGGACATGAGGTCACGCAGGCGCAGGCCGGAGAGGCGGGTGAGGGGCGGAAACGCGCCGTGCAGAAAGTGGGGCCCTGGTGGCTCGTGGCGAAGCTGGGCGGGGGGCTGAGCCCCGGTCCCCAGCACTGACCGCTGCCACCCCCGTGTAGGCCAGGCCTCAGGCGAAGTCGTCGTCATTCGGGATCCCCATCGCGTCGGGCTCGTCATAATCATCGTCGTTGTCGTCGTCGTAATCGGCTCGCCATCATCATCGTCGTCGTCATCATCATCTCACCCCCAAAAATGGACCTTTATGAAATGGTTTAGGGCAGCGCTGACCGTCGTGTCGTCATCATCACCATCACCATCACCACCATCATCACCCACCATCACCCACATCACCACCTACATATCATCTCAATGGACCTTAGTGTAGTGGGGGAGGACAGGCTTACCACATCACCCCACCACCACCACCCTCATCATCCATCTCACCATCACACCACCCCTCATCATCACATCACTGGACCTTCAGGGATGTGTGAGGACAAAACGCTGTAGCCACTCACCACCCACACCCCCACCACCATCACCACCCCATCAACATCACCCTCATCACCCCAACCACCCCACCACCCCCAAAACTCATATCATCATCACATCATCAACCATCACCACCACCCCATATCATCATTCCCCGGACCCTTGGGAAGTGGGGAGGGCACGCGTAGCCCTCTCATCACATCATCTCTCATCATCATCATCACTCATCATCTCATCATCACTGGGCCTTCGGGAAGTGGGGAGGACAGCGCGTAACCATAAACCCCCCACCACCACATCACCACCCCCCCCACCCCCACCAAACCCCCACCATCATCATCATCAAACATCACATCTACTGGAAACCTTAGGGAATGGGGGGAAAAGGTGTGGTAAAAAAATTTTTTTCTTTTTTTTTATCATTATATTCCCCCCCAAAAATTTGGAAATTTTTTGGGGGTGGGGGGAATGTGTTTTTATTCTAAAACCCCCTTTTCCCGGGGGGTGGGGGGCCCTTTTTCCCAATTCTCTACCTTTTTTTTTTAAAAAAAAATATTTATTTTTTTTTTATTCTAAAAGGGTTTTTTTGGGTGGTGGGTTTTTATAATATCATCAAACCCCCCCCTCAATTATACCATCTCTCATCCCCAAAAATTATTGGACTTCAGGGGGTGGGGGAAAAGCGCGTAGCCATCATCATCACATCATCATCATCATATCATCACATCTCTTTCATCATCGCCACATCATCATCACCACCATCATCATCATCAAACCACCATCCCCAAACCCCCCCAAACCACCATCATCACCCATCACCCCCCAACCAGTAATCATCATCATCACAACACATAAACACTTCATCATCATCATCACCACCACAACGGGAAACCTTCAGGAAGGGGGGTGAGGGCACGCTGTAGCCACCCCCAAAACCCACCACCCCCCCCATCCCCCCCCAAACCATCATCATCATCATCTTTCATCAATCAACCTCACCCACCAAAACACCATCATAAAATTCATCATCATCATAAATCACCCCAAAACCACCACCCCCACCCCCAAACCACCACCCCCCGCCCATCATCATCACTGGCCCTTTCGGGGAATGGGTGAGGACAGCGCTGTGGGCCCAAACCTCCTCCCCTCCTTCCTCCTCCCCCTCACATCATCCTTTCACCATCATCACCTCAAAATCCCCAAACCAACCAAACCACCACCACCACCCATAAATCATCATCATCATCATCATCCCCCCAACCCCCAAAACCCATCATCATCAAAACCCTTCGGGGAAAATGGTGGGGACACCCGCGTAGCCAACATCATCATCACCACATCATAAAACCATCATCATCCCCACCATAAATCACCCATAAACCACATCACCCACCATCATAAACCCCACCATCAACCAACCCACCCCCCCATCATCATTCATTTGGACCTTCGGGGAAGTGGGTGGGGAAACAGCGCGGAAACCCAAACCTTTTTTGCGGCCCAAAGGCCTCTATGGAAGCGCCAGTGTTTGAAGGACACTGTAAAAGGGCCAAAGAAACCAAGGCCAGACTGGCCAGGCCCCCCCCAGCGCCCTTTTCCCTGCCCAAAACGGTCATCTGCCCGGGCCCTACACACACACACACACACAGGGGGCCACAGGGGTGACCTGGTGATGAGAGCGCGTGTTAATTTGTGATGTGATGGGGGTTCTTTTTTTGGTGTGGTGTAGGGGGATTTGTAGTGTTAAAAAATGGGGGTTAGTTAGTGGTGGGGTTAGTGGGTTGTGGTGGGGGTGTAGTGGGGTTTTGGTGTAGTTATGTGGTTTTAGGGGTTTGGTGTAGGGGGAAATTTGTGGTGGGGTGTGGTGAAAAGGTTGGTGTGGTGTATTTGGGGGTTGGGGGTGTATGTACTGTGGTTAGTGTTTTGAAATTGTAGTGAAAGTGAAAGTGTGGTGGGGGTGGGGTTTGGGGGTGTGGTTTTGGTGGGTTAGGGTTGAAAGGTATTTTTTTGGGGGTGGTAGTGGGGGTGTGGTGTAGTGAAATGTGGTGGGGTGCAGTGAAAGTGTGGTGTATGTGGTGCGGTGGGGGAAAGGGTATGTATGTGTTGTGGTGTTTTGGGGGTTGTAGGTAAGAAAAGTGGGGTTTGTGGGTAGGGGTGGTGTAGGAAAGTGGTGTGGTGTGGTGGGTAATCCCTAGTGAGTGTAGAGTGGGCGGGGAAAGGTAGTGTATCTAGTGTAGTGTGGTGGGGGGGTTTGGGGTTTAGGGTTTGTATGGGGTGTGGTTAAATTTTGGGGGGGTTTTAAGTGTGGTGTAAGTGTATTTAAAAATTGGTATGGTGGGGTGGGTTTAGTGTAGTGGGTGGGGGGTGTAGTGGGGTTTGGGGTTTGATGTAAGGGTGGTGTGGGGGCCGTGAAGTGGGGTTTTATGTGGTGCGGTGCGGTTGGTGTGGGTGGTAGAGTAGTGGGGTGTGGTGTGGGGGGTGTAGGTGGTGTGGTGAAAGTGTGGTGTAGTGTAATGTGGGGGTGGTGTGGTGTAGTGGGTGTATTTGGGGCGGTGGGGGTGTGGTTAGTGTAAGTAGTGGGGGTGTGGTGGGGGTTTTGGTGTGGTTAGTGGGGTTGTATTGTGGTGTAGGGTAATGTGTGGGGGGGTGGTGATGTGGTGTGGGGGTAGTGTGGTGTGGTGTGGGGTATGTGGCGAGTTTTAAAATGTGGTGTTTTTGTATGAGTGGGGTATAGTGTAGTGTGGTGGTGGTGTAGTGTAGTGTATTTTGGTGTTGTGAAAGTGGGGTAGGTGGTGGAGTGAAAGTGTAGTGTAGTGTAGTGCAATGCGGGATGCATACATGTATGTAAAGTGTAGTTATGTGTGTATGGGTGTATATTATCTGATGAATTAGTATTTGATGGGGCATGTTTACATTAGTGCATGCATCTGTATTAGTCGGGTTTGGCAGGCATGCTGAGTGTGGGGTTGTAGTGCAGTGTATGCTTTTGGGCATGCTTTTAGTGCAGGTTGCGTGCTGTATTAGTGCGTGCAGTGCATGCGGGCAGTGTATGCTGTATGCAGTGTAGTGTAGTGATTGCGGGCAGGGCAGTCATGTAGTTTGTGTAGTGTAGTGCAGTGCTGTAGTGCGGTGTGGGGGTAGTGCCGGAGTGCAGTTAGAGTAGTGCAGTATGCATTAATGGTTGCAGTAAGTGAGTGCAGTGTAGTGCATTGTGTATGCAGTGTAGTGCATGTGGGAGTGAGTGGGGCATAGGTAGTGAATGTAGTCAGTAATGCATGCAGGTAATCATGTAATGCATGTTGTAGGAGTGCAGTGTGTGCAGTTATGCATGTAGTGTAGTGCAGTAGTGCATCATGCAGTGCAGTGCATGTATAATGCAGTGCTGTATGCATGCAGTGCATTGCAGTGCAGTGCAGTGCAGTGCAGGCATGCAGTGTAGTGCAGTGCAGTCATGCATGCAGTGCAGTGTAGTGCTGCAGTGCAGTGTTTAGGTATGCAGAGTATGCAGTGTAGTGCAGGTAGTGCAAGAGTGCGGTGTAGTGCGGGGTTTGCTGAGTGTATTAGTTATGTAGGGTAGCCATGTAGGCAGTGTAGTAGAGCATGTATTATGTAGTGAAGCGCAGTTAGTGCAGGCAGTGCAGTGTATGAGGTAGTGCGTGTATGGTGCGTTAGTGCAGGTAGTGCGGGTTGTGTATGTAGTGAAATTAGTGTAGTGAGTGTTGCAGTGTAGTGCATGTCAGGGGGGCAGTGCAGGTAAGTATGCAGTGAGTTTTAGTGTATTAGTATGAGTGCAGTATAGTGCAGTGTATTTTGGTATTTAAGCTAGATATATCACAAGGGAATTTCTCTGCATAAATTTCAGAAATTTTCCCCGGGGTATTTTCCATAAACTGGTTTGTAGTACCTTTTTTTCCTTCTTTTACTGGGACATTTTCCATTCGGGGGTGCTTTCCTTTGGGCTGAATGTCTGTTGCACAAGTGATGTCAGGTTTTGTTGCCCAACCCTTTTTTTGGGTTTTCCATGCAAAAGGGCTAATCAGGGGAGAAAACTTAGGAGTAAAAACTCCATGGGAAAAACAATGGAGATGACTTGGAAAAAAAATGAGCAATTCACATAAGACAAAAAGCTCTTGACACTTCTTTCTCCTTGTTTCTTTTTTGGTTTTTTTGGGTTTTTTGCTTTGCTTTGTTTTTTTTTCTCTCCCCTCTCTCTCTCTTCTCTCTCTCTCCTCTCTCTCTCTCTCTCTTCCCCCCCCTCTCTCTCCCCCTCTCTCTCTCTCTCTCTCCGATTGCAATAGATATGATGGTTATAGAAACTTTAAGACTGTTTTTGAAAGACAGAAGTATATTGGTGA
This sequence comes from Rapana venosa, assembly GCA_028751875.1. Taxonomy (NCBI): domain Eukaryota; kingdom Metazoa; phylum Mollusca; class Gastropoda; order Neogastropoda; family Muricidae; genus Rapana; species Rapana venosa. The sequence goes on from CM054156.1 coordinate 48,437,401, forward strand.
AATGGATATATATTGTTTTCGCGTTGCAGTTACGCAAGTACGATCAAATGCACTACCACTAAACAATAATACACATCGCTATAGTAGTTCAAATGAAGATAAGCAGTGCCCTGTTTGTAAAGACCAAATAGAGATTCATTCTCTATTTTTTTTTAATAAAAAAATTATTCTTTTATATCGAGGATAATGGAATAAGCACTCATGTGCTCTTTTACATTCAGTCCCCGTGTGTATGCGGTTTTGTAAATTTTGACATCCGTTGCCACCGGCACACAATGGCCTACTCTTCCGAAAAGCGGAACAGGATTTAACGTGTGCGCAAGATGTTCTGCGTGTGTTCGCACACGGGGCCTCGGTTTATAGTCTCATCCGAAGGACTTTGACATTCAGTTCGATTTTTTTGTCAAACTGGGAAGAAAGGGCGAGGCTGGGGATCAAACCCACAACCTCACGGTTTACTTGTTAGGCAGGCGAACGTCTTAACCATCCTGCCACCTTCCTTCCTTTAAAATTCAATTGTGCTTTCTATGAGGATTTGAGACATAAGTTTCTTAAAGATTGCAAGACTTCCTTTGCAGGTGCTATTCAAAGCTATAATACCTACTGATAGATACAGTTTATCACGATTTATTTTTCATGCAACCAACAGAAGAAATGAGATAACTTTCTAGAAAAGGATCCTTATATTGAAGAATACTACATTGAAAACATTGCCGATGATGACATGACGCACGTGAATTGATTGGTGATGAATATTTAAGAAATGGCTGCTGCAATTTCTTGTGTTGTTATTGCTGATACGTTATGTCATATCTATATACGTTGATCGTAATGTGTTTATAACAATCATGTCATATGCTCGCTCCGTACGCCCATCATTCCTTTGTATTGTGGTCTAAGGCCGATGTACAGTAAGTCTGAAGTCTTTATCCTCTCTCTCTCTCTTTATCTTTCTCTTTCCGTCTTTCCTCTCTCTCTCTCTCTCTCTCTCTCTTTCTGTCTTTCTCTCTCTCTTTCTCTTTCTCTGTCTTTCTGTGGTTCTTTCTCTTTCTCTCTTTCTCTCTCTCTTTCTTTCTCTCTCCCCCTCTCTTTCTGTCTTTCTCTCTCTTTCTGTCTTTCTCTCTCTCTTTCTGTCTTTCTTTCTCTCTCTCTCTTCCTGTCTTTCTCTCTCTCTCTCTCTCTTCCTGTCTTTCTCTCTCTCTCTCTTTCTGTCTCCTCTCTCTCTCTCTCTCTTTCTGTCTTTCTTTCTCTCTCTCTTCCTGTCTTTCTCTCTCTCTCTGTCTTTCTCTCTCTCTCTCTCTCTCCCCTCTTTCTGTCTTTCTCTCTCTCTCTGTCTTTCTCTTTCTCTCTTTCTGTCTTACTCTCTCTCTCTCTGTTTTTTAAAATTTTTATTTCTCTTTTTTATTATTATTTTTTTCTTTCTTTTTCTGTTGTTTGTTTGCTGTTGTTGTTGTGTTGTGGTTTTTTTTTTGGGGGGGGGGGCGGTGGGTGGTGGTGTTTTTAGGGTTTTTTTTTTTATTTGTTTGTTTGTTTTTTTGTTGGTTTGTTTGTTGTTGTTTTTAAAAGGGTTATTTCCCTTTGTTTCTACTGTGTGAGAGTATAAGTGTTGGCTTATCATTAAGATGTATCCCTACGGGCGGGGATTGGATGTAAAAAAGCACATGAGTGCTTATTCATTATCCGCAAAATAAAAGAATTTGTCATTGTCATTCTCCTCTCTCTCTCTCTCTCTCTCTCTCTCCCTCTCTCTCTCTCTCCCTCTCTCTCTCTCCTTCTCTCTCTCTCTCCCTCTCTCTCTCCCTCTCTCTCTCCCTCTCTCTCTCCCTCTCTCTCTCCCTCTCTCCTCTCCCTCTCTCCCTCTCTCTCTCCTCCCTCTCTCTCTCCTCCTCTCTCTCCCTCTCTCTCTCTCTATCTCTCTCTCCCCTCTTTCTCTCTCTCTCTCTCTCTCCCTCTCTCTCCCTCTCTCTCTTTGTCTCTCTGTTTTTCTGGTACCTTCCCTCATGGAACAGGGACAGGGAGCTGTTCTGGTGCCAGGACGTCTCTGTGAAGGCCTGCTGCACCTGTATCTCTGGAACAAGAGACACCAGAATAATCAGTGTTTCTTTTTCAGAACCCCCCCCCCTCTCTCTCTCTCTCTCTCCCCCCCTTATTTTATTTCTTTATTTTATATTTTTTATTTTATACCACTTTAAGTCACGAGATTTCTCTGCGTGAAATTCGGGCTGCTCTCCCCGGGGAGAGCGCGTCGCCACAAGAGCAGCGCCACCCTTTTTTTTTTCTTTTGTCTGTAACTGTATTTGTTTCCCTATCAGAGTGGCTTTTTTCTAAGAATTTTGCCAGGGACAACTCCCTTGTTGCCGTGGGTTCTTTTACGCGCGCTGAAAATTTTGTGTAACACACGGGACCTCGGTTTATCGTCTCATCCGAAAGACTAGCGCCCAGACCACCACTCATGGTCTAATGGATGGGGAAACATTTCGGGCCCAAACGGGGTACGAACCGCGCACACACCCGACCCGGACTTTTCGCATTCTAGACAGGCGCGTTACCTCTAAACCACCGATCCACCGGAGGTTTTGCTTTGTTTGGTTCTGTTTGGGTTTGGGTTTGGGGTTGTTGTTGCTTTTTTGAGGAGGGACTATTCGGTTGTTCCCTCTCCCCTTGTTGTTGCCGTTTTTGTTTTGCTCTTGGTTCTTGCTAATTTTTCGGTTGTTTTGTGTTTTCTGTTCTGCTTTCTTTATTACTTGTTGCTCTCTCTCTCTCTCTCTCTCTCTCTCTCTCTCTCTCTCTCTCTCCTTCTCTCCTCTCTTCTCTCTCTCTCTCTCTCTCTCTCTCTCTCTCTTCTCTCTTTGGTGATTTTTGTGGGGATTTTTATGTAGATATTTTTTTCCGTAAACTGTAAGTGTATTGCTATGGGCTTTATTTTATTTTATTATCATATATATCCTTAAGGGCGGGAACTGGATGTAAAAAAAGCACATGGGTGCTTATTATTTATCCTCGAAATAAAAGAATTTGTCATTGTCATTGTCATTGTCTCTTCGTGACTGGCCCAGACCCAACAAAAGCTGGCTGTGTTAGTGTTAGCTACTGATGGAAGCACAGTGCCAAGGCCAATATTCAAGTGATGTCATGTCCTGAAATGTTCTGTTTTGAGACTGTCTTCAACCATGAGATGCTCTTGTAATAATAACTACCCGTCCTCTTTTTTTGTTTTGTTTACAGAAAAATGAAATATGGGAAACACCCCTATCCTTTGAGGTGGATTGGATTGATTGTTTTATTAGGGTCCCAGCGGGATTATCCAATTGAGGGACTGAACCCACAATGAAGATTGGACTTCTCAGGCTAAACCGCTCTACCAGTGTGAACTCACGTCGCAGACACAATGTTATTTGCCCTCCCCCCCCCCCCCCCCACACACACACACAGCCTTCTTTTTACCTATGCTTTTTTCTTCAGCCAGTTTTTGCAGCGTTCGCAAACGGAGAGCCAACCTCGGGGTCATCATCCGGGTACTGCACCAGGTCCAGGGTTCAAGGTCATTGGAGGGCGTGTCACAGAGGTCACGACATGGCCGGCTGGGATACCCGCACCACTCTGTTGCTTGACCTTCGGCCTTGAAGGTCAAGGACGTCCCGGTGAAATTCCAGTGGATTAGGCTGTGGGTGGATTCAGAATAGGATATGAGGCCGAGGGTTAGGTTGCACGTTCTTCTTCGTAAATTTGACATAAAAGGCGGCGACTGAAATGGACAACACTTAAACTGATGATGATGGTGATGTGCTATGACCTTGTGCTTGTGTGCAGCAGTATTTACCCTTAGATCTAGCCCAGTAAACTTCGTAAGATGATTGTTTTGTGGAACACAATATGCAGCTCACCTCCTCTCTTTCCCCTTATCCCAAATTACATGCGTAAAGTAACATACACACTCGCGCATGCAAGCACGTGAAAGAGTACGCGCACGTACGCACGCACACACACAATGGAAAGACCAACGCACACCTAGTTACCGGTCAGTACGTAACGCACGTTTCCACTGGCAGTTTACCGCGGAATCTTCCAGACCGAGGAGGAGGTCCTGACTTGTGTTGAGCCTCTGTCCACCTTACGACCACAGCCACATAGCGACACAGAGAGCGACTCCCCAAGACATTCAGGGGAAAAGTCAAACTAGTCAAGTCAAACAGGTCAAAATCAAGTCGCGTCAAACAAGTCAAGTCACGTCAAACAAGTCACGTCAAACAAGTCAAGTCACGGCAAAGAAGTCAAGTCACGTCAAACAAGTCAATTCAAACAAATCAGGTCACGTCAAACAAGTCAGGTCACGTCAAACAAGTCAAGTCACGGCAAACAAGTCAAATCACGGCAAAGAAGTCAGGTCACGTCAAACAAGTCACGTCAAACAAGTCACGTCAAACAAGTCAAGTCAATGCGTTCTTCACCTATCGGCAAAGGTGGTGGACTAGAAGTGACCCACCTGCCTAGAAACCGGGATTTCAGTGTGTGCTGGTTCGATCCCCGTTTGTGCCCGAAACTTTCCCCCCCATCCACTAGTCCGTGAGTGGTGGTCTGGGTGCTAGTCTTTCGGAGGAGACAATAAACCATAGTACCGTGTCTAATACTCATTTAAAGATAAAGGTAAAGGAGTCCCATAACCTATAAGGTCGTAGGGAAGCGAAGCGTCAGAGACCTCACTTCTCTAGGGCCAGCATATTGAGGGCGGCGCCCATCTCCTCTCCCTCACTGCTTTACCTTCCCTAAAGAGGGCAGGTACCCATTTACAGCTGGGTGAACTGTACTGAAGCCAAGGCGCGCAAACGGTCACCCATCCAACTGGTAACCACGCTCGACGCTGCTTAACTTGGCTGGGGGAAAGCGAGTGCTCCGACCACTGAACTATCCCGTTCTCACCCGCCAGCTATTGCGCGGTGCCTTCCACAGCTGCCCAGGCCTCCCTGCACTCACGTGCTCATGTGGGTCCTGTCTCCCCTGTGAAGCGCCGTGTCTGCAGGCCCACACCTGAGTGCGGGGTCTCCTGTTGCCTGTGGCCACGTGCCGCCCTCAGGCAGGCGAGGGGCCCTGGAGCATTTGGGAGACAGGTAGCTGACATCTGTGCACAGACACAACAAGCGACATGGCAGATTATAATCATCACAATATCATGCTGGCCTGTTAGCATGCACTGCTTTGGTTCGCTATCAACACCTTTAGCCACTCACTGCAATTATGGTGGTGGTAGGGGTGGTAAACAGTGGTGATGGTGGTGGTAGTGGTGATGGTGGTGATGGTGGTGGTAGTGGTGATGGTGGTAATGGTGGTGATGGTGGTGGTACAAGTATGTGGTGATGTGGTGGTAGGTGGTGTACAGTGTGAGGTGGTGGTAGTGGTGATGGTGGTGGTAGTGGTGGTAAAAAGTGTGATTGGATGTGGTGGTAGTGGTGATGGTGGTGATGGTGGTGGTAGGGTGGTAAAAGTGGTGATGGTGGTGTGGTGGTGGTAGTGGTGATGGTGTGTGTGGTAGTGGTGGTAAAAAGTGGTGATGGTGGTGGATAGTGGTGGTAGTGTGATGGGGTGAGTAGTGGTGGTGGTGAGTGGTGGTAAAAAGTGGTGATGATGGTGATAGTGGTGGGTTAGGTGGTTGGGTTAAAAAAGTGATGGTGGTGGTAGTGGTGGTAAAGTGGTGATGGTGGTGATGGTGGTGGTAGTGGTGGTAAAAAGTGGTGATGGTGGTGTTGATGGTGAGGGTAGTGGTGGTAAAAAGTGGTGATGGTGGTGGTAGGGGTGGTGGTGGTGATAGTGGTGATGGTGGTGGTGGGTTGGGATGTGTTTAAAAGAGGTGAAATGGGTGGTGGATAGATGAGGTGGTGGTTGTGGTGTTGATGGTGGGTGTTAGGGGTGGGTGATGATGATGTGGTGGGTTGGTGGTTATAGTGGTGGTGATGGTGGTGATAGTGATGGTGGTGATGTTAGTCGTGGTAGTTGTGGTGGGGGTAAAAAAAAAGAAAATGGTGGTGGGTGGTTGTGGTGGTGATGATGGGGTGGTGATGGTGGAGATGGTGGTTGTGGTGGTGGTGGTGGTTGTGGTGGTGATGGTGGTTGTGGTGGTGATGATGGGGTGGTGATGGTGGAGATGGTGGTTGTGGTGGTGATGGTGGTGGGTGGTTGTGGCGGTGATAAAAGATGTGATGAAAATGGTAAGTGATAGTGTTAGTAGTGGCTGCCGTGGTGATGACCACACACACAAGAACAGCAGCAACAACAACGACACATAACAATACAACACACATACCACACGCACACAACACACACTACACCACACCACACACACACACACACACACACACCACACACACACAACACACACACACACACACACACAACACAACACACACACCACACACAACACACACACACACACAAACCACACACACAACACACACCACACACACAACACACACACCACACACACACACTACACACACAACACACACACACACACACACACACACACACACACACACACACACACACACACACACATCCTCTTTTTACTGGTTTAATTTAATGGTAAAGGTTGTAATAATGTAGTATTTCAGTACAATCATTCAGAAATTTGCTCTTAGATAGATAATAATAATAATAATGATAATAATAATAAATGGAATTTGTATAGCGCTATATCTTGCAAAGACAAATCAGAGTGCTTGCATTCAACATATTCTTACAGATGGCTTGATGAAAAAGAGCAAATGCATTGCTTATTCAATGTACCCTCTGGAAATAACATTTTGACTTGACTTGACTTGACTTGACACAGCACTGGCACTGCTGCTATGAACTGCAGGGCACCTGTCCTCTAGCAGGGACTAGGTGGCGGCTGGAACCCGGGCCTTCAGATCAGCCTTACCCACTGGGCCCTGCAGCCTCCCGCCACACCATCCTCGTCTGCCAGCTCCCTGTACTGTCCTGACACGTTAACACCCCTCATCCCCCCCTACACCTTCCACCCCTCTCCACATGGAAGAACGGGAAAGTCTGGTGGTAAGAACGATGCCCAATGCAGTCACAATTTCCCAACCCAGGTTCGAATCCCGTTCATGGAGATTTTTTCCCATGAAGTTAACATCAGTGCTGACTCCACCCCCACACCCCCCCCCCCCCAAGTCCTTTGGATGAGTCTATAACCCAGGCCTCGTGTGCAAATGCATCATCTTGCGCTCATGTTTCACTTTTCGAAAAAAAAAGTAATTGTATGACAACGTTTACACAAAAATACCACATGCACACAGGACCTGGATAATAAAAAAAACAAACAACAACAAAAACCACACATGAGCACTTATTCCATGATCTGCGGAATAAAAGAATGGAAGAAAAAGACTTAACGACAGAAAGGTGTGACTGACTGACTGACTGACTGACTGACAGACTGACAGACAAACTGGCTGACTGACTGACTGACTGACAGACAAACTGGCTGACTGACTGACTGACTGACTGGCTGACTGGCTGATTGACTGACTGGCTGACTGACTGACTGACTGACTGACTGACTCACTGACTGACTCACTGACTGACTCACTGACTGACTCACTGACTGACTCACTGACTGACTGACTCACTGACCCAGGTTGTCCACGTCTTGCCAGAAGCGCTCTCTCTGCAGGGAAGGCTGAGGGTCTGTCTGTGAGGACCCCCCCACCCCCACCCCCACCCGTCCTCCCCCACTGCCACCCTCACCCGGCCCTCGCTGTGCACCGCGTCCACCAGATCAAAGCCTGCACACGCATAACGGCTGACTTGTCAGGTCGCTTCTGTCTCTTAGGACAAGAAAACGAAACATAGGTATGTATGTACGTCTGTCTGTCTGTCTGTCTGTATGTCTGTATGTATGTATGTATGTATAAATGTCTGTCTGTCTGTATGTATGTATGTATGTATGTATACATGTCTGTCTGTCTGTATGTATCTATGTATACATGTCTGTCTGTCTGTATGTATGTATGTCTGTATATCTGTCTGTCTGTATGTCTGTCTGTATGTATGTATAAATGTCTGTCTGTATGTATGTATGCATGTATAAATGTCTGTCTGTCTGTATGTATGTATATATAAATGTCTGTCTGTCTGTATGTATGTATATATAAATGTCTGTCTGTCTGTCTGTATGTATGTATGTATACATGTCTGTCTGTCTGTATGTATCTATGTATACATGTCTGTCTGTCTGTATGTCTGTCTGTATATCTGTCTGTCTGTACATCTGTATGTCTGTATGTCTGTCTGTCTGTCTGTATATCTGTCTGTCTGTCTGTCTGTCTGTGTGCACACACAAGGTGGGGGTGAAGGAGGCCTCCAGGTAGTGACAGAGACAGGCCAGTGGTGCAGTGAGGAAGAGAGGCCGACACACGTGAAAGGTGCCGCAGCTACACGCTCAGTTTGCAGACAGTCTGGCGCCATCATACTCTCACGCAAATACACATGCACACGCATACACAAAAACACTCGCAGGCACACATACACACAGACACACGCACACACGCACACATACAAACACACACACACAGCACCCCAACCACCACCACCACCACCACCCACCACCACCATCATCACCACCACCACCACCATCATCACCACCACCACCACCACCCACCACCACACCACCACCACCACCACCACACACCACCACCTTCACCCCCCCCCCCACCACCACCACACACCACCACCTTCACCCCCCCCAACCACCACCACCCACCTTTACCCCCCCACCACCATCATCACCAGCACCACCACCAGCACCACCCACCACCACCACCACCAGCACCACCACCACCACCCACCTTCACCCCCCCACCACCACTCACCACCACCTTCACACCCCCCCCCCCCTCACCAGCACACACGGCCAGCTGAGCCAGCCTGTCCAGCTCTGCCAGCCTGAAGACTGTGTGAGCATCCCGGTCCTCTGCCAGGCCCACAGCCAGACCACGGCCCACCCGCTGCAGGGACTTCTCCGCCTGGCGGCCTGTTGGATGCTTGCTTGTCGGTTCGTCCCAGCCTTCCAGAACCACGACTTGTTCTGGAAGAGACAAAAACCGATTGCACAAGGGAACTAGATGTAAAAAAGAAAGCACAAGATCGCTTATTCCATTATCCTCAAGAATGGAGAAAAAGAAAAAAAGAGAACTTGCGATGGCTGAGAAAGTTAAAGATATGTCTTCGTTCAGTGGTTTTTCCATCTTTACATGCAAGTTCCTAATTAAAAGGATGTATTCTTTCAGAAAGATTTTTTTCTATTCAGTATTTTTCTTCTTTTTATTTCGTTCCTCGGTTAGAAGAAGCTGTGACGTTGGCTGACGGTGACATTGTGTGTGTGTGTGTGTGTGTGTGTGTGTGTGTGTGTGTGTGTGTGTGTGTGTGTGTGTGTGTGTGTGTGTGTGTGTGTGTGCATGTGACCATTTTGTTCTTCCTTCAGGTAGGTGCAATTCGACTTCGGGGACTGGGCATAGCTGGGTGAAGGGATCAAGCCAGAAGGCGTGGGAAGAGCAAAATAGGAGAACCGCAGATGAGGCAGCAGGAAATAATCTTGTTCAAAAAACGAAAGGAAATCAATTCCATACATTTTTCTGAAAGTATTTCATGTTTAGGAGACGGGATAGCTCAGTGGTCGGAGCACTCGCTTTCTCCCAGCCAAGTTAAGCAGCATCGAGCGTGGTTACCAGTTGGATGGGTGACCGTTTGCGGGCCTTGGCTTCAGTACAGTTCCCCCAGTTCACCCAGCTGTAAATGGGTACCTGCCCTCTTTAGGGTCAGGGAAGGTAAAGCAGCGAGGGAGAGGAGATGGGCGCCGCCCTCATTATGGTGGCCCCTAGAGAAGTGAGGTCTCTGACGCCTCGCTCCCCTACGACCACATAGGTTATGGGACACCTTTACCTTTTTATTTCATGTTTATTTCTAAGTGAAATGTTCATACAAAGTTTAAGATTAAGTACATCGCTTTAAGTCTTTCCCAGGACTCTGCCCATTCTCTCCTGTCTCCTTCAATCAACAGTTTTGTTCTGAAACTTTGCTCCTTAAATCAGCCAGTAGTGAACGGACGTTACACTAAAGAAACAAATAATTATAATGCAGGAATAAAGAACCACACACACACACCACCACCACCACCACCACCGCCACTACCACCACTACCACCACCACCACCACCACCACCACCACCACCAACAACAACAACACACACAACAACAACAACACACACACGCCTGTGTCTCACTTTGCGGCCATTCTACAGAAGCCAAGTCTGCCAACAGAGTCAAAGCTGCCACCGCTCGTGACGTCATCAGTCTGGACGCACACGTCATTGAAGCGGAAGTGCCTGGGGAATGCTGGGAACAGTTGTGGCAAGCTCTTCCGGGCTGGCCGCACCAGGTGGCGTTGGCAGCGGCGTCTTTGAAGATGACCTGGTCTCCAGTGAAGGGCTGGAGTCTGTCAACAGGAAGGACTGACAATCTGACCTGTGCCTGACCTGTGTCATTAAAGGGCTGGAGTCTGCCAACAGGAAGGACTGACAATCTGACCTGTGCCTGACCTGATTCAGTTAGTGATGGCGTCAGCAAAGTAGCAAGGCCAAGATCTTTACTAAACCCGGCCCAATATTTTAATACAATAGAGTAATAATTTAGTTGATATTGGTCTCGTCATACAACACGTTATAACAATTTGGTTTATGTCATAAACATGCGTGTGGATGTATGCGAATGTTTCCAATGTGTGCGTGTCTGTGCTTTGTGTGTGTGTGTGTGTGT
>CM054156.1:48453211-48473211 GCA_028751875.1 Rapana venosa
GCTTACAGAGGGAGGGGGGCTGCTACAGAGGGAGGGGGGAGGGCTCCCTACAGAGGGGGGGAAAGAGCTGTACAGAGGGAGGGAAGGCTGCTACAGGGGGAGGGGGGAGGGCTGCTACAGAGGGAGGGGGGGCTGCTACAGAGGGAGGAGGAGGACTGTTTACAGAGGGAGGAGGGAGGGCTGCTACAGAGGGGGGGAAAGGCTGCTACAGAGGAGGGAGGGCTGCTAAAAGAGGGAGGGAGGGCTGCTACAGGGGGAGGGGGCTGCTAAAAGGGGGAGGGAGGACTGCTACAGAGGGAGGGAAGGCTGCTACAGAGGGAGGGCTGCTACAGGGGAGGGAGGGAGGGCTGCTAGAGAGGGGGGGAGGGCTGCTACAGAGGGAGGGAGGGCTGCTACAGAGGGAGGGAGGGCTGCTACAGAGGGAGGGAGGGCTGCTACAGAGGAGGGCTGCTACAGAGGGGGGAGGGAGGGCTGCTACAGAGGGAGGGAGGAGGGCTGCTACAGAGGGAGGGAGGGCTGCTACAGAGGGAGGGAGGGCTGCTACAGAGGGAGGGATGGTGGGCTGCATGCTGCAGGGGAGGCGGACAGCAGCCAGGTGATCAGTGCTCCTGTTGTTGCCACGATCTCGGGGAGGAGGGGCCCAGAGGCAGCGTGCAGAACTGGTGACCTGATGGTGGCACAGACCGCCCAGACACCTACCTCACCTGCCGGGGAGGGGGAGGATGGGTGTGTGGGGGGGGGGGGTGTTCTTGTCTCTCTTTCTCTTCGTTTTGTTTGTCGTTCCGAAGCTCACCAATGCTAAGATTTTGCGTATGTGACCGTCGTTTACCCACCATTCACGTAGCCGCATTCCAACTTCAGAATGATGTCTAAACACGACACCTGCGTGCATTCGTACACACGTACACACACACACACACATACACACTACACTACTCCACACACACACCCACCAACACACCACAGCAGACCACACTGACCACAAGTGCAGGCCAAAGGCATGGGCGGTGAAGTGTGCCCTGCCGGACTGAACGTGGGCCAGCACTGTGACCCCGCTCCTCACACAGCCAGACAGGCCCCCACTGACCGACCGCAGAGACAGCTGGGGGCGAACCCTGAACATAGGATGTAGTGGTCACAACCACAGCATGTAGCCAACAACAATAATGATGTGTTGTAATATCACAACCACAGCATGTAGCTAGTGTGTTGTAATATCACAACCACAGCATGTAGCTAACAACAATAATAATGTGTGGTAATATCACAACCACAGCATGTAGCTAGTGTGTTGTAATATCAGAAACAGAGCATGTAGCTAGCAATGATCATGTGTTGTAATATCAGAACCAGAGCATGTAGCTAGCAGTAATAATGTGTTGTAATATCAGAACCAGAGCATGTAGCTAACAATAATCATTTGTTGTAATATCAGAACCAGGGCATGTAGCTAGTGTGTTGTAATATCACAACCAGAGCATGTAGCTAACAATGTGTTGTAATATCACAACCACAGCATGTAGCTAACAATGTGTTGTAATATCACAACCACAGCATGTAGCTAACAATGTATTGTAATGTCAGAAGCAGAGCATGTAGCTAGCAATAATAATGTGTTGTATTATCAGAAACAAAGCATGTAGCTAGTGTGTTGTAATGTTAGAACCAGAGCATGTAGCTAGTGTGTTGTAATATCATAACCAGATCATGTAACTAGCAATAATGTATTGTAATATCAGAACCAGAGCATGTAGCTAACAATAATAATGTGTTGTAATATCAGAACCAGAGCTTGTAGCTAGTGTGTTGTAATATCAGAACCAGAGCATGTAGCTAGCAATAATAATGTGTTGTAATATCACAACCAGAGCATGTAGCTAACAATAATAATGTGTTGTAATATCAGAACCAGAGCATGTAGCTAGTGTGTTGTAATATCAAAACCAGAGCATGTAGCTAACAATAATAATGTGTTGTAATATCAGAAACAGAGCATGTAGCTAGCAATAATGTGTTGTAATATCACAACCAGAGCATGTAGCTAGTGTGTTGTAATATCAGAACCAGAGCATGTAGCTAACAATAATAATGTGTTGTAATATCAGAACCAGAGCATGTAGCTAGTGTGTTGTAATATCAGAACCAGAGCATGTAGCTAACAATAATAATGTGTTGTAATATCACAACCAGAGCATGTAGCTAGCAATAATAATGTGTTGTAATATCAGAACCACAGCATGTAGCTAGCAGTAATAATGTGTTGTAATATCAGAACCAGAACATGTAGCTAACAATGTGTTGTAATATCAGAACCAGAGCATGTAGCTAACAATAATAATGTGTTGTAATATCACAACCACAGCATGTAGCTAACAGTAATAATGTGTTGTAATATCACAACCAGAGCATGTAGCTAACAAAAATAATGTGTGGTAATATCACAACCACAGCATGTAGCTAGCAATAATAATGTGTTGTAATATCACAACCACAGCATGTAGCTAGCAATAATAATGTGTTGTAATATCACAACCAGGGCATGTAGCTAACAATAATAATGTGTTGTAATATCAGAACCAGAGCATGTAGCTAGTGTGTTGTAATATCAGAACCAGAGCATGTAGCTAACAATAATAATGTGTTGTAATATCAGAACCAGAGCATGTAGCTAGCAATAATAATGTGTTGTAATATCAGAACCAGAGCATGTAGCTAACAATGTGTTGTAATATCAGAACCAGAGCATGTAGCTAACAATAATAATGTGTTGTAATATCACAACCACAGCATGTAGCTAGCAATAATAATGTGTTGTAATATAAGAACCAGAGCATGCAGCTAGCAATAATGTATTTTAATGTCAGAACCAGAGCATGTAGCTAGCAATAATAATGTGTTGTATTATCAGAAACAAAGCATGTAGCTAGTGTGTTGTAATGTTAGAACCAGAGCATGTAGCTAGTGTGTTGTAATATCAGAACCAGATCATGTAACTAGCAATAATGTATTGTAATATCAGAACCAGAGCATGTAGCTAGTGTGTTGTAATATCAGAACCAGAGCATGTAGCAACAATAATAATGTGTTGTAATATCCAACCAGAGCATGTAGCTAACAATAATAATGTGTTGTAATATCAGAACCAGAGCATGTAGCTAGTGTGTTGTAATATCAGAACCAGAGCATGTAGCTAACAATAATAATGTGTTGTAATATCAGAACCAGAGCTTGTAGCTAGTGTGTTGTAATATCAGAACCAGAGCATGTAGCTAACAATAATAATGTGTTGTAATATCAGAACCAGAGCATGTAGCTAACAATAATAATGTGTTGTAATATCAGAACCAGAGCATGTAGCTAACAATAATAATGTGTTGTAATATCAGAACCAGAGCATGTAGCTAGTGTGTTGTAATATCAGAACCAGAGCATGTAGCTAACAATAATAATGTGTTGTAATATCAGAACCAGAGCATGTAGCTAACAATAATAATGTGTTGTAATATCAGAACCATAGCATGTAGCTAACAATAATAATGTGTTGTAATATCAGAACCATAGCATGTAGCTAACAATAATAATGCGTTGTAATATCAGAACCAGAGCATGTAGCTAACAATAATAATGTGTTGTAATATCAAAACCACAGCATGTAGCTAACAATAATAATGTGTTGTAATATCAGAACCAGAGCATGTAGCTAGTGTGTTGTAATATCAGAACCAGAGCATGTAGCTAACAATAATAATGTGTTGTAATATCAGAACCAGAGCATGTAGCTAGTGTGTTGTAATATCAGAACCAGAGCATGTAGCTAGCAGTAATGTGTTGTAATATCAGAACCAAAGCATGTAGCTAGTGTGTTGTATTATCAAAATCATAGCATGTACTAGCAATAATAATGTATTGTAATATCAGAACCAGAGCTTGTAGCTAACAATAATAATGTGTTGTAATATCAGAACCAGAGCATGTAGCTAGTGTGTTGTAATATCAGAACCAGAGCATGTAGCTGGCAATAATGTGTTGTAATATCAGAACCACAGCATGTAGCTAACAATAATAATCTGTTGTAATATCAGAACCAGAGCATGTAGCTAACAATAATCATTTGTTGTAATATCAGAACCAGATCATGTAGCTAGCAGTAATGTGTTGTGATATCAGAACCAGAGCATGTAGCTAACAATAATAATGTGTTGTAATATCAGAACCAGAGCATGTAGCTAACAATAATAATGTGTTGTAATATCAGAACCAGAGCATGTAGCTAGTGTGTTGTAATATCAGAACCAGAGCATGTAGCTAACAATAATAATGTGTTGTAATATCAGAACCAGATCATGTAGCTAACAATAATAATGTGTTGTAATATCAGAACCAGAGCATGTAGCTAACAATAATAATGTGTTGTAATATCACAACCAGAGCATGTAGCTAGCAGTAATGTATTGTATTATCAGTCAAGAAAATGAAGCTCAGATGGTACGGACATGTGACAAGATCAGATGGGCTCTCCAAGACCATACAGCAGGGAACAATGCAGGGGAAGAGAAGGCGAGGCAGGCCGAAGAAGAAATGGGAAGACAACATCACTGAATGGACCGGGAAGAGCTTCTCCACAACCCAGGCACTTGCCCACAACCGCCGCAAATGGAGCCAGCTGGTGCAACGTTTGTCACTGCAGTGCCCCTACGACCCTGGAGGGGGTTATGGGGGCAGATGAGATGAGAATATCTTGTTTGATTGGTTTTTTTAATTTTATTTATTAGTCGCTGTTATTTGGTAGTTTGGGTTTTTTGTTTATTATTCGCTGTTGTTGTTGCTGGACGTTCCCCTTACCGTTCAAGGGAATCCTAACCCCCCCCCCCCCTTCCCCCTTCCCGAGTTAACATCAGTGCCGACTCCACTCCGCCAAAAGTCTTTCGGATGAGATCATAGAACGAAGTCCCGTGTGCGAACGCACGCAGAACATCTTGCGCACACGTTATAACCTGTACCGCTTTTCAAAACAGTAGGCCATTGTGTGCCGATGGAAACGCATGACAACATTTACAAAACCGCGTTTACATACGGGGAACGGATGTAAAAAGAACAACAACCCACCCTACATGAGTAGATATTCCATTAACCTTGAAATAAAATGATAAAATAAAAATAAAATAAAATGATAAAATAAAAAGATGAAATAAAATGATAAAAAAAACACAACAGGAGTGGGTCACCCATGCTATGCACTATGTCTAGCCCGAGAATCAATGTCGGCATAGTTTGAAATTTTAAATGTTTTTATATTCTTTTATATCAAAGAGAATGGAATAAGCACTTATGTGCTTTTTTTTTACATCCAGTCCCCATGTGTATGCGGTTTTGTGAATTCTCTCATCTGTTCCCACCGGCACACAATGGCCTACTCTTATGAAAAGCAGAACAGGATTTAACGTGTGCGCGAGATATTCTGCGTGCGTTCGCACACGGGGCCTCGGTTTATAGTCTCATCCGAAGGACGAGAAGAAAAGAGAGGAGAAACATGTATGTAGGACTGTCCTTTAGTACCTGGCCACACACACACACAGGGTAGGAAGATAAACATAATGACGACAATTATAGCCACAGAAAGGACTGGGGAAGGCATAGCTCAGTGGTCACCTCACTCGCTTTCCCCCAGCTAAGGTTAAGCAACGTCGAGCGTGGTTACCGCTTGGATTGGTGACCGTTTGCGAGCCTTGGCTTCAGTACAGCCTTCCAGTTCACCCAGCTGTAAATGGGTACCTGCCCTCTTTAGAGTCAGGGAAGGTAAAGCAGCGAGGGAGAGGAGATGGGCGCCGCCCTCAATATGCTGGCCCTAGAGAAGCTGAGGTGTCTGATGTCTCGCTCTCCTACGACCACATCAGTTATGGGACTCTCTTGATGAGTCACAGAGCTATGGCTGAGGAACGAAACAGAAAAGGAAAACAAAAGCCAGTCCACCTTTCCTAGAAGAGAAGACTTTCTTTGCCTTGTAGACTAGACGACACCACCGTACCCAGCATGCTTCCTGCTACCTGGAGAAGAATGGGCTCCGCCAGGCTCAGCCTACCCACGACGTGACTCTGCCTGCCAGAGCCCTAACCAGTCCTCACACAGCTAGCGGAACGTTACAACAATTGTTTGTCACGTGCGCAAAGCCACAGCAAGGGGAAAGCACTTACGTTATTTCCATCGGGGGAGACAACTCGATGTCCACATCTCGGTAGTGCCACCGCACGGCAGAGGTGAAAAAGAGCTGGAAAACAACAATAGTAATACTGATAACAACAACAGCAACAACAATAGTAATACTGATAACAACAACAATAGTAATACTGATAACAATAACAATAGTAATACTGATAACAACAGCAATAGTAATACTGATAACAACAACAACAATAGTAATACTGATAACAACAACAACAACAACAACAACGACAATAGTAATACTGATAACAACAACGACAACGACAATAGTAATACTGATAACAACAACAACAACAACAACGACAATAGTAATACTGAGAACAACAACAACAACGACAATAATAATAATGATAATAATAATAATAACAATAATAAAAAATAAAAATAAAAATAATAATAATGTGTGGAATCTGTACAACGCTTGAATCTTTCAAAGTAAACCAATCAAAGCGCTGAAGACACCAACCGGTCAGAGTACAGAGTACAGAGTACCATCAGGAAGAAAAAACAGAAAGAGTGAATTTAACTACAACGAACACGATTGTAAGAGATCATTCTCAACTAAAAACAAACGACTTTAATGATAACAGTGCACTCGTGAAAGATGGTTAGAGATTGTTCAGAGATAAACTTTTCTTCCAGTTTAAAAAAAAACAAACATCTACAAAGACTGATGTTTTACAATAAATTGCGATTAAGGCCGTATGTCTGTATTGTGGACTTGACCAGGTATAGAAATAGAAGCACGCGCACGTGTGTGCATATATATGGGGAGGGAGAGAGAGAGAGAGAGAGAGAGAGAGAGAGAGAGAGGAGAAGAGAGAGAGAGAGAGAGAGGGAAAGAGAGAGGGGAGAGAGAGAGAGAGAGAGAGAGAGAGAGAGAGAGAGAGAGAGAGAGAGAGAGAGAGAGAGAGAGAGAGAGAGAGAGAGAGAGAGAGAGAGAATTGCCACAGAAAAAAAGTAAAAGCAGTCACAGAGCATAAGCTTTTGCAATCTGCCGATAACGTCACCGACAGGAGTTGAAGGCGTTTACCTGTTGATAGACACTGACGTCAACATGGGTTCTGTGTGGACTGCGCAACTGCTGCTCCTGGGAGTCCACAGTCCAGTCACGTGATGTGACGTCACTTCCCTGTTTGGTAAGGGGGTCGAACTTTTGTGCTGCAAAAGAGTAACCCGTCACACATCTGGATCTTTTTATTGTAATTCTATGTGGAATGCTGTTAAGTTTAGTAAGAAAGAAAGAAATGATCTTTTTCTGTTTTGTTGTTGTTGGTTGTTGTTGCTGTGAATGTTTTACTATATAAAATAAAGATCACATCTGCATATTGAAGAAACAGTAGTATAGTGGTAAAATATCCATTCACTTGTAATAATAATACAAACCAAGTAAATAATATCCTTTACAGATTTCATCTACGTGTATAAATCTGCTGACATGAAATGAAGGTAGCAAGGTGTATGCTGGATATATTTGTACCATCCATACCCCCGGCCATAGCTAGCCTACTCTTTCACAAAGGGAGAAGGGATTTTTCGCCAGTGAACAAGAGGCTATGCATGTGTTGACAGGCGAGGCCCCGGTACCAGTCTTATCCACAGCACTCAGAGGAGAATGCAGTCGCCACCAGTGTCCACTCCAGGGTGAAAACATCTTCTGGAAAAGACACCTCAGTGAGAATGGAACCAGCACCCAAGCTACAGCCAGATTACGAGTTCAACGCTCTAACCACTGGTCTAACCCCCCCACGCCCCCCCCCCCCCCACACACACACACACCCAGACTGTACTTGAACGGACATCCGTGGTGTCGTTAACGTATCCTCAGTCACTAACTGGATTGAGACGTTCAACTGCGCGCAACCGGGCACAAAGTAATTTGAACTTATTTCTAAAGTGCTTCGCACATTCTTCTATCAAAACATAGAAAAACTCGATCCAAAATGAAGGCAGGAAAGATATAGTAGATTTGAACTCAGTGGAGGCTGAGAAAATAAGACGAGTGCTCCCTAATTTTCAGGGGAAAATCTCTTTTTCTACTACTACTACTACTACTACTACTCCTACTACTACTATAACTATTACTACTACTACTACTACTACTACAACTGGTAACGGTAATTGTAATAGATAGATAGATAGATAGATAGATAGATAGATAAACAAATATAATTTTATAGCACTGAGTCTTGTAAAGCAAACAAATCAAAGCACTTTTTCTGCTTCACGCACTCACAAAGACACCCCGGATAGTCAGATTTTGAAACAGTTTGTCTTATGACTTGCAGTCTGTGCATTGGAGTCCCACCTAGATGAAGGAAAAGAAACGTTCCTTTCATTTTTCCCTGCAGGAAGTTTTCAGACCTTAAGATAAAGTTGGTATCTTCGGTTTAGTCTGTCCACTTAAGGACTATGACCACATGAGGACACAACAGACAGCAGTGTCAGGGAGGCTTTGTTTAACCCACTCTATACTCACAGGCTGTCATTAACTCACTCTATACTCACAGGCTTTCATTAACCCACTCTATACTCACAGGCTTTGATTAACCCACTCTATACTCACAGGCTTTGATTAACTCACTCTATACTCACAGGCTTTCATTAATCCACTCTATACTCACAGGCTGTCATTCACCCACTCTATACTCACAGGCTTTCATTAACTCACTCTATACTCACAGGCTTTCATTCACACCCATACTCCAGCTCATTACCACTCTATACCACAGGCTTCATTAACTCACTCTATACTCACAGGCTTTCATTACCCACTCATACTCACAGGCTTCATTAACCACTCTACTACTCACAGGCTTTCATTAACCCACTCATACTCACAGGCTTCATTAACCCACTCTCTACTCACAGGCTTTCATTAACTCACTCTATACTACAGGCTTTCATTAACCCACCTTACTCACAGGCTTCATAACTACCTATACTACAGGCTTTCATTAACCCACTCTATACTCACAGGCTTTCATTCACCCACTCTATACTCACAGGCTTTCATTAACCCACTCTATACTCACAGGCTTTCATTAACCCACTCTATACTCACAGGCTGTCATTAACCCACTCTATACTCACAGGCTTTCATTAACCCACTCAATACTCACAGGCTTTCATTCACCCACTCTATACTCACAGGCTGTCATTCACCCACTCTATCTATACTCACAGGCTTTCATTCACCCACTCTATCTATACTCACAGGCTGTCATTCACCCACTCTATCTATACTCACAGGCTGTCATTCACCCACTCAATACTCACAGGCTTTAACTAACCCACTCAATACTCACAGGCTGTCATTCACCCACTCTATCTATGCTCACAGGCTGTCATTCACCCACTCTATCTATACTCACAGGCTGTCATTCACCCACTCAATACTCACAGGCTTTCATTAACTCACTCTCTACTCACAGGCTTTGATTAACTCACTCTCTACTCACAGGCTGTCATTCACCCACTCTATCTCTACTCACAGGCTGTCATTCACCCACTCTATCTATACTCACAGGCTGTCATTCACCCACTCTATCTATACTCACAGGCTGTCATTCACCCACTCTATCTCTACCCACAGGCTGTCATTCACCCACTCTATCTATACTCACAGGCTTTGATTCACTCACTCTCTACTCACAGGCTTTCATTAACTCACTCTCTACTCACAGGCTTTGATTAACTCACTCTCTACTCACAGGCTGTCACATAGCCGGAGGCGTTGTAGGCCGTGGTGAGGGAGGCTGTGCCGGCGCTATAGGCCGACAGGGTGACGGCACTCAGGGCGCTGTAGGACACGATCAGGTTAACGGGGGGCAAGGGGGGATCGCCCCCACGGGGGCGGATGAGCGGCACGTGCAGGATCTCTCTCGCGGGGGACCTGTCCAGAGTCAGGTTGTAGGTGACGCCCATCTCTCGTTGGAAGTGGACCCTGGCTTCTGTCTGCAGATTGGCTTGCAGGTCAAACTGGACATGCCGCCATACACAGAAGGGAGTCAGGAAAAAGGTGTCTGGTTTTTCTTGTGCATTTGGAAAGAATGATTTTTGGATGAATGCAACGGGTCGATATCTTTTACATATAGAATTATTTATAAATACTATCAAGTTAATCATCAAATTCAATAATTACAAATACTATCAAATTAACCACCAAATTCAATAATTACGAATACTATCAAATTAACCACGAAATTCAATGATTACACATACTATCAAGTTAATCATCAAATTCAATAATTCCAATTACTTTCCAATTCACATACTTAACGAATACACTACCAAGAACAAAACTGGTCATTTTTTTTCTAAACTTATCTTCGAAAACCTGAGTATGTTTTGTATTTCTATGTCATGTTAACATAATATATATCTTTGTTCCAAATTGATTTCATTTTTCTGTATTATTGACCACATTGCTGAATTGTTATATTTGTGCATTACTATGGTTTTGTTGCCTGTTATCAGGCTGCACTTGTCTGAGCAGAGTCTGTAGAATACACTGACATTCGCCATGTGGTCACCTCTTATTGATCTTACCGTATTGACATACTTCACAACCTGCGGTACTCCTTCCTTGTTGTTTATCACCAGATCACTGTTCAATGAGAGAAAAAAGAAGAGAATCATCAATACTTTTATTTCAAGATTTTTCAGAGAAATGTTGCTGTCTTGGTTTTTTTTTTATAAATTGAGAAATGCATTGTGTGCTTCAGGCCATTTTGCACTTCCCGATTTTGGTAAAACTGGGAAAGAGCAAAATAGCTAAAAGCCACTCAGTGACAAAGACCGGATGACACATAAACAAATCTATGCAGACTGGTGTCAGGATTAGACATCATCCCGAAGTCGGAATGTAGCTGCGTTAATTGCGGGTGAAGGGTTGTGTACACAAAGCCTCGCCACTGGATACACTGGGGTCCTGTAGCCACTGGATACACTGGGGTCCTGTAGCCACTGGATACACTGGGGTCCTGTAGCCACTGGATACACTGGGGTCCTGTAGCCACTGGATACACTGGGGTCCTGTAGCCACTGGATACACTGGGATCCTGTAGCCACTGGATACACTGGGGTCCTGTAGCCGAAGAACAACAAGACCAAAGAGCGATGAGGCAGCCCTAGCCAAGGTTCAGGTATGACCGTGCTGTTTGTTTGCCTGCTTTTGGCATTGGAAGTGCCTTGGCTTCAGTACAGTACCCCAGTTCACCCAGCTATAAATGGGTACCTGCGTCTTTAGGGTCAGGGAAGGTAAAGCAGCAAGGGAGAAGAGATGGGTGCCGCCCTCAATTTGCTGACCCCTGGAGAAGCTGAGGTCTCTGATACCCTGCTCCTCAACAACTGCATAGGTTATGTGCACACCTTTACCTGTACCTTTTGGGATTAAGAAAGTGGAGTGTTGTCAGACAGTGGGGATATATATGACAATGTTTATCACCAGAGTACCGACGCTGACGAAATCGAGCATGAGTACTGAGGTTAGGCGGCTAGCAGGCACTAAGGTAACGAAAGTAGCGCAGTGTCTGTCGAGTTGAAAAAGAAAAGAATACAACACGCCCTATTTGCAAACAATTCCATCTGTTCTGAACGAGTGCCTCTAGGTTTGGACTGGAAACTGCTGATGTGTGGACTCCTGCTTTACTTCTTCACCATTCAGCTTTTGGCTTCCCGCCCCTCAGCTAGAGCTCCTTGATCACGGGGGTTGAGGTCACTGGGGATATGCAGCCAGTTTCAGCCCACCGTTCAGGCAGCCGCATTCCGACTTCGGAGATAAACCTCAGATGAAATAAGATAAGAACATGCCCCCCCCACCCATCCTTAAATGGACTGCTACATTAATCTTCGTTTTCACCATGGAGAGGTTTTTGGCCAGCTTCTTGCCCTGGTCAAAGCAGAAAGCTTCCAGAGCTGCTGACCGATGACTTACAAGGTATAGGTCAGCTGGCTGTCTCCGTCCAGCTTGTCCAAAAAGAGAACAAAGTCGTCCTTCACCTCCTTCGTGTCCTGACCCCGGGTCACGTTCAGCACCTTTTGACCCCATTTCTTATGCAAGGCCAAGGACGCAGAATCAGAATCGTTCAGGCCGCTGTAAGAGAATGAGAAATGAAAACAACAAGTTATTAGTTTTCAGCTCCTCACAAATTCCTCTTCTTCTTCTTTTTCTTCTTCTTCTTCTTCTTTTACATCATTGTAAGCGCTTTGATTTCTCTTTGCAAGATATAGCGCTATATAAATTCCATTTCTTCTTGTTCTTGTTCTTGTTCTTGTTCTTGTTCTTACCATCATCATTGTTATAATTGTGATAGCTTTTTTGGGGTCCAGCCAGCCAGAATGACCGGCCCGCCCTCTCTCTATAAGCGTGCGCAAACTGATAGTGAACTATTGGTATCCTGCTGCTGCTGTTGCTGCTGCTGCTGCTGCTGTTGGTTCTGATTATTTTGAGGATATGATGATGATGATGATGATGATGGTGATACTCTCGATGATGACAATAACGATGATCATTTTTAGGATGATGACGATGATGATTGTGATGCTGATACTGCTGCTGCTGCTGTTGCTGCTACTGCTGTTGATTTTGATTATTTTGAGGATTATGACAATTTTTATTTTGAGGATGATTATACTATTGGTGATGATAATGACGATGACTCTTTGGATGGGGAGGATGATGGCACTTCTGTTACTGCTGCTGTTACTGCTGCTGCTGCTGCTGCTGCTGCTGCTCAACCCACCTGCCCTGCCCCAGGGTGAAGGGGATGGAGGCAGAGGCGTTGGCCTGCCAGTCCACATGGTCCAGCACTTTGGACACCAGGTTGGACAGCGAGCGCCGGAAGCGACGTTTCTTTTCCGCCAGCGAGTCACGTGACATGGCCGGATGTGTCTTTTTACCGGGATTGTAGTGAACATGGATCTTGGCCTCTTCCAACATGTCGAAAGGTCTGTTCAGAATTCAGTGTTTGAGGTTAGTGAGGGGTTGTGATGATGCGCGTGCAGAGGAAGAAGAAGATGAAGAGTAAGAGCGTGTGTTGAGGGTGGAGGGATGTTGGGAGGTAGGATGTTGGAGCGAGAGAGAACGTAACAACAATGATCACGAAATTTTATTTTCTGAGGGTAATAGAATAAGTACAAGACTTTTTTTATTTTTTATAAACATCCATCTCTGTCGAGAGAGAGAGAGAGAACATTTTTATTGACAGACAGACAGACAGATAGACAGGCAAACAGACAGACAAAAGGTACACATGCATGTACAGAAAGAGAAAAATAGATAGTCTTATAGTACAGATATGTATTCAGACCCACAAACAAACACAATAAACGATAAAACGATCGTGTGCCGATAGGAACGGATGACAACATTTACAAAACTGCATACACGATGATACCAACAACAACAACAACAAAAATAGTATTAATGATAACACTACTACTAAAAAATAAGATCCCGATTATTTAGTTATGTAGACGTCATTGTCCCTCCTGAAGAAATATATGGAGCGCTTAATGAACGTCGCAATAACCAAGTCATAGTTTTAAACTTCCATCACATT
Organism: Rapana venosa; assembly: GCA_028751875.1. Taxonomy (NCBI): domain Eukaryota; kingdom Metazoa; phylum Mollusca; class Gastropoda; order Neogastropoda; family Muricidae; genus Rapana; species Rapana venosa. The sequence continues at coordinate 48,466,996 of CM054156.1, forward strand.
TTTCAGGATAAAAACAATCCCGGAGGTTGGAATACGGCTACCCTCATGCCAGGCAACATTGGTCGCATGCGCAAACACTCACCATGGGTGCCGCTCGGCACTGTAGCGGAGCAACATAAACCTGGACACGGCCACTGCTGTCAGTGTAAAAGCTGAACACGGCCACTGCTGTCAGTGTAAAAGCAGGACATGGCCACTGCTGTCAGTGTAAAAGCAGGACATGGCCACTGCTGTCAGTGTAAAACCTGGACATGGCCACTGCTGTCAGTGTAAAACCTGGACATGGCCACTGCTGTCAGTGTAAAAGCAGGACACGGCCACTGCTGTCAGTGTAAAACCTGGACATGGCCACTGCTGTCAGTGTAAAAGCTGGCATGGCCGCTGCTGTCAGTGTAAAAGCTGGACACGGCCACTGCTGTCAGTGTAAAAGCTGAACACAGCCACTGCTGTCAGTGTAAAAGCAGGACACGGCCACTGCTGTCAGTGTAAAACCTGGACATGGCCACTGCTGTCAGTGTAAAAGCAGGACACGGCCACTGCTGTCAGTGTAAAACCTGGACATGGCCACTGCTGTCAGTGTAAAAGCTGGCATGGCCACTGCTGTCAATGTAAAAGCTGGCATGGCCACTGCTGTCAGTGTAAAAGCTGAACAAAGCCACTGCTGTCAGTGTAAAAGCTGGACACGGCCAACCTGCAATGTCCCCACTTCCCTTAGATGGCCACTGCAAGCTGAGCCTACAGGGATTGGGGTGCTCAGAGAATTTGTTGGTAGCAACATTTTTCCTAAGTGACGAAAATAGACAGTATTTAACAAAGAAAACCCAACAAATAGGCATCATTTTCATGTACACATAGTGCAACAAGACGATAAACCACACACACACACATCAAACACACACACATACATCAAACACACACACACACACATCAAACACACACACACACATCAAACACACACACATACAACACACACTCACACACATACACACACACATACACACACACATACACACACATACACACACACACACATTCACACACACATACACACTCACACACATACATACACACACTCACACACACACTCACACACATACACACACACAAACACAACACACACACACAAACACAACACACACACACACACACACGCACACACACAAACACACAACACACACACACAACACAACTACCCCCCACCCCCACAACACCACTCACACACACACACAACACAACACACCCACGCCACACACACACACACAACACAACCCACAACCCACCCACCCACCCACCCACACACACACACACTCACACACACACAACACAACCACCCACCCACCCACCCACACAAACACACACACTCACACACACACACACACACACTCTCACACACACATGCACACACACAGACACACACACACACTCACACCCACACAACACAACCCACCCATCACACACACACACACACACACAACACAACCCACCCACACCCACACCACACCACCACACCCACACTACACACACACACCCACACCCACACACAACCACCCCACTACCCACACACACACACGCCACACACAAGACACACACACTTCACACACACCCACACACAACCACACACAACCACACCACACACACACACACACACACACACCACTCACACCCACAACACAACCACCCCACCACCCACACACACACAACGCACACACACAGACACACACACTTCACACACACACACGCACACACACACACAGAAACACACACACACACACACTCATACACACACACAACACAACCCACCCACCCACCACACATATACACACACAACCACCCACCACACACACACAGACACACACACACACACACACACACACACACACACACACACACACACACACACACGCACACAACAGACACACACACACACTCACACACACAACACAACCCACCCACCCACACACACACACCACACAAACACGCACACTCAAACACACACACGCACACACACACACACACACACTTTGACAACGATGGATGACGTCACAACATGGCGACAGTAACCAGCTGCTGAAATTTGCTGTGTGCTAAAACAAGTTTGATGTACAAACATGACCAAGACTAGACGTCTAAGATCAGCATCGGGTTGCTTGGAGACCCATGCAAAAGAAAAAAGTAAGGGGCCTACTGAACAAGATGGCAAAGGGGTCCCTACAGCCAAAACCAGCCGGACATCGAAAACCGTTCAGGAGCAGTCACAACTGGTAACCAGTGACCACCAACTTAACGTTCCGGATCACCAAGCTGACAGCTCCTTGGCAGACCTAAAGCAGGTGATCATGTCACTCTGTGATAAGATCACCTGTTTAGAGAAAACTGTGGCTGACCAGGGCCGTCTTCTAGCTTCCTACTGTGCCGACCACAAGAAAAGAAGGCCTGCAGAAACGCCCAGCATGGTGACCAGCGGGACACAGACTGACTCACCTGACTCACCCGCTTCCCACCCCTCCTCACCAGTAACCACATACGCGGAAGTGGCGAAACGATTGCCATCATCACCCAGCACTGAAATCCAACAGAAAAGGTCAGTGGCTAAAGAAATTCCAAAACAAAACAATCAGAAGCCAGACCAGTTACGTAAAAAGATGGGTGTGACGAAAATGAAATGGCATGACGTCAAATCAAGTTCTAAGTTGAAGGACCAAACTTCTGGTTTTCCCACTGTGCTTTTAGCTCATGACTCTATTCTAGGCGGAGTCAACAGCAGTCGGCTGGGTCTGTCCTATGGCTTGAATGTTAAAAAAATTAAAACATCTGACATTGACCACATCTCCCACTTAAAGGATTGGAAGACTGATGCCAAGGCACCACAGTGCATCGTTATCCACTGTGGTATCAATGATCTGAAAACCACAGATCCACAAAAGGCCAGTCAGACAATGGTTCAAAATGTTAAAAATCTGATGACCTCATTCCCTGATACCAAAATTGTCATCAGTAAAATTGCACCCGTAAAAGATTTTAATCTTCAGATGAAAGCAGATGTATTTAATGCTGTTACTTGTTCTGAAATGTTTAATTTGAAAAATGTTTCCTTCATTTCCCATGCCAACATAAAGACTCACTACAACCATTTCAAAGACTCCCTGCATCTAAACACCCATGGGTCCAGCATTCTTGCCAAAAACATCGGCAGGCATGTGCATGCTCTAGTCTGGGAAAAGCCCAAGAGGAAACCAAGACGTCGGGTTTACAACAAAAATGTTTACCAGTCACCCAGATCCACCTATGTCTCTGAAAATTACCAGCTACAGCCAGCCTCCAGCCAGTGGCCATTTCCATACCAAGTGTACCAGTTCTCTTGGTGGAGACAGCAGAGACAGCACAACTACTTTGATGTGCTGAGAAACTGTGACTGGTAGTTTGTACATCAACTTGTAGTGCAATAGCTTAGCTGTGGTGTTGTTTAGTATTTACTCATATCCACAGTAGATCTAGCTGTTTTACTTGACTCAGTGTGCAGTAGTTTATCTTTCGCATAAAGAGCCAACAATTTGGTCACTTAATTAGTTATTTTAATTTGTTTAATGTTTTGTTTTTTGCAGTTTAAGAGTTGATCGTTGGTTGTTTTTAATCCTTTTTTGTTGATAATTTTAAAAAATTGATTCCGTATTTTAAAAAAATTCCTACCCGAATTCTAATGTAATAAGTCCAACCATATTGAAACTAATGCAGTGGAACGCAAGATCGTAATTTCACTAATTTACATTATCTAATCCAACTCTTTCCCAACAATAAATACCACAATACTTGTGTTACACTTCCTGAATGTAACCAGAAAACAAACTACTAAGCTGCTGGTTACTATTATCCACCTGTCCACAACAGTGGATGCTGCACCAAAATCAGTGCAGCATAATAACATTGAAGAAGGGGTGGATTTACAGCACATGCCCTCTCCATGCCTAACCAGGTCCTAGATATACACTCATGTGCAGCATGCGTAAATTTGGGATAATTTAAATAAAAATACTGTATCTTAACCTACCTAGGGGACCTAATGATATGAACACTGAAGGATACACAACCTTAAAGATAATGAAAAATGGTTTATAGCAGAGTGATTTAATGAGCACATGCTTCCTTCTGGATAAGACTGTGAAAAAATATCTCATAATCGCTTTGTAGAAAACATAGTTATGATTCCTGCCTGTACTTACTAAATGATGGCAAGTTGTTACTAGGAAACCCCACATATGCTAGTCACAGAGCATCAGCTTAAATCTAACGCTATATCTCCTGCATTAGCTCCAGAAAGGTAGTGTCAACGCACAATGACACCCTTGGCAGCGATCACCTGCCTGTCATTACAACGCTTAGTGACTAACACTTCCTGTGCACCCAGGAAGACAAAATTCCAAAATTTAATTACAAAAAAGCAGACAGAAAAAGTTTTGAAAGCATCCTCTGAAACTTACACCACAGACAGCTTTGACACTGACAACTATAGACCATATTATATGCCATCCACTTTTTACTGAGACATTTTTATTCTTGCTGCCAATTGTTTCTATCCCCAAAATAAATCCTAAAAACAAATAAACATCTGGAAATTACTGTGGACACCAGCAAGTGAGGAAGCAGTAATAAAACAGAACGCTTATAATGTAAAAATTTTTTTAAAAGATAAAACGTCAGAAATAAATGTAAAACGGGGAATTCCAAAGAAACAAGCAAAAAATTACTGTAAACCTTGTTGTAGCTCAGGCTAAGAGAGAATTTTTGACTCTATTGTAACCACTGAAAATTTCAAATCATAAAGATATTTAAAAAGTATGGATAAATATCATGAAATGAAAAAAGTGGTTTAGTTTACCAAATTGTCCAGTGCAATTGGATAATAAAGAATTTCCATCAAACATAGAAAAAGCAGAGCCTTAGCAGACATTTTTTTCTGAATCAATGCGTCCTTGAAGATTTCAATAAAACGCAGGAACTACAGAACCAGATGAAGAAAGTATAAAAGAACGCCCGACCCAGTCTCTTCTGACAACGTTCGTGCATTAATGCCTCCAATTTCACTTGACGAAGTAAGAGATGCATTACTATCTCTTTCTATACTAAGAAAACGTCAGTGGGTCGAATGCAAATTTCTAATGAAAATGTTGAAACATATACCAACAAAATTTTCATTTACCTTTCTCCACAAACTCTTCAATAAATATGGATCGAGGGAGTATGCCAGCTACAGTGGAAGGTGTCCATTGTCATTCAGTCCATAAAGTGGAAAGCCTAAAATCTACAAAAACCACTACAGACCAATTGCTTTGACCTCTCACACTGGCAAGCTTAATAGGAAAGAATATTCTAAAAAGGCTGATGTATTTCTGCCAATAAAATAAAAATAATCCTGTCAGTCAAGCAGTTTTCAAAAAATAAAATCGCCATAGGATACATTTGGTTAAACTACAACACAAATAAAAATAGCAGTTTTGCAAAAGATGAAAGAAGTTCTTGCAAACATTTTTTGATATTAGAAAGGCAACTGACCAAGTATGGCATGCAAAATTATTCAGGTAAACAAAGAATATGGGTGTTTCTGCACATGTATTTTTATATCAAAAGTTTTTTTAAGCAGACAGAAAAAAATCAAAAGAGTGGGCTAAATCATATTCAAGTGGTAGATCGCTCAATGGACAACCCCCAAGGTCCTGTTGATAGCTCCTATCCTATTTTAATATCTTGCTGCATGATCTCCAATGAATTTATCAAAGGAGTCATCTTAGTACAATATGCGGATGATCTAAGCATGTGGGATGAATAGTTACTATGAAACGTAATCACACCAAAAAGAGCGTTAAATTACATAAAAAGGTTATAATTCAAAAAGCCAGATGAATAACATCGACAAATAATATGCTTGAAAAGGATTTACTTTGACCCACAGAAAAACCTCATGTTGTGCGAATTTTTAATTAATGGCAGTAATCCCGGAAGGAACTACCAAGATTTAATTGGACTGATAATAGAATAACAAAACAACAAAAAAGTTCTTAAAGGTGTTATTCTAACTCCAAAGCTAACATGAATACACACATTGATCACTTATTAACAAAGGCAAAAAGTGCATAAACTGACTGAAGCGATAATTAGTAAACATTCTGGGGACAAGACATATTCAATCAAAATGTTTAGCTACATTCTCTGTTCAGTTCGAAA
>CM054156.1:48478211-48495711 GCA_028751875.1 Rapana venosa
GTTTTTTTAAAAAAAAAATTTAAAAAAAAATTTTTTTTTTAAAAAAACCCCCAAACCCCCCCCAAAAAAAAAAAAAATTTTTAAACCCTTTTTTTTTAAAAAATTTTTTTTAAATTTATATTAAAAAAAAAAAAAAAAAAAAAAAAAAAAAAAATTTTTAAAAAAAAATTTTTTTAAAAAAAAAAAAAAAAAAAAAAAAAAGGGGGGGAAAAAAAAAAAAAAGGGGTTTGGGGGAAATTTTTAAAAAAAAAGAAAAAAAAAAAGGGGGGGGGGGGGGGGGGGAAAAAAAAGGGGGAAAAAGGGGGGGGGAAAAGGGAAATTAAAAAGGGGAAAAGGGGAAGGGGGGGAAAATTTTTTAAAGAAAAAAAAAAAAGGGGGGGGAAGGAAAAGGAAATTTTTTTTAAAAAGGGGGGGTTTTTTTAAAAGGGGGGTTTTTTTAAAAGGGTTTTTTTTAAAAAAAAAAAAAATTTTTTTTTAAATTTGGGGTTTTTTTTTAAAAATTTTTTATGGGGGGGGGGGGGTTTTTTTTTTTAAAAAAAAAGGGGGGGGAAAGGGGGGGGGGGGAAAAAAAAAGGGGGGGGGGGGGGAAAAAAAAAGGGGGGAAAGGGGGAAAAAAAAAAAAAAAGGGGAAAAGGAAAGGGGGAGAAAGGGTTTTTTGGGGGGGAAAAGAAAAAAGGGGTTTTCCCCAGGGGGGGGGGAAAAAAAAAAAAAAATTTTTTAAAAAAAAAAAAATTTTTTTTTAAAAAAAAAAAAAATTTTTTTTAAAAAAAAAAAAAACCCCCAAAAAAAAAAATTTTTTTAAAACCCAATAAAAACCCCCCAAAATGTGGTTGGGGGAAGAAATGCTTTTTGTTTGTAAACAAACAAACGAGAACGACATAGAAAAAAATACTGAATATGATTCTCAACAGCACATCATCACTGTCAACACTCTTTTTCATTATACTCGTACAGATTAACACATATTATTGTTATGATAGATATATTTCTTATAACTATAGTGTAATAAAAAAATTTAAAAAAAAGAAAGAAGAAGAAGAAAAGAAAAAGAAAGAAAAAAAAGAAGAAAAAAGTTTTCGCTTTGGTAAATCACTTATCAACAACAATGAAAATTTGAAAAAGGGGGGAGGAGGAGAGAGAGAGAGAGAGAGGAGAGAGAGAGAGAGAGAGAGAGAGAGAGAGAGAGAGAGAGAGAGAGAGAGAGAGGGACAAGGTCTGACAGAAAGACAGGTGAAGGGAAAGGGCAGGGCAGATAGGTAAGATGGAAAGGGCAGATAGGTAAGGGAGGATATGCAACTTTGTTTTTAAGGCTATGGACTGTGGTTTGTTATTGTTGATGTATCAAGTGAGTTGATAATTGAATTTTGTAGATTGTTATTGATTGATGTTGTTTAACTGAATCAGGAAGGGAGTTCCACAGCATAGGGCCTGAGTAAAGTAGACTAGATTTGAATAAGTCTATTCTCGGAATTGGGACACTAGGCTTTATAGTATTTCTGGATTGGTTTAGGGGGAATTTGTCTATTTATTAGAGAGAAAGAGAGAGTGAGAGAGAGAGAGGAGAGAGAGAGAGAGGAGAGAGAGAGAGAGAGAGAGAGAGAGAGAGAGAGAAAGAGAGAGAGAGAGAGAGAGAGAGAGAAAGAGAGAGAGAGAGAGAGAGAGAGAGAGAGAGAGAGAGAGAGAGAGAGAGAGAAAGAATGACAAATTCTTTATTTCGAGGATAATGAATAAGCACTCATTTGCTTTTTTACACCCAGTCCCGCCATAGGGATACATCTTAATAATAACCCAATACTTATACTCTCACACAGTAGAAACAAAGGGAAATAACCTTTAAAACACACACACACACACAAATAAATTTGAAAATCAAAGAAAAAAGAAAAAAACAAAACTAAGAAAAACAAAATCAAAACCACAACAACAAACAAACAAAGAAATAAAAGAAAACCATAAAAACACCACCACCCTCATAAAAAAACCCAAACCAAAAAAACAAAAACATAAAACCCAACCCTCCCCAAAAAACACAAAACAAAACCAAAAAACTCCCTAAAACACAAACAAAAGAAAAAGAAAAAAACAACCCCAAAAGAGAAAAACAAACAAACAACAACACAAAACCAAAAAGACAAAAAACAACAACCAAACTTATAAAGTCATAAAAATAAACATCTAGACATTGTAAAATGGTACACATAGTTGTTACACATAACAATAAGATATTGAAATAGGGCATTCATTAAACTTAAGTACAGCGACAAGCCCAATAAAATATTGAAAATATGAAGTATGAATCCTTCATCAGGATACACAACAACTATAACTATAAGTAAAACGATAAGAGGTCAGAGAGACAGAGAGAATGTGTGTGTGTATTTCAGAGATAATATTAAATATATAATTCTCAAAATCAGTACACGATAACTATCAACACTCATTTCTTTTTTATTATACTCGTTCAAATTATATGCCATGCTAATGAAATAGACTCAATACCCATACACTCACACAATAAAAACAATAAACAAAAGAAAAGAGGAGATTCAAACCTATACAGTAATTGAGAGAGAGAATGTGTGTGTGTGTGTGTGTGTGTGTGTGTGACGGATAATACTAAATATATAATACTCAAGACAGCACATGATCACCATCAACACTTCTTGATTATACTCATACAAATTGAAAGTCATGGTGATAAAGTAAGCCCAATACCCATACACTCACACAATAAAGAGGAGACCCCCCCCCCCCCCCCATAAAGTCATAAAAAGAACATGTACACAGTATAAGTAAGAGAGACAAATTCTTTTATTACCAGGATAATGAATAAGTACTTATGTGCTTTTTTACATCAAGTCCCCACCCATGGGAATACATCTTAATAATGAACCCAATACTCATACTCTCAAACAGTAGAAACAAAGGGGAAAAAACTTTTTAAAAAACCCAACAAACAAAAAACAAAAGAAAAACCCCAACCTACCCCCCAAAAAAACAACAGAAAACCCAAACAAAACAAACAAAATAACAACAAACAAAAGAAAAAACCCAAACAACAACAACAACAACAAACAGAGAGAGAGAGAGAGAGAGAGAGAGAGAGAGAGAGAGAGAGAGAGAGAGGAAGAGAGAGAGAGAGAGAGAGAGAGAGGAGAGAGAGAGAGAGAGACTCGAACTCAAAGATTTATTCACAAAAAGGCCATCGGCCCATACATGAAGGGGTTGCCAAACTGCTTAGTATTTTGGCGAGAAAAATCGGAAGCACAAAAAGCCAAAATTTTATTGTATAACCACAACCACCACAATAAAAATCAGTTACTAAAAATATGACTTAGGAAATTATGATATCTCTTATTCTAAGGCTTTACACAAATATAAAGCAAGGCTGCTGCACAATCTCATGTTGACTAGATGCTATGAGTAAACAGAATCTAAATAAATTAGGCTGTCTACTAAACTTTACCGGAATGTAATTCTGTCTAATTGGGCTGTCCAAAACCATACTGCAGGGAACAGTGCAGGGGAAGAGAAGGCGAGGCAGACAGAGGAAGAAATGGGCAGACAACATCACTGAATGGACAGGGAAGAGCTTCTCCACAACCCAGGCACTTGCACACAACCGCCGCAAATAGAGCCAGCTGGTGCAACGTTCGTCAATGCAGTGCCCCTACGACCCCGTAGGGGCTTATGGGAGCAGATGAGGTGAGATGAATTCTGTCTAGCATCTTATAATGCTGGACAGCACAGCACAAAATGAACTTCATCTTCCACTGTTTGCTTACATAATGGGCATAGCAACATGCGGTCATCATCATCATGTTTTATATATCTAAATTTATGAACATTTATGTCTGATGCACCAAGTCTAAACTTAGACATAAATCTTTTCAAACGTATCTCCATATCAAGTTTTAGATAAGGTTTGACATCGTGTGAACCTATAAATTGTCTGTACATTTGAAATCTTTCACTGCTTTGTATATGACCACTCCACTGCTGCCAACGGCAGTCAATCAATCTTTGCCTGAATACGTTGATAAATTCTTTACAATTTCCGACACCTTGATTGAGCCAAACAAACCCAAAGCCAAGTTCACATAAACAGGTACGTATGCGTGTTTTTCCCCTTGATATCTAGATCATAAAGCATCTTGTAAGACTTAAAAGGTAACCTGCTCTCATCCATATGCAGAATCTTAATCCAATATCTAATGCATCTTACAGCAGCATTAATAGAGAGAGGAGATCCATTGGTTTCACTATAAACAAGATCATTAGGTGTATGTCTATCTAAGCCTAAAACTGCTTTAAAGCAAAGAGGTGTACTGATTTACAATGTGTTACAGCTGCATCCAGTCCCCAAATTTCTGCGCCATATAACACAGTGGGTTGTATTTGTGCATCAAATATCTTAATCAACAAGTCAAAAGCATCATTATTCAATAATCGAATTTTTTTCAAAACAGTTAACAAGCTTCTTTTACCTCGACTTGCCAGATATTTTCATGCAGTTGTGAAACTAAGCATTGTAGAAAAACAGATTCCTAAATATTTATATGCATTAACCACAGGCATGACTTTTCCACTGTACAGCCATTTTTCATGAGCAGCTAAATAACCACCTTTTCTTAATACAACAGTATTACTCTTATTCAGATTAAGCTTAAGATAAAATGCTGTTGCAGCACTGCTTAAGCTATTCAGCTGCTGTTGTAAACCTACAACAGTTTTAGATAGCAGGATGACATCATCAGCAAGCTGAAGAATAAAACGATTCTGTGAAATCATGGGGGAAAGTGGCACCATGCTTACCCTTATTAATGACTTCTATGGCTAACTCATTAATGAAAACAGAAAACAAAAGAGGACTACATACATCACCCTGTTTGACCCCAGTGGTGTAGTATATTATGTTTGTCAGCTTAGATCCACATCTTATTCTTATTCTGACATTCTGATACATGGCTTTCAAACAACGTAATAATTTACCCTTCACACCATTTTTCAGGAGAATAGGCCATAACAAGTTTCTATTAACAGAATCAAATGTCTTTTCAAAGTCAATAAATGCTACATAGAGCTTACGGTTATGAGCAAACTGTTTCTGGAAAAATACAAGTAGAGTAAACATATGATCTATAGTGGATTACCCTCTCTTAAAACCAGCTTGGTGTTCACCTGTAATGTTGTTTTCCTGGAACCTATTATTAATGATGGTACCTTACAGCTTACTACTTATATCACTAAAAGAAATTCCCCTGTAGTTATTAGGGTTGTCAACATAACCTTTTTGTGCAATGTTAGAATAATAGATTCAGTCAAGTTATCTGAAAAAAGACTATTTTCAAAGATTTAGTTGAATAATTTTAGCAGAAAAAGTACAACATTTTCACCTCCAATTTTTTTAAAGCAATTCGCCAATGATTTTATCAGGACCAGCTGCTTTATCATGTTTAGTGCCAATAATATTTTATCTCCCTTGATGACTAACTTTAATTGCTGACTTACAGAAGGCCTTATAGCCACTAAAAACATCTATATTCCGGAACGTTTCTGACAAACAAATAAAATTAAGCTACGCACATAAGAGACAAAATCCCTGTCAGTGAGTTTAGAAAGCAACCTATTTACGTTCCAAGATTTAAAAAAAAGAAAACATTTTATTTGTTTCATTTTTATTGCTTTGATCCAATGAGTCAGCATCATAAAAACTGACACTATCACTATTTATATTGATGAGACTAGAAACCAAGTTAATGCTATCATCAGTACTGCCATCATTATTAATTTTATTAACAAGGGCTCCTTATTTGAGGGTGGCCTACAACCAGACAAATCCTGGGGGACAGATGTTAGGCCTAAGCCTAGTAAACCTGGGTCAGACCTGCCTTTGTCTTGCTTCTTAAAGCCAGTTGTGTCTCTGTCATGCTCCACAGCACAAAGCTGTATTGTTTGTGTGACTAAGGCCCACTTATGACCGGTGTTGGTTTACTTTCGTCAGGCCTCCCCTGTGAATTTTGTCTAGGGACAGATGTGTGTATGGGCGGCCAGACAGCTATTCCTTTCTTTGGAGATCATTGAGGGTCACCTTTTCTCCCTTTATTATCAGATGGTCAAAAACCATTCCTACTTGTTTCCCCTCTGCTCTAGCGCTCTTTAACTATGGGGTCAGTTTACGCCTATTTTCCCTAACAGACAGAAAAATCTTCATCTGCAAAAATACTAGAGCCTTTCAGACGAGATTTTTCCTTCATTATTCTAATCTTACCCTGATGAAAACAGCATCTGGCAATAATAGGAGAGTTAGCCTTAGATTTTATACAGGCCACTCTATCAAACTTTAAATCCTTGACATCCATTTTTTCGGAGAGAAGATTTTTCACAGCCATCTCACAGTCAGCACCAGTCTCATTTGTTTTCTTCTCTAAGCCTTGAACAATGATGTTGTTTCGCCGTGACTGTACTTCTGCATCATTTGCCCTCTTTTCTAGCTTATCCACTCTGTTCGTCAGTTCTGTATTTGTCTGTCGTAGTCCTACATTTTCAGTTCTGAGATTGTCCATGTCTCTTCTAAGGTCACACACTTCTTCTTTCAGAGCACCAAGACTGTTTGTCAACACCTGTATCTCTCTTTTCAAACTGTCCACTGTAGACTTCAACAGATTTTCCAGCTTCTCTATTTGGACTGTCATCGTGTTCAGCGTCAGTTCCTGGGGAGTTGCTGCAGGAGAGGAATCCTGTCTGTGTTGTATGGTCATAGGTGTGTTGGCAGCCACCTCAGCGCTGGTTTTGGTCCTACAGGAAGGCTTCCCTGCAACCGTTTGACCACCACCCGTCGTTAAGCTCGTTTGCCTCAGCTTGCGTCCTTGGCCAGTAGATTTAGCGGGGGTGGGTCCAGGTCAGTCTCCACATCACCACACCGCAATAAAAGTCCCCCCCCCCAATAGATAGGTGAGGGTCAGTCCTAACAGGACACTGTCTCGCCCACTTTTCATTGTCAGGATGGAGGTATGCATGGCAGATTTGAATTCTGCCCGTTTGGACATTAAACAGGCAAATACTGCCGCAAAATGTCCCACAGACAGCCCTGTACAGTTGTACTGAAATTCCCATAATTCTGATCTAACTACATGCTAACAATGAAAAACTAAAACCACTTAGAACTAGTTACTAATTCACAAAAACACCAGAGCAATTTCAGTAGTCTTCTCCTTCGCATCACGTGATGGCCCCCTCCCTCCCCCTTCCTCCTCCTCCTCCTCCGAGAGAGAGAGAGAGAGAGAGGAGAGAGAATGAGAGAGAGAGAGAGAAGAGAGAAGAGAGAGAGAGGAGAGAGAGAGAGAAAGGGAGAGAGAGAGAGAGGAGAGTAGAATAGAAGAGAGAGAGAGAGAAGAGAGAGAGAGAGAGAGAGAGAGAGAGAGAGCGGGAGAGAGGGAGAGAGAGAGAGAGAGTAGAGAGCGAGAGAGATGAGAGAGAGAGAGTAGAGAGAGAGAGAGAGAGAGAGAGAGAGGAGGAGAGAGGAGAGTCATCAGTTATTTTATCCCAGAAAAGAAGGAGGAGGAGGGGGAAGGAGGAGGAGGGGGGGAGGACAGGGTAGAATGAAGAGCAAGGTGAGGAAAAGGGAGGGGGAGAGGAGGGAGTATGTGTGGAGGAGAGGAAAGAGGGGGAAGATGAGCAGCAGCAGCAGGAGGAGGAGGACAAAGAAGAAGAACAACAGCAATAACATTAACAACAATAACAGCAACAACATTTCAAAAGTTACATACGTCCGAAGAATAATGTTCGCTGTGACACATACTTGGGGTGGAAACTGGGGTGTTGAGATCTCACCGTGACTTGAGGCAGGAGGTCCAGCTCCACTATCTGGGTCACCCTGCCCTCGCTGTGCAGCTCGAAGGCCTGCCCAGTGTCCTCGTCCTTCAGCTCCACGTCGTCTTTGAACCTCTTCTCTCTGGACGTGGGGGGCTGGTCTGCTGTGCTACCGGTCACCATCACCATCACCATCACCATCACCATCGTCACCACCATCATTGTCGACACCAGTGGTGTTGGGGAGGCTCGTGGAAGCATTGTTGTTGCAGCAGCTGTTGTTGTTGTTATCTTCGGGTGTGGGTGTGTTCCAATGTCAAAAACGGGATCTAGATGGAGGAGAGTTTGCAGCCAAAAGAGCCGGTGATATACTGGTGAGGGTTTGGGCGAGTTTCATGAAGATGGTGATGACGATGATGATGACGACGATGATGATGGTGATGACGATCATCATCATGATTATGATCATCATCGTTAGAAGAATAAGAAGAAGACAAACAGCATTAATAACAATAACAACAAACCACTGCTGTTGTTGCTGTTGATACTACTACTACTACTACTGACGATGACGATGGTACTGGATAGGGAAACAAATACAGTTGCAAACATGAAAAAAAAGGGTGGCGCTGCGCTTGTGGCGACGCGCTCTCCCGCTCTCCCCGGGGAGAGCAGCCCGAATTTCACGGAGAGAAATCTGCCGTGACTTAAAGTGGTATGAAATGAAATCTGAGCGCTTTGATTTGTTGCTTTACAAGATTCAGCGCTATATAATGGCTTGATGGCTCGGGTGGATCGGTGGTCTAGATCGGTGGTCAGCGCTATATAAATTCCATACATTATTATTATTATTTTTACTGATAATGTGATAATGGTGCTAATACCAGTGACAGTGCTAGTATCAACATATCACTGCCATCACCATTATCGTAGTCTTCATCATCATCAGCAGTACCACCAGGCTGGAGGGAGGGTCCAGCAGGATTGTCTAGATAGAGGCTGGAGCGTGGCCTCCATGCTGACGGCTGGGGTCAGCCACTGCCTGGCGCCCCCTCAAGGGACGTTACCCAGCACCAGCTCCATGTGGCCCGGGGCTCTATAACGCGCTGCCTAGAACACGAAAAGTCCGGGTCTGAAGTGTGCGGTGGTTTGATCCCCGTTTGGGCCCCAAACTGTCGCCCTCCCCCCCCCTATCCATTACACCATGAGTGGTGGTCTGGGTGTTAGCCTTTCGGATGATATGATAAACCGAGATCCAGTGTGATACATAACATTATGTAGCGCACTAATAGAACCCATGGCAACAAGAGAGTTGCCCTTGGCAAAATTCTGTAAGTAAAAAGACGTTCAAATAGGAAAGCAAATACAGTAGCAGACAGGAAAAGGAAAAAAAATGGGTGGCGCTGATCTTGTGGCGACGCACTCTTCCCGGAGAGAGCAGCCCGAATTTCACGCAGAGAAATCTGCCTAGACTTAAATGGTACTAAAAAAAATCCTCCAAAATCCTTCACATGAGACTATAACCGAGGTTCTTCTTTAATTTAACGTCTTCTCACATTGTGTGTGCCAGTGTGTGCAGAACACCTCGTGCACACGTTAAACCCTGCTCCGCCTTCCAGAAGTGTAGCCCCTTGTGTGCAGGTAGGAATGAATGGCAAGATAAGAAAGAGCATGCACTCTGGTGCCGTGTCTAGACATCATCACTGAAGTCGGAATGAATGGCAAGATAAGAAAGAGCATGCACTCTGGTGCCGTGTCTAGACATCATCACTGAAGTCGGAATGCATGACAAGATAAGAAAGAGCATGCACTCTGGTGCCGTGTCTAGACATCATCACTGAAGGCGGAATGAATGGCAAGATAAGAAAAAGCATGCACTCTGGTGCCGTGTCTAGACATCATCACTGAAGTCGGAATGAATGGCAAGATAAGAAAGAGCATGCACTCTGGTGCCGTGTCTAGACATCATCACTGAAGTCGGAATGAATGGCAAGATAAGAAAGAGCATGCACTCTGGTGCCGTGTCTAGACATCATCACTGAAGCCGGAATGAATGGCAAGATAAGAAAGAGCATGCACTCTGGTGCCGTGTCTAGACATCATCACTGAAGGCGGAATGAATGGCAAGATAAGAAAGAGCATGCACTCTGGTGCCGTGTCTAGACATCATCACTGAAGGCGGAATGAATGGCAAGATAAGAAAAAGCATGCACTCTGGTGCCGTGTCTAGACATCATCACTGAAGTCGGAATGCATGACAAGATAAGAAAGAGCATGCACTCTGGTGCCGTGTCTAGACATCATCACTGAAGTCGGATTGCGGCTGTCCTCACAGAGGGCAACAACGGTCGCATACGCATAATCTCATCATTGGTAAATCTCCAAGGAACAAAAATATAAAGAACTTCACAGGAAAAACTAACAGCAACGGCGAGACTAAAACAAAGATAATGAGAATGAAATAAGTGATGATGATGATGATGATGATGTTCAACAACAACAGCAGAAGTACCACTACCACCATCACCACCACACCACCACCAATAATAATAATAATAATAATAATAATGATAATAATGATGATAATAATAATAATAATAATAATAATAAATATAATAATAACAATAATAAATTAACAGTAGTAATAATGACAACGACAATGATAATAATACCAATGATAAAAACAAACATAGAAAAAGGAAAACACAACACTCGGTGATGTAGACCAGCACAACCTGACACCCCTGACATTCTTTGGTGCTCCCAATGCAGACGGTCATCTCATAGCGGGGTCTCTACAGGTGATGGATACTGTGCAGCCCCAGTTTTCCCTTCAGATCTATAATCCATACCACTCTGCATAGCAACCAGCCCTGGATGGAGTCACGCGCGCGCGTGCACACACACACAGCACACACACACACGTACACACACACACGTACACACACACACGTACACACACACAACACACACACACAGAAAACACACAACACACACAACACACACAATACACACACACACACACACAACACACACACACACACACACACACACTCAACACACACACATAAAACACACACACACACACATAACACACACACAATTGGGTAGAAAGAAATGGAGAAAACAATATTCCTTTACATTTGTTAACTCCAGGGGAAAATCTCCCTCAAACAAGCACCTCACCTGGGCCCCAGCCCTCAGACGGTACCTGCAACGTGCTAACCACTGGGCTACCCCCTCCCCATTACGGGTGCCTGAGAAGGGATGCACCCGGATCCAAGGTGAAGCAGAATGCCCCACTGACAAGTACCCGACACTCACGCGGGGCGTGTGCCCTGTCCACTGCTGTAGGCAGGGGATGGAGGGCACACTGGTCAGGTGTGGCGGGGATAGAACATAACGCTTAGACCACTCCCCGTGACCTCTCTTTCTCAAAACCTGAAACCCGAAAATGAAACCAAAAGAGTTGTCTAAATACAAAACCATGATTAAAACCCAAAGCTGAATTTATTTTTTTCCAAACTCAGAAGAGCATGTGACAAACTGTTCTTTCCAACCTTACTGTTCAGACCAACCCTTCAAACCTGTTCCTTCCCACCTGTCAGTGTGAAAAGGACAGCTGCCTCACCAAACGTTTGAAAGAGGAACAAAGTAAAAGACGGTTGTGCAACACTGGAGGCTTCAGTCACATCCCCAACGACACACACACACGCTCCCACGCTTAAGGTGACCTGAAGCTTCAAAGCGAGCGTTGATTGGCTGGAAGATGCGAGCTGGCCGTTTGAGAGGGAACATAACCTATTGAGAGGACTGCCACAAGCTGCTTGAGATGCACGTTTACCATGACAGCGGATGCAACAGTGATCTACGTGTGTTTACAGAGGATGCAACAGTGATCTACGTGTGTTTACAGTGACAGAGGATGCAACAGTGATCTACTTTACAGTGACAGAGGATGGTCAGTGATCTCCTTTACAGTGACAGAGGATGGTCAGTGATCTCCTTTACAGTGACAGAGGATGGGTTAGTTATCTCCTTTACAGTGACAGAGGATGGGTTAGTTATCTCCTTTACAGTGACAGAGGATGCAACAGTGATCTACGTGTGTTTACAGTGACAGAGGATGCAACAGTGATCTACTTTACAGTGACAGAGGATGGTCAGTGATCTCCTTTACAGTGACAGAGGATGGGTTAGTTATCTCCTTTACAGTGACAGAGGATGGGTTAGTTATCTCCTTTACAGTGACAGAGGATGGTCAGTGATCTACTTTACAGTGACAGAGGATGGGTTAGTGATCTCCTTTACAGTGACAGAGGATGGTCAGTGATCTCCTTTACAGTGACAGAGGATGGGTTAGTTATCTCCTTTACAGTGACAGAGGATGGGTTAGTTATCTCCTTTACAGTGACAGAGGATGGTCAGTGATCTCCTTTACAGTGACAGAGGATGCAACAGTGATCTACTTTACAGTGACAGAGGATGGTTAGTTATCTCCTTTACAGTGACAGAGGATGGTCAGTGATCTCCTTTACAGTGACAGAGGATGCATTAGTGATCTCCTTTACAATGACAGAGGATGGTCAGAGATCTCCTTTACAATGACAGAGGATGGTCAGAGATCTCCTCTACAGTGACAGAGGATGGTCAGTGATCTCCTTTACAGTGACAGAGGATGCATTAGTGATCTACTTTACAGTGACAGAGGATGGGTTAGTGATCTCCTTTACAGTGACAGAGGATGCATCAGAGATCTCCTCTACAGTGACAGAGGATGGTCAGTGATCTCCTTTACAGTGACAGAGGATGGGTTAGTGATCTACTTTACAGTGACAGAGGATGGGTTAGTGATCTCCTTTACAGTGACAGAGGATGCATCAGAGATCTACTTTACAGTGACAGAGGATGGGTTAGTGATCTACTTTACAGTGACAGAGGATGGTCAGTGATCTACTTTACAGTGACAGAGGATGGTCAGTGATCTACTTCACAGTGACGGAGGATGGGTTAGTGATCTCCTTTACAGTGACAGAGGATGGTCAGTGATCTACTTTACAGTGACAGAGGATGGTCAGTGATCTACTTTACAGTGACGGAGGATGGGTTAGTGATCTACTTTACAGTGACAGAGGATGGTCAGTGATCTCCTTTACAGTGACAGAGGATGGTCAGTGATCTCCTTTACAGTGACAGAGGATGCATCAGTGATCTCATTTACAGTGACAGAGGATGGGTTAGTGATCTCCTTTACAGTGACAGAGGATGCATCAGTGATCTCCTTTACAGTGACAGAGGATGGTCAGAGATCTCCTTTACAGTGACAGAGGATGGTCAGTGATCTACTTTACAGTGACAGAGGATGGTCAGTGATCTACTTTACAGTGACAGAGGATGGCTAGAGATCTACTTTACAGTGACAGAGGATGGCTAGAGATCTACTTTACAGTGACAGAGGATGGTCAGTGATCTCCTTTACAGTGACAGAGGATGGTCAGTGATCTACTTTACAGTGAAAGAGGATGCATCAGTGATCTACTTTACAGTGACAGAGGATGGGTTAGAGATCTACTTTACAGTGACAGAGGATGGTCAGTGATCTACTTTACAGTGACAGAGGATGGGTTAGTGATCTACTTTACAGTGACAGAGGATGGGTTAGTGATCTCCTTTACAGTGACAGAGGATGGTCAGTGATCTACTTTACAGTGACAGAGGATGGGTTAGTGATCTACTTTACAGTGACAGAGGATGGGTTAGTGATCTACTTTACAGTGACAGAGTATGGGTTAGTGATCTACTTTACAGTGACAGAGGATGGTCAGTGATCTACTTTACAGTGACAGAGGATGCATCAGTGATCTACTTTACAGTGACAGAGGATGCATCAGTGATCTACTTTACAGTGACAGAGGATGGTCAGTGATCTACTTTACAGTGACAGAGGATGGTCGGTGATCTACTTTACAGTGACAGAGGATAGGTTAGTGATCTCCTTTACAGTGACAGAGGATGTATCAGAGATCTCCTTTACAGTGACAGAGGATAGCTAGAGATCTACTTTACAGTGACAGAGGATGGTCAGTGATCTACTTTACAGTGGCAGAGGATGGTCAGTGATCTACTTCATAGTGACAGAGGATGGTCAGTGATCTCCTTTACAGTGACAGAGGATGGGTTAGTGATCTCCTTTACAGTGGCAGAGGATGGTCAGTGATCTACTTCATAGTGACAGAGGATGGTCAGTGATCTCCTTTACAGTGACAGAGGATGGTCAGTGATCTACTTTACAGTGACAGAGGATGGGTTAGGGATCTCTTTCACAGTGACAGAGGATGTGTTAGAGATCTACTTCACAGTGACGGAGGATGTGTTAGAGATCTACTTCACAGTGACGGAGGATGTGTTGGAGACCTACTTCACAGTGACGGAGGATGGCTGGAGATGTGTTTGTCCTGACAGTACCGCCCTATGGCTCAGGGGGCTGGTCGTTGTCTGCTTCAGCGGCTGGAGCAGGGGAAGGGCTCCACCAGATTCAACTTGTCCACATGGGCACTGTCTAAGAAATTGAGTGTAGTGCCCCAGTAACTCCTGCCTGAAGGAGTTAAACTAGAAATCAGGTCCAGCCGAAAGAACAAGACAAAACTGTGGATATGTATGCATTTGTAACTCAGTCTGACTTCCGTCTACAGGCAACGGTATATATATATATATATATATATAATATATATATATATATATAAATATATATATATATATATATATATATTACACCCCACACACATACACACACACATATCTATCTATCTCTCTATCTCTCTCTCTCTCTCTCTCTCTCTCTCTCTCTCTCTCTCTCTCTCTAATATATATATATATATATTATATATATATATATATTATATATAAACAAAAGCCTTTACGAAATTGCATACATGTGGATCGGTGGTCTAGAGGTAACGCGCCTGTCTAGAAAGCAAAAAGTCCGGGTCGGAAGTGTGCGGTGGTTCGTATCCCGTTTGGACCGGAAACTTTTTCCCCATCCATTAGATCATGAGTGGTGGTCTGGGCGCTAGTCTTTCGGATGAGACGATAAACCGAGGTCCCGTGTGTTACACAAAATTATTCAGCGCACGTAAAAGAACCCACGGCAACAAGAGAGTTGTCCCTGGCAAAACTCTTAGAAAAAAGCCACTCTGATAGGGAAACAAATACTGTTGCAGACAGGAAAAAAAAGAAGAAAAAATGGGTGGCGCTGCTCTTGTGGCGACGCGCTCTCCCCGGGGAGAGCGGCCCGAATTTCACGCAGAGAAATCTGCAGTGACTGAAAGTGGTATAAATAAATAAATAAAACATAGATTAGGGTGTGGAATAGCCTAGTGGTTAAAGACCTGAGATCGTGATCTCACGGCCGGGGTTCAAGCCACCACTGAGGCACCCCTCAAGGAGATTTTCCCCCTGGAGTTAACACCAGTGCCGACTCCACTTTCCCCAAAGTCTTTCTCTTGAGACAACAAACCAGGTCCCGTGTGCCAAGAACTCACATGTTGCACAATGTCTCCACCTTGAGGAAGAGTAGGCCAGTTCCTGTGGGCAGAAACCCATGACACAAAGTGTGGGTTGTTTTTTTATAAACGGCAATGGCACTGGTGTTTTAGCCATCAGCCCGAAGTGGGAATGTGGCTACCACAATGGCTTGCACAAGTAGTGGCAGACACAACATCTCACCACTGCTGAACCTGCCAGCTCTAGCTGAACAACAAAACAATAAACAAAGGGAAAAAACACCCCCACACTCACATATTTAAAAAAGCAAGAAGATAATTATACTTACCCAGGAGTTGTGCACCCTTGCACCCTCTTTGAAAATTTGCAGGGAATGTCTGGCTGTGACACAGTACCAGCTTATGTAGAGCACAGGGAAACTCTCATGGTTTTCCAAAGGAAGAGTGTGCCTCTCCACGCTCTCTTATCAACAGGACAGTGTGTGCATGGCCTGTTTTGAACAGGTGATCTATGCGCCGGCTACATGCAAGCCCCGCCCATCGCACGTCAGTTAACTTGCCCACATAGATGATTGACAGGCAACTTGTGACTATCAAGTGGAGGGGGGGGGGGGATGGTGGTTGGGGATTTATACATATGCAAACACGGGCAGACAGACAGACAGACGGGCACACACACACACACACACTCACACAAACACACGTGTGTCTAATATCACTTAAAGTGGAAAGGCGTTAATGCGAAGAAGAACGCAGGTAACACATACACACACACACACACACACACACACACACACTCACATACACACACATAAACACACACACTCAATACACACACACCACACACACACAAACACACACACACACATAAACACACACACACACACATACACACATAAACACACACAAACACACACTCACATACACACACATAAACACACACATAAACACACACACACTCACACACACACATAAACACAACATCACACACACTCACACACACACACTCACAACACACTAACACACACACTCACAACCAACACACACACACTCAACACACACACTCACACACATACACACACACTACAACAACAAAACACACACACTCACAAACACACACTACACACACATCACACACATACACACACACTCACACACACATCACACAACACACACTCACACACATACACACACACACACATAAACACACACACACAACATAAACACACACACACACACACACACACTCACACACACACTCACACACATACACACACACTCACACATACTACAAACAAAACGACACAAACCAATAAACATACAACAACTCGTATAAAAAAAGTACAAACATCTGACTCACCACAGCAATCAGCGGATATGACAAACTACTTACGACACGACGTATCAGACAAATTTACTAGCAAGACAAAAAGAACAAAAAATTGAAAGATAAATTCCAACCTCCTGTTGGATAGATACAAATAAATTGAAGAAGTTGACTCACAGAATGGATGAATTATTGACAAAAGCTCCTACTATGAGATCCGAAAACCATGTATGCGCCTCAGAAAACGTCTTCTATAAAGCTATCTTCAGTTATCAAAAATGTAAATACAATTTTCTGAAATAAAACCTGCAAACTCTTTTTTAGCGGCAATAAATTTTGCCTAAGCTTGACTATGTTCACTTTGGACAGCTGCAGTGATACAAATTAAAAATTGATTCATAGATTATAAACAAATGCACTGAAACTTGTCTATAATCAAGCATCCCAACCATCAACGATTATAAGAAAACAAATATTCCTAAACCTTCAAAAACAGACTTTATCTAAATAAAGCTCTATTTGTCCAAAAGTTTATCAATGAAATGCCCCTCCAAAGATCACCAATAGCTTCAAAATCAATGAACACAGACATAATACATCTACTAACATTTCGAGACCAAGAAATAATCTTTCAAAACAAGCTTCTTGTACTCAGGTAGTGACTTATGGAACAAGCTCCCAAAACGCTTAAAATGTATCAAAAACAAAAATCAGTTCAAGGCACAGCTAAAAAGCCATTTAATGCATTGAATGCCTAGGAATTGACTAATAATGCAAATCAACCATGATTAATACGGCAAAATAAACCATACTTACATTTACCAACACTAATGGTATTCCCTACAACAACAAAAATTCA
>CM054156.1:48500711-48515711 GCA_028751875.1 Rapana venosa
AAAAGAGGAAGCATTATTGGAAACAACAACCCCCGCATGTGTGTGTGGGTCTCTCTAAACATGGTTGTTGTCGTTGTAGCTGGTCTTGTTCGTTTGTCGGGGCTGTTTTTCTAGTGTTATTGTTGTTTGGTGTGAATTTGTTCTCAATGTACTAAATGTTGGCATGGTGTTGTAATTGTATTTGTACCTGTCTAGTTGTATGCGTCTGAACAACAACAGTACCAACACCAAGAGAACCAGACACACACAACATAGTATAACCAACATTAACATAATACCACCAAGTGTGGACAGATTTTTGATTGAACACACACGTACATACACAAACGTAAACACACATGTACACCCCACACACACACACACACACACACACACACACACACACACACACGTACACACACACGTACACACACACACACGTACACACACACACGTACACACACACATACGCACACACACACGAAAAAAGAAACAACACAACTTTTTTGATTGGTCTGCATGTCTGTCTCTGTCTGTGTTTCTGCCTGTCTGTCTGTCTGTTTGTCTGTGTGTCTATCTGTCTGTCTGTCTGTCTGTTTGTCTGTCTGTGTGTCTATCTGTCTCTGCCTGTCTCTGTCTGTTTGTCTGTTTGTGTGTCTGTCTGTGTGTCTATCTGTCTCTGCCTGTCTCTGTCTGTCTCTCTCTGAGACGATAAACCTAGGTCCCATGTGCAATACTCGTTTAGTGCACGGGAAAAGAACCCACGGAAACAACAGAGTTGTCCCTGGCAAAAATCTGTAGATAAAAAGCCATTCAGATAGGAAATTAGATACACACGCAGACAGGAAAAGAAACAAAAATAATGGGTGGCGCTACTCTTGTGGCGACGCGCTCTCCAAGGGTCGAGCAACCCGAATTTCAGGCAGAGAAATGTATGTAGGGTGACTGACAGTGGTCTACAGCACGATATTTTATTTATTTATTTATTTATTTATACCACTTTAAGTCACGAGATTTCTCTGCGTGAAATTCGGGCTGCTCTCCCCGGGGAGAGCACGTCGCCACAAGAGCAGCGCCACCCCTTTTTTTTTTTTTGGTCTGCAACTGTATTTCTTTCCCTACCAGAGTGGCTTTTTTCTAAGAATTTTGCCAGGGACAACTCTCTTGTTGCCGTGGGTTCTTTTTCGTGCGCTGCATAATTTTCTGTAACACACGGGACCTCGGTTTATCGTCTCATCCGAAAGACTAGCGCCCAGACCACCACTCATGGTCTAATGGATGGGGGAAAAGTTTCTGGCCCAGACGGGATACGAACCCGGACTTTTCGCTTTCTAGACAGGCGCGTTACCTCTAGACCACCGATACCACCAAGGAACGAATGTCCAGGCCACCTCTAGGCACCAGTCTATTGCAGGGTCCGCTGTGGACAAGACCTCACCAGGCAGCAGCCAGAAGAAGGAATGGTGCCCTGGAGAAGTGGACATGTGTGTATGTCCTGAACAAGCCATGACCTTGCCCTCACTGCAGCCTACTCCAGTCTGTCTGTCTGTCTGTCTGTCTGTCTGTTTCTGTCTGTCTGTCTGTCTGTCTGTCTGTCTGTTTCTGTCTGTTTTTGTCTGTCTGTCTGTCTGTCTCTGTCCCTCTCTCGAGCATGGTGTAGAAAAGCCCTCAGCTTATCCATTTACTCTCAATACAAAGTTCGAGTTCTCTCTCTCTTCTCTCTCTCTCTCTCTCTTCTCTCTCTCTCTCTCTCTCTCTCCTCTCCTCTCTCATTCTCTCTCTCTCTCTGTCCCCCCCCCCTCTCTCTCGCGTATGCTTATTCTGTTACCCTTGAAAAGTAAGGATTCATTCATTCATTAATTCATTAATTCTCTCTGTGTGTGCCTCAGTTTGTGGATATATATATATATATATATATATATATATATATATATATATATATTTTATATATATATATATATATATATTATGTGTGTGTTTGTGTGTATGCGTGTGCATCTGTGAGCGTGCATGATGTACATGTGTGTATGTGTTTATGTGTGTTGTGTGTGTGTGTGTGTGTGTGTGTGTGTGTGTGTGTGTGTGTGTGTGTGTGTGTGTGTGAGACAATGACAATGACAATGACAAATTCTTTTATTTCGAGGATAATGAATAAGCACCCATGTGCTTTTTTACATCCAGTCCCCGCCCTTAAGGATATATATGATAATAAATTAAAATAAAGCCTATAGCAATACACTTACACAGGGTACGGGGCTGTACTGGCAAAGTGAAGGCGGGGCTGTTATAATAATATAATAATAATATATGGAATTTATAGAGCGCTATATCTTGCAATTACAAACCAGAGCGCTTCCATTCAATCTGCTCCCACACAAACAACCAACAATGATTAACAATATTCTAACAAATTCAAATGTACACACACACACTCACACACACACACACACACACACACACACACACACACACACCACACACACACACACACACAGGTTGTACATTTCAGCAGGGTGTTGGAATTTTGGCTTTCAAAGGCAGGGACAGATATGAGATGAAACAAGAGGGAAAAATCTTAGGTTTGAAATAGGTATGTTTTGAGGCTGGATTAAAGCTGTCGTAAGTAGGCTTTTCACGAAGGGAGAGAGGGAGGTCATTCCAGATTGATGGACCAGAAATAGAGAAAGAGCGACGGCCAACAGTGGATTCATTGAATCTAGGTATTCGTAAGCACACGGTATCTGCAGCAGAGCGGAGGGAACGAGAAGGAGTGTACAGGTGAAGACATTCACAGAGGTAGGAGGGTGCTGTTTTGTGGAGACATTTGTAACAGAGGGTACTGATCTTGTACTTTACTCTCTGTGGCACAGGCAACCAGTGGAGAGATTGCAGGAGTGGAGTAATATGCTCAGATTTTTTCTTTTTGAGGACTAATCGAGCTGCAGAGTTTTGTATGCGTTGAATGGAGTGGATAGATGATGCTGGCAGACCAGCCAAAAGAGAATTACAATAGTCCAGACGTGAAAGAATAAGAGATGTGACAAGTTTGGATGTTGCATCAGTGGACAGGTACTTTCGGATTGCACTTATACGTCGTAATTGATAGTAGCAGGACTGGCAGGTCTGGGTGATGAACTTTTGCATAGAGAGTGTGTTGTCAATAACAACACCTAGATACTTAACTGCACTGGATAGCAGAACTGATGTACTGCCAAATTCTATGGAATCTGTTGTGATGGAAGAGAATTTGTGTTTGGTCCCTATAATCATGGCTTCGGTTTTATCTGCATTTAGCTGTAACTTGTTTTGTATCATCCAGTTTTGAATTTTCTGAAGGCAAAGTGACATATTTGTCAAGAGAGAAGGCAGATTTTCAGGAGTGTCACTGCTTTGAATCTGAGAGTCATCAGCGTAGAAATGATGGTTGATCTGGTGACGGTTTATTATGTATGAGAGTGGAACAGTGTAGAGAGTGAACAGGACAGGGCCCAGAACTGATCCTTGTGGGACTCCACATTCTAGCTTTACAGGAATTGATTGAATTTTGTTTACTGAGACTGTCTGGAATCGATCAGTGAGGTATGAACTAAACCAGGTAAGGGCTGTGCCAGTAACACGAACGTTTTTTGGAGACGGGAGAGAAGGATAGAGTGATCTATAGTGTCAAATGCTGCAGATAAGTCGAGAAGAGTGAGAAGAGAGATTTTCCCTGAGTCAGAAGCGTTTAGAAGCGTGTTTAACGTATGGACTAGGGTGGTTTCCGTGCTGTGGTTGACGCGATAGGCAGACTGAAATGCGGAAGGAGAGACTATTTGAATGGAGATGGCTGTTGAGTTGTTTCAGAACTACTTTTTCAAGGACTTTGGAGATGAAAGGTAGGTTAGAAACAGGTCTGTAATTTTTCAGTATGTTAGGGTCAAGGTCGTGCTTTTTTAGTAGAGGTGTAAAATATTGCAGTTTTGAGTTTGAAGGAAAAATTCCCGAAAGAAGAGATGAGTTTACAATCTTCGTGATAGTTGGTATAAGCTGCGGAAGGCACTGCGTGAAAAGAGAAGCAGGCATAGGATCAAGATCACATGATTTTATGGTCATTTCATTTAGAATTTTCCTGATTTCTTCCTCACTTTTTGGCTGAAAGGAAAGGAGACGAGTGCCAGTGAATTGGGGATCAGGAGGTACAGGTTGGAAGGGAGTCTGATCTAGTCTGGAGCGAATGTTACGGACTTTGTCTGAAAAGAACGAAGAAAATATATCAGGAAGTTCAGAGTGACTGTGAACAGTAGGCAGAGGGCTTGTCTTTGTAGATCCAAGAAGAGTTGAAGTGAGGGAAAAAAGAGATTTCATGGATGTTGCATTGAGAACTTGAGCAGAGTAGTACTTTGTCTTGGCTGAGTGGATTAAAGTTTTTACTTTGTTGGTTTGTTTTCGAAAGAGCTGTTTGTTTATTTCAGTTTTTGTTTTTTCGCCACTGCCGTTCTAGTTGTCGGCGTTTTGCGCTTTGCCACCAGGATATCATGGGTGTACCATGGGGCGAAAGGCCTATCAGGCAGAATATGGTCAGTGGGAGGTGCATGCTCATCAAGCAGTTGGCTGAGAATAGCGTTATAGTGTTTAGAAGTGTCAGTGTCTTCAGGGGTTTGTGATAGGCGTTCAGCAGCTTGGGAAGAGAAAGTTTGAATGTCAATAGCCTTGGGGGTTACGACGGGTGATGCACTTCTTCTTTTTGATAGGTTTTGCAATGTTAAGGAAGAAAAGGATGGCAGAATGATCAGAAAGCAGTTGGTCAGTGACGGAGATAGAGGTGACAAGATCTTGTGAAACATCAGTGATGAGCCAGTCTAGGATATGACCTGATCTGTGTGTTGCTTCATTCACCAGCTGGGAAAGAGAGTGATTTGACAAAGAAAGAGAAATACGCTTGACATCAGGAGAAGATTGGTTGTCGAAGTGAAAATTAAAGTCACCAAGAATGACAAGCTTCTTGGGAGAGAGGCTGTAGTGATCGAGGAGAGATTGAAATTCTTGATGGAAAACTGAAGATGTCAGTTTGTTCTTACGGCTGGGAGGTGGGCGGTAAAGGCAGCAGAAAGTAATAGAATGACCGGGTGAGGTGAGGTTGAGTTCACAGACTTCAAAAGATTCAGGTGATATAGGTAAAGAGTGGCAGAAAGAAAGAGCTGGATGCAGTGTGTCTTTGTAAACTATGGCAATGCCACCTACACGGGAAGGTCGGGGGAAAGAAAGAGTTGTATAGCCAGGTGGTGTCAGTTGTTTAATCTTAGGTTCATGACCTTGTGGGTTAAGCCAGGTTTCTGTGAGAAAGATAAGATCAATTTTCTGTTCAGATATAAAATCAGAAAGAAGGTCGGCTTTAACCATCTGGGCAAACAGACTGCGCATTTAGAAAACATATGTGAAGAGGGTTTTAGGGAGGCAAAGAAGTTGAAGATGACTGTGGTGATTGAGGGTGACTATCAGAGAAAGAGGACGGGGATGATGGTTGAGATGTGTGCAGTGGAAGAGCAGACCAGAGTAGAGATGGCGAGTCAGGTATGGAAGATGGTGAAAGGACTGGTTTGATAGAGGGATTTATAGTCTGATGCACACTGTGATACACATTACTGTTAGAACACAAATTATTAGAGTCACAGGCAGAGGATGGAGCATCTGGAGAACAAAGATGTGGAGTGCTGCGGCTGGTTGTGGTCGTTGTGGCAGTGACGTCAGAGGTGATGGGGGAGAGGGATGTAATGGAAGCAGGCTGCAGGGGATGACGTCTGCCTGCACGTGTTCCTCCTCCTGGGGTTTTGCTGCGGTAAATTCCTAAGTTTGAAAGATGCTGTTTCAGTTCAGACTGTATAGGGAAGAAAGAACGTGAGGACAATGCCTTTATGTCTGCAGCAGTTGATGTCATAGTAGTGGGGTGGCGAACACTGGGTGGTGGTGATGGGGGAGATTTGAGTTCGTGGATCACGTGAACAAGTTCAGGCCGCGGCAGGGTCAGAGTACACTGGGTCACAAGGACCAGCACAAACAGGTGAATACAAATCATCAAACTAAATTTTTGAAGAATAAATCGAAAGATGAAAATTATGAATTAAAATATTTCGAAGAGCAGATAATACTGAAGAAAATGGCTCTGAACATACAAATCTGGGTGCCGACACGAACACAAGGATGTACAATTTTCCCGGAAGGACGCAGGAGAAACACAACAACTTGACATTCAAACACAGATACACACACCATGCAGCCGCCAGGCGCAAAGGTGAACTGGTCAAAAAGGTTATGTGTGTTGGTGACCCCAGCAGGTGAAAGACTACTGCATGCAATCTGCTTTTCAAGGCCGAGTGGGTTTGAAAAGGGTGATATGTAACAGGAGGAGGAAGGAGGTCGATTCTCATAACCTTGCCGCACAATAGCAGAGAGATTCTTCTTTCATTTATTTTATTTTATTTTTATTTGGAGGATAATGGAATAAGCACTCAGGTTGGGTTTTTTTTTTACACCTAGCCCCCATGTGTATGCAGTTTTTTAAGTTGTGTCATTCTTCCCACCAGCACACAATAGCCGACTCTTCCGAAAGCGGAACAGAACAGATTTTAAGTGTGAGCAAGATGTTCTGTGAACCCAGGGGACCTCGATTATAGTCTCATAAGAAGAGAGAGAGAGAGAGAGAGAGAGAGAGAGAGAGAGAGAGAGAGAGAGAGAGAGAGAGAGAGAGAGAGCCCCCTCAGGTACAGGTCTAGCTCCATTTGCACTGCACTGGGGGCTTTCTGTTCTGTTCTTTGTTTGTTTGTTTGTTTACCATTGCTGCAGAGTCACTCCCTGTCTAACAAATGTCAAGGTTATCTTTCCATTATTTGACATGTTTTACTCCCTTCAATCAACACCTCTCACCCCCCACCCCTTAATCCTCAACCTTTCCCCAAAAACCCAGCTTTTAAAAAACTCTTTGAATAAGGGGACACATTTACTTAGCAGTTCCACCCCCACCACCACCACCATGACCCCCCCCTTCCCCTCCACTCTGTTTTCAATATCAAAGGAACCTCGAAGGAATAAATAGCCAGATGTGGCTGCCAGGCTGTCTACTCCTGTAGCTGGCTGTCTGCTGATTTACACACACACACACACACACACACACTAAGAGAGAGAGAGAGCGAGAGAGAGAGAGAGAGAGAGAGAGGGTGGCTGTACTGGCAAAGTGAAGGCGGGCTGTTATGTGTGTTGGTGACCCCAGCAGGTGAAAGACTACTGCATGCAATCTGCTTTTCAAGGCCGAGTGGGTTTGAAAAGGGTGATATGTAACAGGAGGAGGAAGGAGGTCGATTCTCATAACCTTGCCGTGCAATAGCAGAGAGATTCTTCTTTCATTTATTTTATTTTATTTTTATTTGGAGGATAATGGAATAAGCACTCAGGTTGGTTTTTTTTACACCTAGCCCCTGTGTGTATGCAGTTTTTTAAGTTGTGTCATCCTTCTCACCGGCACATGCGAACAGATTTTAACGTGTGAGCAAGATGTTCTGCCTGCGTTCACACACGGGACCTCGATTATAGTCTCATAAGAAGAGAGAGAGAGAGAACTCTGAACTCTGAACTCTGAAATGATTTAATGTACATTGGCCTTGGACCACAATACATTTGTTGGGCTCAGGATGGAACAGTGAGTTCATTCATATCACTGGCAAAGCAAATGCACAAACAAAAAATGATTTATGACTGTTAAAAAAGAAGAAATACACACAAATATATATAGCGAACTCATACAAAAAGATGATGTCAATACAATTTATGATTGAATACAGCAGAAAATTACATGATTATAAACCTTAAATAACCATAACCCAATCATAGAGAGAAATGCTAAAGAAAAACATCCATATTGAGTATATCAATTGGTAGCAGTTTTTCAATAAGTGCTTCAGAGGAGAGTGAGAAACTCGGAGAGAGAGAGAGAGAGAGAGAGGGGGAGAGAGGAGAGGAGCGAGAGGAGAGAGAAGAGATGAGGTGCGAGAGGAGAAGAGGAGAGAGAGTGTGTAAATCAAATCAATCAAATTCTTTTATTTCGAGGATAATAAATAAACACCCGTGTGCTTTTTTTATATCCAGCCCCTGCCCTTAGTGTTACATCATGATAATAAAATAGCCCTTTAATATACACAAATCCCACAGTATAAAAGTTGTTGTGTATTTTGTACCATGGGTGTGTGTGTGTGTGTGTGTGTGTGTGTGTGTACTGTGCGCTGTGTGTGTGCGCCTGCGCATATGGGTGTGTTTTCAATACCATTCTCTTTTTCACCCTCTGTCTCTGTCTGTCTGTGTATGTCTGTCTCTCTCTGGGAGACGGGATAGCCTGGTGGTTAGAGTGATGTATTCGTGATCTGCTGACCCGGGATCGAATCTCGTTCACGAGGAGTTTTCCTCTGGAGTTAACATCAGCGCCGACTCCACTCTCCCAAAAGTCCTTTAGGCGGATATTAACCCGGTCCCGTGTGCCAACGCACGCAGAACATCTTGCGACATGTTCAACCCGTTCCACTTTTCGAAAGAGCAGACCATTGTGTGCCGGTGGGAACGGATGACAAAATTGACAAAACCGCATACACGCGGAGACTGGATGTAAAAATGCACACGAGTGCTTATTCTATTATCCTCGAAATAAAAGAATCTCTCTCTCTCTCTCTGTCTCTGTGTGTCTCTCTCTGTCTCTGTATGTCTGTTTCCTTCTATCTCTATCCAATGTGTTTGTTTGATTTCACTAGTTTTGGACACCCACAATCTGCCTATTGTATTGACCATTTAAGGGGCATTCTTCTTCTTCTTCTTCTTCTTCTTCTTGTTCTTCTTGTTCTTGTTCTTCTTCTTCTTCTTTTTCTTCTTCTTCAGGGAATTCAAAGAGGAAAAAAAAAATAGTGTGCAAAGTGCAGTTAGTGGTGATCTTGGTGAAGAAACTTCACTCCCTTTTTCATTGTCCAATGGTGAATCAAACCGTCCCAAAAATTCACCAAAATATCCCCAACATCTAAAATTGAACAAAAAAAAAACCTTTTTTTTAAACCAACAAAAGACTGTCCTAAGTGTTTTAAAACGATGTACTTAAGAAAAAACATTTAAAACACTTTTAAAATTGAAAAAAGTATGCAGAAATTTTTTGGTAAAGGGGTTTTTTGGTTAAATTTCAATACCTTTGAGAGGGAGGAAGTGGTTGAAAAATCTTTAGTGGTCCCCCCAACAGTCACGGGACTAAGGATAGGTGAAGGGATCTAGCACAGGTATGGGGAATTTGTTTATTTTTTATGATTTTTTTTCTTGATTATTACAACAGTTTTATCCCGGGATTGGCGTCACGAATATGGGAGGCAACCAGCAACCCTAAACATCCGCAAAATCATTCCCAATGGAATAAAAAGGATGGAGGGAAAGCATCGCGTCGTTCCATCTCGGCTTCGATGCCTGCTAAGCAAAAGCGAGGGGGCATTGGAAAATCCCCAGAAGTGTGCAGCTCAGCTCCCCAAAACCCCAAAGTAAAGCCCGGCAGCGCTGCCACAGAACCCCTTCTCCAGGCTCAACAGAGGCCTCCCGACCCCTTGTGGGGACAGACGGGAAACGTGGTGACCCACTCCAACAGGTTATATCCAAAACCCTGTGAACCGTTCTTTTGGAGAAGCGGGGTTTTGATAAAGGCAGCTCAAGATCAATGAAAGCAACCGGTCCCCTTTGACAACCACAGCAACACAGACAGATTGCCGCCTGCTGTTCTTCAACGGACTTAAGCTTCCCCCCCGAAAGGGGCATTGAAGTGGTGTTGGTTGCCCCAAGCCCCTTGATGGGTGCAGCGACTGCAAAAAAGGCCTATTTGGGAAAAGAAGCAAAACTAGGCAAAAAAAGAACAAAACGGATGACGCCAATATTAGTAACAAATCGAGAAGAATGCCATCAGCCCCAAAAAAAACTGTATGCTTCAAAGATATCCCCCATGAAAACCCAAGTTGCCTAAAGTTTTTTTCGCCAAATTTTACATGAACGGGGAACGGTGTGATATCATCGGCATAGAAGTGTATCAATATAGTGGTTTTTTTATTATTTGGAGGGAGTAGTGTAAGAGTAAAGGAACAGAGCCCGGACTGACCCTGCGGGACTCCCCCATTCCATTTTTAAGGTTTTTATTGAATTTTTTTACAATAAATTTCGGAACCAGTCTTAGGGTTAAGTAAAACAGGTGAGGGCTGTGCCTTAATCAAACATATTTTTGGAGGCGAGAAAGAAGAATTTAGTGATTAAGATCAAAGGGTGCAGATAAATCAAGAAGAGTGAGGAGGGAGATTTTTCCTGAGGCAGAAGCAAGTAAAAAGTGTATCTAAAGGTGGACTAGGGGGTTTCGGTGCTGTGGTTGGGGCGATGGCAGATTGAAAAGGGGGAAGGAGATCATTGAATAAAGGTGACTATTGAGCTGTTTTGAGAACAACTTTTTCTAGTATTTTAGAGACAAAGGGTAAGTTTGGACAGGTCTATAATCCTTCAGAATGTTGGGATCGCGGTCGTGCTTTTCAGTAGAGGTGTGACTATTTCAGTTTTAAAAAGCTGATGGAAAATTTCCTGTCACAAAGAGATGGTTTACCATTTAGTGATAATAGGTACAAGTTGTGGAAGGCATTGTGAGAAAACAGGAGCAGGTATGGGATCAAGGTCGCATGATTTTATAGTCATTTCCTTCAGACTACTGTAACTCTCTTTTGGCTGGCCTACCAGCATCATCTATCCACTCTCTTCAACGCATACAAAACTCTGCAGCTCGACTGGTCCTGAGAAAGAAAACATCTGAACACATCACTCCTCTTCTGCAATCTCTTCACTGGCTGCCTGTCTCACAAAAACTGAAGTATAAGATCAATACCCTCTGTTTCAAATGTCTCCACAAATCTGCACCCTCTTATCTCTGTAACTGTCTTCACCTGTACACTCCATCCCGTTCCCTTCGTTCAGCCGCAGATACTTTGTGCTTTCGAACACCCAGATTCAAACAAACCACTGTTGGCCGTCACTATTTCTCTGTTTCTGGTCCATCCACCTGGAATGACCTCCCTCTTTCACTTTGCCAAAAGCCTTCACTTGACGCCTTCAAATCTAGCCTCAAAACACACTTACTTCCTACCTGAGACTTTCCCTCTCATATCTGTGTGTGTGTGTGTGTGCGCGCGCGCGCGCGCGCACGTGCGTACATGCGTGCGCGCGCATGGATTTGAAATCTGTTGTTCATTATGTTTAAGGAGAGTTGCATGCTTGTAAATGATTTGAGTGCAAGCGCTTCAATTTGTTTGCTTTTTACAAGATTCAGCGCTATATAATTTCCATACATTATTATTATTATTATTATTATTATTAAATTGCGCAACTGTTAATTTCTTGGTGTTTCTTTTCTCCAAAACGTCCTGGGCCCGTCTATTGATACCCTCCTGAAAAAAAGCCAGAAAATTTGAATTTTCAGAGATTTCGCAAGCAACATTGGGGACAGGACACAAAAACATAATATGGCTTTCTTCTCTTGTTTTGTTCCAGGCTGCTACCCACAAGAAGTTTTCTTCATGCTTCCCAACACTTCAAAAAAAGTTACAGAGCCTCGTTCTAAAGCTACAAACTTGCATTTGGGGAGCCCCAAACCTTCATCTTTTTGGGGAAACCTGCAGAAAGCGGGGTACACATTAAAGAATCAGAAAAGCCTCTGCGCCAAAATTTATATTGAAGTTTTGTCTATGACCCCTTTCCCCCCATCCAAATTCCCTTAGATCGAAAAGGGGTTTTCGGTAAAGGGGGCTGAAAAGATCCAACCCCAAAATTCTCAATTCATTTGCGTCCGAAATTTTTTGTCTTTCTAAATAGACACAAAAACATTGCTGTAAAACCCATCATTTGCGCCAACCCCTAAGGGGGAAATACAAAAACCCCTATTTTTGACATAAAAATTTAAGTATCTCCAAAAATTCACCCTATTTTTAAAGAGCTTGGTATACTGTCAAAAAGAAATCATAAAAAAAAACTATTTACATTTTTATACGGAGGGGTTCTTGCTTGAAAACATGGGGGCAGGAGCTGCTTTTGAAAACCCCCTGCATTAAAATGTGTGAGACAATTCATTTAGCATTGTTTATCTATTTTTACCGCGAAAATTGTAGCCATACTTTTGGGTTAAAAAATATTTCCACTCTGTCCATGAATGCCGGTCACTTTTTCATTGTGTAGATCAAAATCGGTGTTACAAGGTTTAAACACATCTCAAAAAAAAAAAAAGTGAAATGACAACAGAAATAAATAAACTCCATACATCTGTTGCAGGAAAGGTGGTGAAAATTCTTTTGGGGTTCCTCACATGTGGGAAATTTTTCCCAAAAGAAAGAGTGGATCAAGCTGCCAGAAAAGCAGCTCACAATTCTGAGGGTACAGAAACTCTGTCTATTCCTTTAGATCTACAAGAATGTTACAGGCCCAGGGATAAAATATCTTCCCTCGCTTTTACGACATTCTCAAGAACTCAGATTCTCAATACTAATAACAGTGTGGAAAGTGCTCATACAAATAATACCAACTCCCTCTTGTTTCGGGATTTCTCTCAATGTCCCAGACATATCAGTCTAATGTATCGTTTTCGCTTGAACGCTTTCCCTACAAATTTTTGCAAAAATAGTCAATGCTTGTGTGGTGAACAAATCACAGTGAATCATTTGCTTGTGCGCTGCTCATTAACACCACTGTCAGTTTCACAAAAGCTTGGACACTGTCATCGGCCTAACTGTCCTTTACACATGTTGAATAACTATTGGCTTCTTCACGAGTTTTATGTTTATTTAAATAGCAGTCCGGTTGGTATCTACCTTTGATTCACGTTAAGCTACCTACCATGTGACGTTTTGGTTAACGTTATATTAATTATTAGTATGTTAAACTAGTTGTGTTATACAAGTTATGGCATTCCAGTAGTGTGCTTTAACATTTAAAAAAATAAATTTGTTCCTATTGAGGTTTTGCCCCTCTATACAAACTCTCTCTCTTTCCCTCTCGCTATCTCTCTCTCTTACAACACACGCACACACACACGCACGCACGCACGCACGCACGCACGCAGGCACGCACACACACACACACACACACACACACACAATGTAGCTGTAGATGTAGCTGTGAAATGTTTGCTGATGACACATCCCTCTATTGTAGTGACTCTGACCCCCACAGACTTACAATCAAACTTCAACACAATATTGACAGATTGGTTTCTTGGACTCAGCTAAACCCAATATGTCCCTAAATACGCGAAAAACTAAGTGTAGGGTATGTACTAGCAAGCAAAAGAGACAAAAAATGAAAGATAAATTCCAACCTCTGTTGATAGGAAAAAAGGTATTGAAGAATTTGACTCCCACAGAATTCTGGGTGTAATTATTGAAAAAAATCTTACTTGGCGCCCATGTGAGGGCGCTGGGAAAACGTCTTTCTTACAAGCTACTTCAAGTTATCAAAAATAAAAATTTTTGAATAAACCACTCTCGCAAACTCTTTTTTTGCGGCCATATTTTGCCTATAGTTGACTATGCTTCATCTCTTTGGGCAGCTGCAGTGCTACAAATTTAAATTGATTCATAGATTATATAAAAGAGCACTGAAACTTTGTTCTACTAAAATCAAGCTCCCAACCATCAACGATTATAAGGAAACAAATATCCTAACCTTCAAAACAGACTTTTAAAATCAAAATAAGCTCTATTTGTCCAGAAAGTTGTCAATGGAATTGCCCCTACAAAGATCACCAATAGCTTCAAAATCAATGAACACAGACATAATCATCTACTAACATTTCCGAGCCAAGAAATAATCTTTACAAAACAAGCTTCTTGTACTCAGGTAGTGACTTATGGAACAAGCTCCCAAAACGCTTAAAATGTATCAAAAACAAAAACAGTTCAAGACACAGCTAAAAAGCCATCTAATGCATGAATACCTAGGAAAATTTACTAATAAGCCCAAAACAAACCTTTATTAAATACGGCAATCACCATACTTACATTTACCAGCACTAATGGTATTCCTTTCAACAAAAATTCAAGTGGTCTTACTGAGACCAGAATTCTACAGTCACACACTGTATATGTGTGGAGGGAGGGGAAAGGCAGGAAAGAGGCACACTAATTATGCAAAGAAGTAAGGTAACCTATGCAAGCTAGTAAATAATCTGCAATGTTTAAAAAAGTGGAAAGGAGGAATTTTAAAAATCTTTTTATGATAGACCTGATGCTTGATAGTATGTCTTCTCCCCTCTCTCTCTCCTCCCTCCCTCTCTCTCTCTCTCTCTCAAACTCTCTCTCTCTCTTCGCTCTCCCCTCTCCTCTCTCTCTCTCTCTCTCTCTCTTCCTCATCTCTCTTTTCCCCCTCTCTCTCTCCTCTCCTCCCCTTCCTTTCCTCTCCACTCCTCATGCCCCTTTGTCTTGTTTTATTAAATAGATTTTATCGTGGATGTTGTTTTTATTGCAGTTAGAGTGAATTATGTACTCATTATAAGCGATACTGTTTTAGTATGTATTGTTTTGTTTGTATCCGTGGATTATGGGCTTAAGAATTTGTTCGTATAGGGGTCCTACTTGTTTGAATAGTGTCTTTTTTTAAAAAATTTTTTTAACTATTATTTGATTGAAAGGGGTATTTCCCCTTCCCCCTTGATTTCTCCTCCCCCACCCCCATCCCTTTCTAATGCTTTTCTGTTTCATGGTTTATGTTTATTCATGGTGATGGGGATATTTGTTATTTGTTGTCTCATGGTGATGGACGATTGTTGTTTTTAATTGTATCTCTATTAGATAATCATTATATAATCTTATTTGCTTATCTTGCTTGATAGCTATTGTTTTTGAATATGTCTTTTTTTTTTTTTTTTTTTAAAGCGCTATTGAAAAGTTATGAACGCAAAAAAAGCACACGTTTGCTGGGTGGAGGAGGAGAGGAGGAGTCATTGAAGGTAATATTTCGTAA
>CM054156.1:48528211-48530711 GCA_028751875.1 Rapana venosa
TCTTTGTGAAAGTATTGCACTGACCTTTTAATAGATTATGTCTTTGTGAAAGTATTGCACTGACCTTTTAATAGATTGTGTCTTTGTGAAAGTATTGCACTGACCTTTTAATAGATTGTGTCTTTGTGAAAGTATTGCACTGACCTTTTAATAGAGTGTGTCTTTGTAAAAGCACTGCACTGACTTTTATATGAAGTGTGTCTTTGTGAAAGTATTACACTAACCTTTTAATAGATTGTGTCTTTGAGAAAGTATTGCACTGACCTTTTAATAGATTATGTCTTTGTGAAAGTATTGCACTGACCTTTTAATAGACTGTGTCTTTGTGAAAGTATTGCACTGACCTTTTAATAGATTGTGTCTTTGAGAAAGTATTGCACTGACCTTTCCATAGATTATGTCTTTGTGAAAGTATTGCACTGACCTTTTAATAGATTGTGTCTTTGTGAAAGTATTGCACTGACCTTTTAATAGATTGTGTCTTTGTGAAAGTATTGCACTGACCTTTTGAATTAATGTGATGTGTCTTTATAATTTAATCTGGTGGAGTCCGTCCCTCTCCTTGTGAAAGATTGCATGCTGGGCACCTGCCGTAGCTGGCCTACTTTTCTACAAAATATTGATAGTTTTTTTTATTTTAGATAACGAGTGTGGAAGATATGTATGTATATATGTATGTATGTATGTATGCATGTATGTATGTATGTATTTATGTATGCATGTATGTATGTATGTATGTATGTATGTATGTATGTATGTGTGTATGTATATATGTATGTATGTATGTATTTATGTATGTATGTATGTATGTATGTATGCATGTATGTATGTATCTATGTATGTATGGATGGATGTATGTATGGATGTATGTATGTATGTGTGTATGTATATATGTATGTATGAATGTATTTATGTATGTAATTATGTATGTACGTATGTATGCATGTATGTATGTATGTATGTATGTATGTATGTATGTATGTATGTATGTATGTATGTATGTATGTATGTATGTATGTATTTATGTATGTATGTATGTATGTATGTATGTATGTATGTATGTTTATGTATTATGTATGTATGATTAGGAAAGTTTTTTATGTATTATGAAATTTTGTTGTATGTATTATTATGTATGTATGATAGTTGAAAGATGTTATGTAGTTGTTGGGTTTTGTTTTTTGGGTTGTTGTTGTATGTATGTTGTTGTTGTTTTTGGGGGGATGTAAGATGTTATGTATGATTTTTTGGGTTGTTGTTGTATTGTTTTTGGTTGTTTTTTTGTTTTGGCTGTTGGTTTTGTTTGGGGCATGATGAAAGTAGTAGATGAGATGTAGTATGATTATGTATT
Source organism: Rapana venosa (assembly GCA_028751875.1). Lineage (NCBI taxonomy): Eukaryota > Metazoa > Mollusca > Gastropoda > Neogastropoda > Muricidae > Rapana > Rapana venosa. The sequence goes on from CM054156.1 coordinate 48,529,563, forward strand.
ATGCATGAGTATTATGTATGATGTAGTATGTAGTTTTTATGTATGTTGAAAGTATGAGTATGTATGATGTATGTATTTTTTTGTATTATGTATTATTTTGGGATGATGTATGATGTATTATGCAAGTTGTATGTATCCCATGATGATGTAGTATGTTTATGTAGTAGGGGTATGTATGTATGATTATGTATGTTTTATGTATTATTATGTATGTAGTATGTAGTATGTTTTTTTAATGTATTATGTTTTGATGTATGTATTTTATTAGTTGTATGTATGAAAATTTTATGTATGTATTAAGGGTCTTTGTATTATGTATGTATTATGAAAATTTTGAATGTAGTATGATGTATGGTTTATTATGATGTTTTAAATGTTGTATGTATGATGTGTAGTATGTAGATGTATTAGTATGATGTATGTAGTATGTATGTAGTTTATGTATGATGAAATGTATGTATGTATGTATTATTTATGAAATTAAATGATGAAAGATGTATGTATGTATGTATGTATGTATTATGTATTATTATGTATGTATTATATGTATGTTGTAGTTTAATGTATGTATGTATGTATGATTGTATGTATGTAGTAGAAATGGATGTATGTTTTTGTATGTATGTATGTTATGAAATTTTGTATGTAAAAAAGGGATTTATGTATGTTTTTAGTATGTATTGTATGATGTATGTTGTATTTTAGGGATGTATTTTTATGTAATAAGTATGTAATGAAATTGCCTGAAATTTTGGAATAAAAGAAATTTTTTTAATGTAGTAGGGTATGTTATGATGTATTAGTATGAATTCTGTATGTATGTATGTATGAAATGTATGTATGAAATTTTATTATACCCTTTATGATGTATTTATGAAATGTATGTTTTTGTATGATTTATGTATGAAAGTAATGTTTTTAAATGATGTTTATGATGAATGAAAGGTAGGGATGTATGTAGTAGGGTATGAATTTTGGGTTGTTTTGGTTTTTTGGGGTTTTTTGGGGTTTTTTTTTATTTTAATGTTGTTTGTTGTTGTTTTTGGGGGAATGTATTTTTTATGTATTAGGGTTGGGGGTGTTTTGGGTTTTTGGGGGTTTTGGGGTTGTTTTTTGGGGGGGGTTTTTTTGGGGGGTTGGGGGTTGGGG
>CM054156.1:48535711-48566108 GCA_028751875.1 Rapana venosa
TTTTTACCCTGTATAGTGTGCCATTGTATACAGGTCATTTTTACCTGGTATAGTCGTGCCATTGTATTCCAGTAATTTTACCCTTGTATAGATGTGCCATTGGATACAGTCATTTTACCTAGTTTAGTGTGGTTTCCATTGTATACAGTCATTTTAACCTTGTATTGTGTGCATTGTATACAGTCATTGTACCTGTTAGTGTGCCATTGTATACAGGTCATTTTACCATGGTGTAGTGTGCATTGTATACTGTCATTTTACCCTTGTATAGAATATGTGCCATTGTTTACAGTCATTTACCTGGTATAGTGTGACCATTGTATACAGTCATTTTACCCTGGTTAGTTGTGCATTGTATTACAGTCATTTTTAACCGGTATAGTGTGCCATTGTGTCAGTTCATTTACCCTATCCTGGTATGTGTGCCATAGTATACAGTCATTTACCCTGTATTGTGTGCCATTGTATACAGTTCATTTTTACCCTTGTATAGTGTTGCCATTGTTTTACAGTCATTTTACCCTGGGTATAGTAGGTGCATTGTATACAGTCATTTTACCCTTGGTTTAGTGATGCCATTGTATACAGTCATTTTACCCTTGTATAGTGTGCCATTGTATACAGTCTTTTACCCTGGAATAGTGTGCATTGTATACAGTCATTTTTCCGCTTGTATATTGTGCCATTGTATTACGTCATTTTACCCTGGTCTAGTGTGCCTTGTTTACAGTCATTTTACCCTGTATTAGTGTTCCATTGTATACAGTCATGTTTTACCCTTGGATAGTGTTGCATTGTATACTGTCATTTTACCCTGGTATATGTGTGCATTGTTTACAGTTAATTTTACCCTTGTTTAGTGTGCCATTGTATACGTCTTTTTACCCTGGTTAGTGTGCCATTGTTAACAGTCATTTTACCCTGGTTAGTGTGCCATGTATACAGTATTTTACCCCCTGTTTTAGTGTGCCTTGGTTTACAGTCTTTTACCTGGTATAGTGTGCCCATTGTATTACAGGCATTTTTACTCCTTTTATAGTGTGCCATTGTATTATACAGTCATTTTTACCTGGTATTATTCTTGTGTGCCATTGTTACGTATTTTTAACCTTTGTATAGTGTGCCATTGTGTTCAGTCATTTTACCCTGGTATAGTGTGCACATTGTATACAGTCATTTTACCCTAGTTAGATGTGCATTGTATACAGTCATTTTACCCTGGTATAGTGTGCCATTGTTTACAGTCATTTTACCCTTGGTATAATATTGCCATTGTATACTGTCATTTTACCTGGTATAGTGTGCATTTGTATACAGTCATTTTCCCTGGTATAGTGTGCCATTGTATACAGTCATTTTACCCCAGTTATAGTGTGCCATTGTATACAGGTTCATTTTACCCTGGTATTCGTGTGCCTTGTAATACAGTCATTTTACCCTGGTTTATAGTGTGCCAGTGGGACGGGAATAGCTCAGTGGTCGGAGAGCACTCGCTTTCTCCCAGCCAAGTTAAGCAGAGTCGAGCGTGGTTTACCAGTGGATGGGTGACCGTTTGCGCGCCTTAGCTTCAGTACAGTTCCCCCAGTTCACCCAGCTGTAAATGGGTACCTGCCTCTTTAGGATCTGGAAGGTAAAGCAGCGAGGGTAGGAGAGGAGATAGGGCACGCCCCTCAATATGCTGGGCCCTAGAGAAGCTGATGTCTCTGGCGCCTCGCTCCCTACGACACATAGGTTATGGGACTCCTTACCTTTACCTTTTATAGTGTTGCAATGGGATTCAGTCATTTTACCCTGTATAAGAGTGCAGTGTATACAGTCTTTTTCCTTCAGTGTTGAGTGAACCAACGTCGCATATAAAAGGCCTTCTGTTGTAGAACAAGTCAGTTGTGTTGTGGAGGTTTCACGTTGACATCAAGTCTTGGTCTTGTCTCCAGGTGTCCACAGAGAGGGGAAAACGTACCAGGAAGTGAGAGGATAGAGGCAGGCAGAGAAAACGATGAGAAGACAACATCAGACAGTGGACTGGGCTGAAGTGGAAATATTTGCTACGGAAAGCAGAGGACCACGGGGAGTGGAGGAAGCTGGTTGCAAAATCTTCATTGGTGCCCCCACTGTCCACGGGATTACGACATAGGTGAAGGTGAAGGTGAAGTTCCAGCAAAGCGAGCTCCTAACCTTGGTGTGAGGCAATGAGGTATTAGAATTAAAACACACCTGAATTTCAGGGGTAGGACGGTGATCTTCGACGGAGGTTTTCGCTGAGTATTGAATAAGAGCGCTTGACGTCATTGCCGGGGCTCCATGAGGTCGTGGGTTTGAATCTCGACAATAATGTCTGGTGAATGAAAGGTGGATTTTTTTGTTTTCTGTTATCCTTTGTTTTTATGATCTCCCCGGTAAACTTGAACTCCCAAACCTGTCAGCACCCCAGTTATTCCCGTGTATGCCTTCAGACGATCAAGCTAAACCACGTGTAAGATCCCATGATTCATGTCATTGTTCGGTGGATTTGGACACATAAACAAACCCAGCATGCATCCTGCACCTGGAAAGGAATTGACTCCGAAAAGAATGGGCTCCGTTCCACCTGCGCCATGTGCAGACGACGGAGTCCTCACAGCGTGAGAGCAGACGATCAGAGGCAGAGAGCTTTGATCTTCTCCTGCGCGTTAGCTCTCAAGGGAGTGCAGGCTTGGTCAGGCTGATTATGGCTGAGGAGAGGAGCCCCCATCCCTGCCTGTTCTCCGCCAGGTGTTGCCCGGGTATTTCATGTGACGCTTGTACCTTGCAACCTCCAACCCCCCCCCCCTCTTCCTGAAGGTTTACAGCGGGTCTCGTGTTGGTTGTGGAAGCTGTTGCACACACTGACTAATAGACTGTTTGTTTTCGTGTGCTTGTCCGCGTGGGGGGACTGGATAGCCTCGTGGTTAGAAAGCATTGCGCTGCAATCTGATTACCCGGGTCGATTACCGGTTTAAGGGTATTTTCCCTGGAGTATACATCGTGCAGACTCCCTCTCCCCATAAAGTCCTTCGATGCGACTATAAACCGAGGCCCGTGTGCGAACGCAGCAGAACATCTTGCGACACGTTTTAATTGTTCCACTTTTCGTAGAGTTAGGCCATTGTGTGCGTGAGAACAGATGACAGAATTTATAAAACCCCATACACACGGGGACTAGATGTTAAAAAAAAATCCGTAAGGCTTATTCCATTATCTCGATGATAAAAGAATAAAATAAATAAATAAATAAATAAGTTATTTATCGTCTTCTATGTTGAAATTGAAGGCGTTCTAGTTCAGAGATGTCATCTGCACCCAGCTGTGTGTCCCGTGGGCAGGGCAGAGACAGGCTGGTCGGGTCAGGGTAGGGTCAAGGTAGGGTAGGGTCAAGGGTCAGGGTCTAAGGTCAGGGTCAGGGTTTCTGTCATCCCGTTCAGTCTTTCATTATGTTCTCTCCTTCCTTGGATTAGAGCTCTGAAGGTTCACGATGGTAGTCTCTTGGGCGTATGCCACGTTTTTTGTCCGCCGGTAAAGTTAGCTGTATTCCAATTTCCAGGATTGATGTGTAATACGACCCGCTGTACAGGTGTCCTTACACATACACACACACATGTATATATTATTTTATATTATATAATATTATATATATGTATATTATTATATATTATTATATATATATATATATATATATATATATATATATATATATATATTTTTATATATATATAACCCACTGTCCATGGGTCCATATCAACTCACTTATTATAGATATATATATACCCACTGTCCATGTGTCCATTTTCACACGCACACACACACACAGATGTATATATATTATAGAATATATTTATATTATTATTCTAAAATATATATTGAGAGGAGAGATGAGAGGAAACAGACTGGGACAGGGACGACAGACAGAAAGACAGACAGAGCAGAGAGAGAGAGAGGGGGAGAGAGGAAGATAGATAGATAGATAGATAGATAGAGAGAGAGAGAGAGAAGAGCAGAGAGAGATTGAGAGAGGAGAGAGAGAGAGAGTGAGAGGAGAGAGAGAGAGAGAGATAGATGAGAGAGAAGAGAGAGAGAGGTGAGATGAGAGAGAGAGATTGATGAGATGACGAGAGTGACGAGATGAGAGTGAGGAGAGGAGATGAGAGATGAGATTGAGAGAGAGAGAGGAGAGGAGATGGAGAGGGGAGTGAGCGATGAGAGAGAAGGAGAGTTCGTCATCGTCTTACAGTACTTCTAAAATGAAGAAAAGGTGTCAACGTGCGGCAAGTGTTATCCATGCGTTCGCACACGTGGCCTCGGGTTTAGTCTCATCCAAGGTTTTTTGGCGGGATGGCCACAGTACTGAGACGGGGAACCTCAGTGGTCAGCAGAGCACAGCTTTGACCCAGCCAGGTTTAAGCGAATAGAGCGTGGTACCAAAGTAGATGGGGGGACCGTTTGCGGGACTTGGCTTCAGTACTGTCCCCAGTTCACCCAGCTGTAACGGGTACCTGCCCTCTTTAGGGTCAGGGAAGGTTAAGCAGCGAGGGAGAGGGTGGGCGCCACTACCCTCAACAAGCTGGCTCTGGAGAAGCAGAGGTCTTTTCTGTTTTTCGGTTATTTCGGTCTATGACACCTTACTCCTTACCGGCTGCATTGGCTCCCAAGGGAACACCTTTCACCTTCCCAGGCAGCGCTGACGTGGTTCCAGGCAGACAGCAATCCCTGGAGGGGGGTGTCTGGCTAGTGGCTGAATCAGGGCCGCACAGACCAGTGGGGTCACCTGCTAGAAAAGCCTAAACTCCGGGTTCAGTGTGTGGCGGTTCGATCTGGTGGTCTGGGTTGCAAGTCTTTCGTAAGAGACGATGAATCGATAGTCCCTTTTGTTACAAATAATTATTTAAGTTACAAGTAAAGAACAAACAGCAACAAGTGAGTTGTCCCAGGAAAATCCTGCAGAAAAAATAGCCACTCTGATAGTGGAAAACATAACACAGTTGCAGACAAGTTTTAAAAAAAAAGGTGGCGCTGCTCTTGCGGCGACGCGTTTTCGGAGAGAGAGCCAGCGAAATTGAGGCAGAGAACCTGCCGTGACTTAACCTCGTACAGTCAGGCAGTGCCCCTATATGCCGGGTATAAAATTCTTATGTACCACTGCTATGTTCATATCCTCTTACTCAGAAATTATACATGAATATTCCTGATAATCTACCAGTGGACAGTATATATCCGTAGATTACTTCAAGCAAGCTCAAATTAGTTAGCATGATATTTCCTGTGAAAATTTTATTTAAAAATGTAAAAAAATCGACCAAATATCGATTTCTTCATCCACTGTCATTTTGAGTAAACCCCATCTCAATAAACGTCAAATATATGTCTAGGCCAAATCTCAATCATTGTTTTTTAAATACACGATCCTGAATCATACGCGATCGTTTTTTCTCACTGTTAGGTAAATCTAGAGTTTTATTTTGCCACTTTTACAGCTGTGTAAAGTATTGATGCCTTCAAACAGAAGTGTCAAGCAATTTTGAACAAGAACTTCCAAAACAGTCATGCATTAAAAACAAAAATACCATGCGAAATAACGATTGTTTTTGCCCTGGTTTTGGCAGCTCGATTGTTGCCATGCAACTGGAGAGTGATCTCATTAGATTTTGGAGTGCTTTTCCCTTTAAATTGTAGTCAAGGAAGCAGGCTGTTTACTTCAGTTTGGACACCCGGAAATTTTTCGGGCGGTGTAAGGCTGTCTAAGTGGTAGGGGTGCCCACTACAATGGCTTTGCCGCTCTAACACTGGTGTCGCCTTTCCCCCCCCCCCCCCCCCCCCCCCCTCCCCCCCCCCCCACCCCCCCCCCCCCCCCCCCCCCCCCCCCCCCCCCCCCCCCCCCCCCCCCCCCCCCCCCCCCCCCCACTGTTGTTAGTCTTCAATGTCAATGTTGGCTAGGGCTGGAACTGGTCACACCACTGTTTGCTAGTCCTCAATGTCATGTTGGCTTAGGAGCCCGGCCCTGGACTCGGAATTGGGTCACCAACTGTTAGCTAGTCCTCAATGTCATGTCACCTAGGGCGGAAAGGGTCACATCACTGTCTGTTAGCAGTCCTCATGTCAATGTTGGCTAGGGCTGGGACTGGGTCACACCATTGTTCTGTTACTAGTCTCAATGTCATGTTGGCTAGGGCCGGAAAACTGGGTCACACCACTCGTTAGCTAGTATCAATGTCATGTCACTAGGGGCCGGAAATGGGTCACACCACTGTCTGTAGCTAGTCCTCAATGTCATGTTGGTGGGCCGGAAACTGTGTCACACATGTTAGCTAGTCTCATGTCATGTCACCTAGGGCGGAAACTGGGGTCACACCCTTGCCTCACTGCACCATGAATGGGCAGGACTGTGGCCGGGTACAGCATTGCACACACGCTGGGTCTAGCTGGCCCATAGTTGTTTATTATCGTGTGTCTTCATGGGCGTGCTGACCTTGAGACAAGCAGAGGGGGCCCGGCCTAAACATTAGGTGAAATACAACAACCCAGCCTAGTAGCTCTGTGTGCAAAGGGTATGTGTGGGTGTGTGGGTTGTGCGCGCGGCGCACGGCACATACATGTGCGTGTATGAGAACTGGTACGCGCGCGCGTGTGTATGGTGAGTGTGGTGGAGTGTGTGGTGTGTGTTATGTGTGTGATGTGCGTTGTGCGCGCGCGCACGAACATACATGTACGTTTGTATGAGAACGAGGTACGCACGTGTTTGTTGTGTGTGTGTGTGGATGTGTGTGTGTGTGTTTGTTTTGTGTGTACGTGCGCTCACGCACATACAGGTGAGTGTATGAGAACGAGCGTAGTGTGTGTACATGTTTAAGAACCAAGTTGGGGTGGAGTGAGACTGTAGATTATGGGCGTGCTTATTCGATCGTATTCCCAATAATGCCTGATAGATCAATAGTAGCTTCCTCCTACTCTGTGGTGCAGTGCTTTCCTTTCAGGAACCAATCAAGGTGTCAGAAATATCGATTTGAGGTCTAGTAATGCGCATCGAACACTGCGCAGACAGGTGGTAAGTTCTGGCGGTGTAGATAAAAGGACTATCATCTATCTCTCCTCTCTCTCTGTATAGGGGAACGGGCTGGTATTTCCATGGGTATTTTCTGTTTTGAGGTGGGTAGGTCTGAACCTTCACTTCGGTTGCTGGGATGACTGGTATGTGGTTTGCATTAGTTGATGATTGGTTGTCTTTTTCGTCTGGTTTTTGATTCTCTTTCTTCTCATTCTCTTTCTTTTGATTTGATGTACTGCTTTTCTTCTTCTTCCTTTGATTATTTATGATTTCTTCTTCTTTATTCTTCTGTTATGGATTGTTCGCGATTCTTCTTTTCTCCTCCTTTTGCAATGCCTCTTCTGTGTCTTCTCTGTCTTTCCTTTAGCGATGAGCTGCGTCATTGAGCACGGCACTGTAGAGATTGGTCTTTAGTTTTAATAATAATAATATTGTATGGAATTTATATAGCGCTGAATCTTGTCAAGAACAAATCAAGCGCTCAGATTTCATTATACCACTTTTAGTCACGGCAGATTTCTCGTGAAATTCGGGCGGCTGCTCTACCCGGGGTGGAGAGCGGGAGAACGCGTCGCACAAGCGCTGCGCACCCTTTTTTTTTTTTTTCATGTCTGACAACTGTTTTGATTCCCTATCAGAGTGGCTTATTTTTAAGATTTTCTGCAGGACAACTCTCTTGTTTGCCGTGGGTTTTTTTTACGTGCGCCTAAATATTACGTGTAACACACGGGACCTCGGTTTATCGTTCATCGAAAGATAGGCGCCCAGACACCACTCATGTGTTAATGGTGGGAGATTGGGATGTGTGGTATTTTTAATTGCTGGTGTTCCTTTAAACCTTGGGTTCCCCCCCCCCCCCCCCCCACCCCCCCCCCCCCCCCCCCCCCCCCCCTGGCAACAAAAATTTCGGTCAAACGGGGTACGAACCGCCGCACACTTCAGACCCGGACTTTTCGCTTTCTAGACAGGCGCGTTACCTCTAGACACCGATCCAATTGTTTTTCTTCCTTCAATGTCGGTTGCTGTGGAAAAGCTGGGTTTGCACCTGGTGGTGCTTTTCTGTCGTTTCCTTCCTCGGCTAGAGCTCCAGCTCACCAATGCATGACAATTTGTGCAAATGCGACCGTCTTTGCCGGGTTAGGTGGCATGATTCGACTGTGGGGTGGTGTCTATGCTCAGCACCCACGTGCGTGCGTTGCTTTATGTTAAATACACACCCACACACACATTTTATTAATGTATATTTATATTTTGTCGTTTGTTCTTGCAGTAACAAATGGCCTTCTCTTCCAAAGGCAGCCTGAACGTGTTTTCAGTCAGAAATGTACCTATCTGACCATGTTTTGCCCTCCGACATTGCGTGAGCGTGTTCGCCGACTTTAGGAGATGACCAGTTTCATTCTTCTTATGACTCTTTTGCTGCTTTCGTTTGGATGTGGTTGAGTCTTGTTTCTTGACATGTGACCTATTTGACTCTTCTTTGGTTTGGTTGTCTTGTTCTTTAATGTGACCTTATTTGACTTTCTTTGATATGGTTGAGTCTTGATCTTGACATGTGACCTATTTGTCTCCTCTTTGGTTTGGTTGTCTTGTTCTTTACATGTGACCTATTTGCTTTCTTTGATTTTATGGTTTGAGATCTTGGTCTTTAATGTGACCTATTTGACTTTCTTTTGGTTTGTTGAGATCTTGTTCTTTACATGTGACTATTTTGACTTTCTTTGATATGGTTGAGTCTTGTTCATTACATGTGACCTATTTGACTTTCTTTGATATGGTTGAGTCTTGTTCTTTACATGTGATATATTTGACTTTCTTTGATATTGGTTGAGTCTTGTTCTTTACATGTGACCTATTTGACTTTCTATGATTATGGTTGAGTCATTGTTCTTTACATGTGACCTATTTGGCCTTTCTTTGCTTTGCGCTGCTTCAACGCAGCACACGCTGGTTTGCCCATGTGAAAGACAATACCTAGTTTCTGTTGAGGTTGGTGTGAGAAGAAGAAGAAGAAGAAGAAGAAGAGAAAAAGAAGTAGAAGAAGAAGAAGAGAAGAAGAAGAAGAAGAAGAAGAAGAAGGAAGAAGAAAAAGAGGAAGAAGAAGACGAAGAAGAGAAGAAAGAAGAAGAAGAAGAAGACAAAGAAGAAGAAGAGAAGAAGAAGATGAAGAGAAGAAGAAGAAAAAGAAGAAGAAGAAGAGAGAAGTAGAAGAAGAAGAAGAAAGAAGAAGAGAGAGAAAAGAGAAGAAGAAGAAAGAAGAAGAGAAGAAGAAGAGAATTGCAAAGAGAGAAGAAAAATTTGCAAAGAATTTGCGAAGAAGAATCTACAAAGAGAAGAAGAATTGCGAAGAAGAGCAGAAGCAGAAGAAGCTGAAGCAGAGGAAGAAAGAAGAAAGAAGAAGCAGAAGAAGAGAAAAGCATTACAAAGTATTGAAATTTTGATCAAGACACATGCTGATGGACAGTATAACGTTTTGTTGTCATCATCCTACAGAAAGACGCTCATCACAATGTGGGGCACTGCAGGTGGCGAGAGTGCTGAGTTTGCTAGCGCCCTTGTTGGCACTTCTTTGAGGACGGCTCTAGTCATCCACTTACACTACAGGGCCGGACAACTCTCTCTATTGGACCAGCACATGTCAAACCTTCTCAAGGTAAAATTAAGTGGTATCTGAGGTAATGTGGTATCCTGAAGGTAACTGTGGTATCTGGAAGGTAAATGTGGTATAATCTATAATATAATAATAATAATAATAATAATAAGTATAATAATAATAATAATAATAGTTGGAATGTAGATAGCGCATGAATCTTGTTTAAAAAACAAACAATCAAAACTCCATCTGCAGGTTAATGTTTGTATCTGAAGGTAAATGTTGTATTGCAGGTAACTGTGGTATCTGCCAGGTAACTGTGGTATCTGAAGGTAAATGTTGTGCTGCAGGTAAATGTGTATCTGCAGGTACTGTGGTATTGAAGGTATAGTGATGGTTTTGCAGGTAACTGTGGTATCTGCAGGTAAATGTTGTATCTTCAGGTAACTGTTGGTATCTGAAGGTAATGTGGTAGATCTGCAGGTAACTGTGATATCTGCAGGTTAACAGTCGGTATCTGAAGGTAAATGTCTGGTATCTGCAGGTAACTTGTGGTATATGAGGTAACTGTGTAATCTGAAGGTAAATGTTGTATCTGAGGTAATTGTTGTATCTGCAGGTTATCTGTGGTATCTGAAGGTAATGTGTATCTGAATGTAAATGTGGTATATGCAGGTTAATGTTTGTATCTGAGGTAAACTGTGGTAATCTGAAGGTAAATGTGGTATCTGCAGGTAACTGTGGTTCTGAAGGTATTGTGGTTATCTGCAGGTATCTGTGGTATACTGGAAGGAAATGTGGTATATGAAGGTAGGCTGTAATATGCAAGGTAAATGTTATTCAGGTAAATATCGTATCTCAAGGTAATGTATTTTTCTCAAGGTAATGTAATTTCCTAAAGGTAATGTAATTTATCATGATAAATGTAATTTGTCAAGGTAAATGTATTTCTCAGGTAATGTAATTTCTCAAGATAAATGTAATTTCTCAAGGGTAAATGTATTTCTCAAGGTAATGTAATTTCTCATGGTAATGTAATTCTCAATGGTAAATGTAATTCTCAGGTAAATGTAATTTTCAAGGTAATGTAAATTTCTCAAGGTATTTGTCATAGCTCAGGTACTTGTATTTTAAGTAGCTGTAACGATGCTTTTTTGTGGCTTCATTGTGTCGTTTGTTGTTTCATTTTATTTTCTAAATGTTTTATTTTCGGTCTGTGGTAGCTTATGATCTATACTGCTGTTGTTGTTGATGTTATTGTGTTGTGTTATTGTTGTTGTTATGTTGCTTGGGGGCTGATGATGATGATAATAAGGATGTTGCTGCTGTTTTAGTGTGCCATAGTATACAGTCATTTTCCCTTGTATAGGTGCCATTGTATACAGTCATGTTACCTTGTTAGTGGCAGGGTATACAGTATTTCACCCTTGTATAGTATTGGTGCCATTGTATACAGTCATTTTACCCTTGTATAGTGTGCCATTGTATACAGTCATTTTACCCTGGTATAGTGTGCCATTGTATACAGTCATTTTACCCTAGTATAGTGTGCCATTGTATACAGTCATTTTACCCTTGTATAGTGTGCCATTGTATACAGTCATTTTACCCTAGTATAGTGTGCCATTGTATACAGTCATTTTACCCTGGTATAGTGTGCCATTGTATACAGTCATTTTACCCTTGTATAGTGTGCCATTGTATACAGTCTTTTTACCCTGGTATAGTGTGCCATTGTATACAGTCATTTTACCCTGGTATAGTGTGCCATTTTATACAGTCATTTTACCCTGGTATACTGTGCCATTGTATACAGTCATTTTACCCTAGTATAGTGTGCCATTGTATACATTCATTTTACCCTGGTATAGTGTGCCATTTTATACAGTCATTTTACCCTGGTATAGTGTGCCATTGTATACAGTCATTTTACCCTAGTATAGTGTGCCATTGTATACATTCATTTTACCCTGGTATAGTGTGCCATTTTATACAGTCATTTTACCCTGGTATAGTGTGCCATTGTATACAGTCATTTTACCCTGGTATAGTGTGCCATTGTATACAGTCATTTTACCCTTGTATAGTGTGCCATTGTATACAGTCATTTTACCCTTGTATAGTGTGCCATTGTATACAGTCATTTTACCCTGGTATAGTGTGCCATTGTATACAGTCATTTTACCCTGGTATAGTGTGCCATTTTTTACAGTCATTTTACCTGGTATAGTGTGACATTTGTATACAGTCTTTTACCTTGTATTGTGTGCCATTGTATACATTCATGTTTACCTGGTATATTGTGCATTTTTATACAGTCATTTTACCCTGGTATAGTGTGCCATTGTATACAGTCATTTTACCTAGTATAGTGTGCCATTGTATACAGTCATTTTACCCTGGTATAGTGTGCCATTGTATACAGTCATTTTACCCTGGTATAGTGTGCCATTGTATACAGTCATTTTACCCTTGTATAGTGTGCCATTGTATACAGTCATTTTACCCTAGTATAGTGTGCCATTGTATACAGTCATTTTACCCTTGTATAGTGTGCCATTGTATACAGTCATTTTACTAGTTATAGTTGTGCATTGTTATTCAGTCATTTACCCTGGTATAGTATTGTGCCATTGTATACAGTCAATTTGACCTCGTAATAGTTGCCATTGTATACAGTCATTTTACCCTAGTATAGATGTTGCCATTGTATTCAGTCATTTTACACCCTGGTATAGTGTGCCATTGTATACAGTCATTTTACCCTTGTATAGTGTGCCATTGTATACAGTCATTTTACCCTGGTATAGTGTGCCATTGTATACAGTCATTTTACCCTGGTATAGTGTGCCATTGTATACAGTCATTTTACCCTTGTATAGTGTGCCATTGTATACAGTCATTTTACCCTTGTATAGTGTGCCATTGTATACAGTCATTTTACCCTGGTATAGTGTGCCATTGTATACAGTCATTTTACCCTGGTATAGTGTGCCATTGTATACAGTCATTTTACCCTGTATAGTGTGCCATTGTATACAGTCATTTTACCCTAGTATAGTGTGCCATTGTATACAGTCATTTTACCCTTGTATAGTGTGCCATTGTATACAGTCATTTTACCCTAGTATCGTGTGCCATTGTTTATACAGTCATTTTACCCTAGTATAGTGTGCTTGTTTATACAGTCTTTTTACCCTTGTATAGTGTGCATTGTATTCTAGTCATTTTACCTTGTCATGGGTGCCATGTATACAGTCATTTTAACCTTGGATAGTGTTGCCATTGTATACAGTCATTTTACCCTAGTATAGTGTGCCATTGTATACAGTCATTTTACCCTGTATAGTGTGCCATTGTATACAGTCATTTTACCCTGGTATAGTGTGCCATTGTATACAGTCATTTTACCCTTGTATAGTGTGCCATTGTATACAGTCATTTTACCCTTGTATAGTGTGCCATTGTATACAGTCATTTTACCCTGGTATAGTGTGCCATTGTTTAACAGTCATTTTACCATGGTTTATAGTGTGCCATGTATCAGTCCATTTTAACCTGTATTAGTTCTTGTGCCTATTGTTACAGTCATTTTACCTAGTATAGTGTGCATTGTTTCAGTCATTTTACCTGTTAGTGTGCATTGTATACAGTCTTTTTACCCTGGTATAGTGTGCCATTTGTATACAGTCATTTTACCCGGTTTAGTTGTGCATTGTATTACAGTCTTTTACCCTGGTTTAGTGTGCATTGTGTTCAGTCCATTTTACCCTGTATAGTGTGCCATTGTATACAGGCTTTTTACCATAGTATAGTGTGCAGATTGTATACAGTCATTTTTTCTCTTGTATAGTGTGCCATTATCAGTCATTTTACCCTGCTATTGTGTGCATTGTTATACTAGTCATTTTTACCCCTGGTATAGTGTGCCATTGTATACAGTCATTTTACCCTGGTATAGTGTGCCATTGTGTACAGTCATTTTACCCTGGTATAGTGTGCCATTGTATACAGTCATTTTACCCTAGTATAGTGTGCCATTGTATACAGTCATTTTACCCTGGTATAGTGTGCCATTGTATACAGTCATTTTACCCTGGTATAGTGTGCCATTGTATACAGTCATTTTACCCTTGTATAGTGTGCCATTGTATACAGTCATTTTACCCTTTGTATAGTGTGCATTGTATACCAGTCATTTTACCCTAGATAGTGTTGGGGGCATTGGTATACAGTCATTTTACCCTTGTATAGTGTGCCATTGTATACAGTCATTTTACCCTAGTATAGTGTGCCATTGTATACAGTCATTTTACCCTTGTATAGTGTGCCATTGTATACAGTCATTTTACCCTGGTATAGTGTGCCATTGTATACAGTCATTTTACCCTGGTATAGTGTGCCATTGTATACAGTCATTTTACCCTAGTATAGTGTGCCATTGTATACAGTCATTTTACCTTGTTTAGTGTGCCATTGTATAACAGTCATTTTACCTTGGTATTAGTGTGCCATTGTATACAGTCATTTTACCCTGGTTATAGTGTGCTTTGTTACAGTCATTTTTTACCCTAGTATTGTGTGCCTTTGTATAAGTCATTTTACCTTGTATTGTGTGCCATTGTATACAGGCATTTTACCTGGTATAGTGTGCCATTGTATACAGTCATTTTACCCCTGGTATAGGTGTGCCTTGTATACAGTCTTTTTACCCTGGTTATATGTGTGCCATTGTGTACAGTCATTTTTACCATGGTTGGCTATAGTGTGCCTTGTATACAGGCATTTTACCCTGTATAGTGTGCCATTGTCTCAGTCATTTACCTTGTTAGTGTGCATTGTATACAGTCTTTTTACCCTTGTATAGTGTGCATTGTATACAAGTCATTTTACATGGTATAGTGTGCATTGTATACAGTCATTTTACCTTGGTTATTGTTCCATTGTATACAGTCATTTTACCCTGGTATAGTGTGCCATTGTATACAGTCATTTTACCCTGGTATGTATAGTGTGCCCATTGTTGTACATTCATTTTACCCTTGGTATAGTGTGACATTGTATACAGGCATTTTACCCTAGTATATTTTGCCATTGTATACAGTCATTTTACCCTTGTATAGTGTGCCATTGTATACAGTCATTTTACCCTGGTATAGTGTGCCATTGTATACAGTCATTTTACTCTGGTATAGTGTGCCATTGTATACAGTCATTTTACCCTAGTATAGTATAGAATACTATGTGAGCGGTACCTTCAACATCAACAAGACCTATACCACGTATTTATCGATTTTAAGAAGGCATTTGACAGGGTGTGGCATGCAGCTTTGTGGGCAACCATGAACTTGTACAGCATCAATGCAAACTTGATCAGAGTCATCAAACAGCTGTACAGGGAGGCCACCAGTGCAGTGTACTACAACAACAACATTGGAGAATGGTTTCGACAACAGTTGGAGTAGGCAGGGCTGGTTCTACTCTCACCCACCCTTTTAACATTTCTGAGAGAATCATGGCTGATGCACTGGAATCATGAAGGATCAGTCAGCATTGGTGGCTGAACGATCACAAACCTCCTCTTCGCGATGACATTGATGGAATTCGCAGGATCAGAAAAAAAGAGCTTGCGCTACAGAACACTTGGTTAAGGCCTCAAACATACGGCTTGGAAATCAGTGCAGAGAAGACCAATCTGCATGAATAATAACACCACGGCATTAGCACTTGATATCAGGGTTAATTACCAGAAGCTGGAAACAGTTCAAAGCTTAAGTATGGGAGCCATTGTATCCGAACAGGGATCAAGCCGAAGTATTAGTATGCAGGACGCACAGTCATTAAACAGCTTTGTCAAAACTAAACACCTTGGAGAGATAAGATATCTCACTTCTCTCCAAGATCAGACTAATGCGCTCCCTTGTCATATCCATATTTGTGTTAATGCTGTGAATTCATGGACCCTGACTGCAGGATTTGGATGAGGAGAGTACAGGCAGTGGAGATGAGATGCTTTCGGAGATCCTTGGCATCTCCTACAAAGACCACATAAGCAACGAAAGCGTGCATAAACAGAATACAGCAAACCATTGGACCCTATGAGAACTTCTAACGATCGTGAAAAAGCGTAAAACTTTAGTGGTATGGGCATGTCACAAGATCCAAGGAATTACAAGACAGTTTTGCCAAGGCACTGTCCAGGAGGAAGAAGAAGAGGCGACAGAAGAGTGGGAGGATTAACATCAGTGAATGGAAGGCTAGACGCAACAACCCTGAGAAAGGCAGAACAGAAGAAGATGAGGGGACTGGTGTGAGTCTTTGTGGGTGCCCCACGGTCGTCAGACTACGGTGCAGATAGATAGTAGAGTGTGTGCATTGTATACAGTCTATTTTACCCTGGTATTATAGTGTGCCATTGTATACAGTTCATTTTTCCCTTGTACTAGTGGCCATTGTATACAGTCAATTTAACCTGGTTATAAGTGTGCCATTGTATTACAGTCATTTTACCTGGTATAGTGTGCAATTGTATACATCATTTTTCCTTGTATAGTGTGCATTTGTATACAGTTCATTTTTCCCTTGTATAGTGTGCCATTGTATACAGTCATTTACCCTAGTTATAGTGTGCCATTGTATACAGTTAATTTTACCCTTGTATAGTGTGACATTGTATACAGTCATTTTACCCTAGTTTAGTGTGCATTGTATACAGTCATTTTTACCCTGTATAGTGTGCCATTGTATACAGGTCATTTTTACCTGGTATAGTCGTGCCATTGTATTCCAGTAATTTTACCCTTGTATAGATGTGCCATTGGATACAGTCATTTTACCTAGTTTAGTGTGGTTTCCATTGTATACAGTCATTTTAACCTTGTATTGTGTGCATTGTATACAGTCATTGTACCTGTTAGTGTGCCATTGTATACAGGTCATTTTACCATGGTGTAGTGTGCATTGTATACTGTCATTTTACCCTTGTATAGAATATGTGCCATTGTTTACAGTCATTTACCTGGTATAGTGTGACCATTGTATACAGTCATTTTACCCTGGTTAGTTGTGCATTGTATTACAGTCATTTTTAACCGGTATAGTGTGCCATTGTGTCAGTTCATTTACCCTATCCTGGTATGTGTGCCATAGTATACAGTCATTTACCCTGTATTGTGTGCCATTGTATACAGTTCATTTTTACCCTTGTATAGTGTTGCCATTGTTTTACAGTCATTTTACCCTGGGTATAGTAGGTGCATTGTATACAGTCATTTTACCCTTGGTTTAGTGATGCCATTGTATACAGTCATTTTACCCTTGTATAGTGTGCCATTGTATACAGTCTTTTACCCTGGAATAGTGTGCATTGTATACAGTCATTTTTCCGCTTGTATATTGTGCCATTGTATTACGTCATTTTACCCTGGTCTAGTGTGCCTTGTTTACAGTCATTTTACCCTGTATTAGTGTTCCATTGTATACAGTCATGTTTTACCCTTGGATAGTGTTGCATTGTATACTGTCATTTTACCCTGGTATATGTGTGCATTGTTTACAGTTAATTTTACCCTTGTTTAGTGTGCCATTGTATACGTCTTTTTACCCTGGTTAGTGTGCCATTGTTAACAGTCATTTTACCCTGGTTAGTGTGCCATGTATACAGTATTTTACCCCCTGTTTTAGTGTGCCTTGGTTTACAGTCTTTTACCTGGTATAGTGTGCCCATTGTATTACAGGCATTTTTACTCCTTTTATAGTGTGCCATTGTATTATACAGTCATTTTTACCTGGTATTATTCTTGTGTGCCATTGTTACGTATTTTTAACCTTTGTATAGTGTGCCATTGTGTTCAGTCATTTTACCCTGGTATAGTGTGCACATTGTATACAGTCATTTTACCCTAGTTAGATGTGCATTGTATACAGTCATTTTACCCTGGTATAGTGTGCCATTGTTTACAGTCATTTTACCCTTGGTATAATATTGCCATTGTATACAGTCATTTTACCCTGGTATAGTGTGCCATTGTATACAGTCATTTTACCCTGGTATAGTGTGCCATTGTATACAGTCATTTTACCCCAGTATAGTGTGCCATTGTATACAGT
The DNA here is from genome assembly GCA_028751875.1 of Rapana venosa. Classification (NCBI taxonomy): domain Eukaryota; kingdom Metazoa; phylum Mollusca; class Gastropoda; order Neogastropoda; family Muricidae; genus Rapana; species Rapana venosa. The sequence continues at coordinate 48,553,468 of CM054156.1, forward strand.
CATTTTACCCTGGTATAGTGTGCCATTGTATACAGTCATTTTACCCTGGTATAGTGTGCCAGGGGACGGAATAGCTCAGTGGTCGGAGCACTCGCTTTCTCCCAGCCAAGTTAAGCAGCGTCGAGCGTGGTTACCAGTTGGATGGGTGACCGTTTGCGCGCCTTAGCTTCAGTACAGTTCCCCCAGTTCACCCAGCTGTAAATGGGTACCTGCCTCTTTAGGATCTGGAAGGTAAAGCAGCGAGGGTAGGAGAGGAGATAGGGCACGCCCCTCAATATGCTGGGCCCTAGAGAAGCTGATGTCTCTGGCGCCTCGCTCCCTACGACACATAGGTTATGGGACTCCTTACCTTTACCTTTTATAGTGTTGCAATGGGATTCAGTCATTTTACCCTGTATAAGAGTGCAGTGTATACAGTCTTTTTCCTTCAGTGTTGAGTGAACCAACGTCGCATATAAAAGGCCTTCTGTTGTAGAACAAGTCAGTTGTGTTGTGGAGGTTTCACGTTGACATCAAGTCTTGGTCTTGTCTCCAGGTGTCCACAGAGAGGGGAAAACGTACCAGGAAGTGAGAGGAAGAGGCAGACAGAGAAAACGATGAGAAGACAACATCAGACAGTGGACTGGGCTGAAGTGGAAATATTTGCTACGGAAAGCAGAGGACCACGGGGAGTGGAGGAAGCTGGTTGCAAAATCTTCATTGGTGCCCCCACTGTCCACGGGATTACGACATAGGTGAAGGTGAAGGTGAAGTTCCAGCAAAGCGAGCTCCTAACCTTGGTGTGAGGCAATGAGGTATTAGAATTAAAACACACCTGAATTTCAGGGGTAGGACGGTGATCTTCGACGGAGGTTTTCGCTGAGTATTGAATAAGAGCGCTTGACGTCATTGCCGGGGCTCCATGAGGTCGTGGGTTTGAATCTCGACAATAATGTCTGGTGAATGAAAGGTGGATTTTTTTGTTTTCTGTTATCCTTTGTTTTTATGATCTCCCCGGTAAACTTGAACTCCCAAACCTGTCAGCACCCCAGTTATTCCCGTGTATGCCTTCAGACGATCAAGCTAAACCACGTGTAAGATCCCATGATTCATGTCATTGTTCGGTGGATTTGGACACATAAACAAACCCAGCATGCATCCTGCACCTGGAAAGGAATTGACTCCGAAAAGAATGGGCTCCGTTCCACCTGCGCCATGTGCAGACGACGGAGTCCTCACAGCGTGAGAGCAGACGATCAGAGGCAGAGAGCTTTGATCTTCTCCTGCGCGTTAGCTCTCAAGGGAGTGCAGGCTTGGACAGGCTGATTAATGGTGAGGAGAGGAGCCCCCATCCCTGCCTACGTTCTCGCCAGGTGGTTGCCGGGTATTTCATGTGACGCTTGTACCTTGCAACCTCCAACCCCCCCCCCCTCTTCCTGAAGGTTTACAGCGGGTCTCGTGTTGGTTGTGGAAGCTGTTGCACACACTGACTAATAGACTGTTTGTTTTCGTGTGCTTGTCCGCGTGGGGGGACTGGATAGCCTCGTGGTTAGAAAGCATTGCGCTGCAATCTGATTACCCGGGTCGATTACCGGTTTAAGGGTATTTTCCCTGGAGTATACATCGTGCAGACTCCCTCTCCCCATAAAGTCCTTCGATGCGACTATAAACCGAGGCCCGTGTGCGAACGCAGCAGAACATCTTGCGCACACGTTAAATCCTGTTCCACTTTTCGTAAGAGTAGGCCATTGTGTGCCGGTGAGAACAGATGACAGAATTTATAAAACCACATACACACGGGGACTAGATGTAAAAAAATCACGTAAGTGCTTATTCCATTATCCTCGATATAAAAGAATAAAATAAATAAATAAATAAATAAGTTATTTATCGTCTTCTATGTTGAAATTGAAGGCGATCCTAGTTCCATGAGATGTCATCTGCAACCCCAGCTGTGTGTCCGTGGGCAGTGCAGAGACAGGCTGGTCAGGGTCAGGGTCAGGGTCAAGGTCAGGGTAGGGTCAAGGGTCAGGGTCTAAGGTCAGGGTCAGGGTTTCTGTCATCCCGTTCAGTCTTTCATTATGTTCTCTCCTTCCTTGGATTAGAGCTCTGAAGGTTCACGATGGTAGTCTCTTGGGCGTATGCCACGTTTTTTGTCCGCCGGTAAAGTTAGCTGTATTCCAATTTCCAGGATTGATGTGTAATACGACCCGCTGTACAGGTGTCCTTACACATACACACACACATGTATATATTATTTTATATTATATAATATTATATATATGTATATTATTATATATTATTATATATATATATATATATATATATATATATATATATATATATATTTTTATATATATATAACCCACTGTCCATGGGTCCATATCAACTCACTTATTATAGATATATATATACCCACTGTCCATGTGTCCATTTTCACACGCACACACACACACAGATGTATATATATTATAGAATATATTTATATTATTATTCTAAAATATATATTGAGAGGAGAGATGAGAGGAAACAGACTGGGACAGGGACGACAGACAGAAAGACAGACAGAGCAGAGAGAGAGAGAGGGGGAGAGAGGAAGATAGATAGATAGATAGATAGATAGAGAGAGAGAGAGAGAAGAGCAGAGAGAGATTGAGAGAGGAGAGAGAGAGAGAGTGAGAGGAGAGAGAGAGAGAGAGATAGATGAGAGAGAAGAGAGAGAGAGGTGAGATGAGAGAGAGAGATTGATGAGATGACGAGAGTGACGAGATGAGAGTGAGGAGAGGAGATGAGAGATGAGATTGAGAGAGAGAGAGGAGAGGAGATGGAGAGGGGAGTGAGCGATGAGAGAGAAGGAGAGTTCGTCATCGTCTTACAGTACTTCTAAAATGAAGAAAAGGTGTCAACGTGCGGCAAGTGTTATCCATGCGTTCGCACACGTGGCCTCGGGTTTAGTCTCATCCAAGGTTTTTTGGCGGGATGGCCACAGTACTGAGACGGGGAACCTCAGTGGTCAGCAGAGCACAGCTTTGACCCAGCCAGGTTTAAGCGAATAGAGCGTGGTACCAAAGTAGATGGGGGGACCGTTTGCGGGACTTGGCTTCAGTACTGTCCCCAGTTCACCCAGCTGTAACGGGTACCTGCCCTCTTTAGGGTCAGGGAAGGTTAAGCAGCGAGGGAGAGGGTGGGCGCCACTACCCTCAACAAGCTGGCTCTGGAGAAGCAGAGGTCTTTTCTGTTTTTCGGTTATTTCGGTCTATGACACCTTACTCCTTACCGGCTGCATTGGCTCCCAAGGGAACACCTTTCACCTTCCCAGGCAGCGCTGACGTGGTTCCAGGCAGACAGCAATCCCTGGAGGGGGGTGTCTGGCTAGTGGCTGAATCAGGGCCGCACAGACCAGTGGGGTCACCTGCTAGAAAAGCCTAAACTCCGGGTTCAGTGTGTGGCGGTTCGATCTGGTGGTCTGGGTTGCAAGTCTTTCGTAAGAGACGATGAATCGATAGTCCCTTTTGTTACAAATAATTATTTAAGTTACAAGTAAAGAACAAACAGCAACAAGTGAGTTGTCCCAGGAAAATCCTGCAGAAAAAATAGCCACTCTGATAGTGGAAAACATAACACAGTTGCAGACAAGTTTTAAAAAAAAAGGTGGCGCTGCTCTTGCGGCGACGCGTTTTCGGAGAGAGAGCCAGCGAAATTGAGGCAGAGAACCTGCCGTGACTTAACCTCGTACAGTCAGGCAGTGCCCCTATATGCCGGGTATAAAATTCTTATGTACCACTGCTATGTTCATATCCTCTTACTCAGAAATTATACATGAATATTCCTGATAATCTACCAGTGGACAGTATATATCCGTAGATTACTTCAAGCAAGCTCAAATTAGTTAGCATGATATTTCCTGTGAAAATTTTATTTAAAAATGTAAAAAAATCGACCAAATATCGATTTCTTCATCCACTGTCATTTTGAGTAAACCCCATCTCAATAAACGTCAAATATATGTCTAGGCCAAATCTCAATCATTGTTTTTTAAATACACGATCCTGAATCATACGCGATCGTTTTTTCTCACTGTTAGGTAAATCTAGAGTTTTATTTTGCCACTTTTACAGCTGTGTAAAGTATTGATGCCTTCAAACAGAAGTGTCAAGCAATTTTGAACAAGAACTTCCAAAACAGTCATGCATTAAAAACAAAAATACCATGCGAAATAACGATTGTTTTTGCCCTGGTTTTGGCAGCTCGATTGTTGCCATGCAACTGGAGAGTGATCTCATTAGATTTTGGAGTGCTTTTCCCTTTAAATTGTAGTCAAGGAAGCAGGCTGTTTACTTCAGTTTGGACACCCGGAAATTTTTCGGGCGGTGTAAGGCTGTCTAAGTGGTAGGGGTGCCCACTACAATGGCTTTGCCGCTCTAACACTGGTGTCGCCTTTCCCCCCCCCCCCCCCCCCCCCCCCTCCCCCCCCCCCCACCCCCCCCCCCCCCCCCCCCCCCCCCCCCCCCCCCCCCCCCCCCCCCCCCCCCCCCCCCCCCCCCACTGTTGTTAGTCTTCAATGTCAATGTTGGCTAGGGCTGGAACTGGTCACACCACTGTTTGCTAGTCCTCAATGTCATGTTGGCTTAGGAGCCCGGCCCTGGACTCGGAATTGGGTCACCAACTGTTAGCTAGTCCTCAATGTCATGTCACCTAGGGCGGAAAGGGTCACATCACTGTCTGTTAGCAGTCCTCATGTCAATGTTGGCTAGGGCTGGGACTGGGTCACACCATTGTTCTGTTACTAGTCTCAATGTCATGTTGGCTAGGGCCGGAAAACTGGGTCACACCACTCGTTAGCTAGTATCAATGTCATGTCACTAGGGGCCGGAAATGGGTCACACCACTGTCTGTAGCTAGTCCTCAATGTCATGTTGGTGGGCCGGAAACTGTGTCACACATGTTAGCTAGTCTCATGTCATGTCACCTAGGGCGGAAACTGGGGTCACACCCTTGCCTCACTGCACCATGAAAGGGCAGGACTGTGGCCGGGTACAGCATTGCACACACGCTGGGTCTAGCTGGCCCATAGTTGTTTATTATCGTGTGTCTTCATGTGCCGGTGCTGCACCTTGAGACAAGCCAGAGGGGCCAGGCCTAAACAGTAGGGTGAAATACAACAACCCAGCCTAGTAGCTCTGTGTGCAAAGGGTATGTGTGGGTGTGTGGGTTGTGCGCGCGGCGCACGGCACATACATGTGCGTGTATGAGAACTGGTACGCGCGCGCGTGTGTATGGTGAGTGTGGTGGAGTGTGTGGTGTGTGTTATGTGTGTGATGTGCGTTGTGCGCGCGCGCACGAACATACATGTACGTTTGTATGAGAACGAGGTACGCACGTGTTTGTTGTGTGTGTGTGTGGATGTGTGTGTGTGTGTTTGTTTTGTGTGTACGTGCGCTCACGCACATACAGGTGAGTGTATGAGAACGAGCGTAGTGTGTGTACATGTTTAAGAACCAAGTTGGGGTGGAGTGAGACTGTAGATTATGGGCGTGCTTATTCGATCGTATTCCCAATAATGCCTGATAGATCAATAGTAGCTTCCTCCTACTCTGTGGTGCAGTGCTTTCCTTTCAGGAACCAATCAAGGTGTCAGAAATATCGATTTGAGGTCTAGTAATGCGCATCGAACACTGCGCAGACAGGTGGTAAGTTCTGGCGGTGTAGATAAAAGGACTATCATCTATCTCTCCTCTCTCTCTGTATAGGGGAACGGGCTGGTATTTCCATGGGTATTTTCTGTTTTGAGGTGGGTAGGTCTGAACCTTCACTTCGGTTGCTGGGATGACTGGTATGTGGTTTGCATTAGTTGATGATTGGTTGTCTTTTTCGTCTGGTTTTTGATTCTCTTTCTTCTCATTCTCTTTCTTTTGATTTGATGTACTGCTTTTCTTCTTCTTCCTTTGATTATTTATGATTTCTTCTTCTTTATTCTTCTGTTATGGATTGTTCGCGATTCTTCTTTTCTCCTCCTTTTGCAATGCCTCTTCTGTGTCTTCTCTGTCTTTCCTTTAGCGATGAGCTGCGTCATTGAGCACGGCACTGTAGAGATTGGTCTTTAGTTTTAATAATAATAATATTGTATGGAATTTATATAGCGCTGAATCTTGTCAAGAACAAATCAAGCGCTCAGATTTCATTATACCACTTTTAGTCACGGCAGATTTCTCGTGAAATTCGGGCGGCTGCTCTACCCGGGGTGGAGAGCGGGAGAACGCGTCGCACAAGCGCTGCGCACCCTTTTTTTTTTTTTTCATGTCTGACAACTGTTTTGATTCCCTATCAGAGTGGCTTATTTTTAAGATTTTCTGCAGGACAACTCTCTTGTTTGCCGTGGGTTTTTTTTACGTGCGCCTAAATATTACGTGTAACACACGGGACCTCGGTTTATCGTTCATCGAAAGATAGGCGCCCAGACACCACTCATGTGTTAATGGTGGGAGATTGGGATGTGTGGTATTTTTAATTGCTGGTGTTCCTTTAAACCTTGGGTTCCCCCCCCCCCCCCCCCCACCCCCCCCCCCCCCCCCCCCCCCCCCCTGGCAACAAAAATTTCGGTCAAACGGGGTACGAACCGCCGCACACTTCAGACCCGGACTTTTCGCTTTCTAGACAGGCGCGTTACCTCTAGACACCGATCCAATTGTTTTTCTTCCTTCAATGTCGGTTGCTGTGGAAAAGCTGGGTTTGCACCTGGTGGTGCTTTTCTGTCGTTTCCTTCCTCGGCTAGAGCTCCAGCTCACCAATGCATGACAATTTGTGCAAATGCGACCGTCTTTGCCGGGTTAGGTGGCATGATTCGACTGTGGGGTGGTGTCTATGCTCAGCACCCACGTGCGTGCGTTGCTTTATGTTAAATACACACCCACACACACATTTTATTAATGTATATTTATATTTTGTCGTTTGTTCTTGCAGTAACAAATGGCCTTCTCTTCCAAAGGCAGCCTGAACGTGTTTTCAGTCAGAAATGTACCTATCTGACCATGTTTTGCCCTCCGACATTGCGTGAGCGTGTTCGCCGACTTTAGGAGATGACCAGTTTCATTCTTCTTATGACTCTTTTGCTGCTTTCGTTTGGATGTGGTTGAGTCTTGTTTCTTGACATGTGACCTATTTGACTCTTCTTTGGTTTGGTTGTCTTGTTCTTTAATGTGACCTTATTTGACTTTCTTTGATATGGTTGAGTCTTGATCTTGACATGTGACCTATTTGTCTCCTCTTTGGTTTGGTTGTCTTGTTCTTTACATGTGACCTATTTGCTTTCTTTGATTTTATGGTTTGAGATCTTGGTCTTTAATGTGACCTATTTGACTTTCTTTTGGTTTGTTGAGATCTTGTTCTTTACATGTGACTATTTTGACTTTCTTTGATATGGTTGAGTCTTGTTCATTACATGTGACCTATTTGACTTTCTTTGATATGGTTGAGTCTTGTTCTTTACATGTGATATATTTGACTTTCTTTGATATTGGTTGAGTCTTGTTCTTTACATGTGACCTATTTGACTTTCTATGATTATGGTTGAGTCATTGTTCTTTACATGTGACCTATTTGGCCTTTCTTTGCTTTGCGCTGCTTCAACGCAGCACACGCTGGTTTGCCCATGTGAAAGACAATACCTAGTTTCTGTTGAGGTTGGTGTGAGAAGAAGAAGAAGAAGAAGAAGAAGAGAAAAAGAAGTAGAAGAAGAAGAAGAGAAGAAGAAGAAGAAGAAGAAGAAGAAGGAAGAAGAAAAAGAGGAAGAAGAAGACGAAGAAGAGAAGAAAGAAGAAGAAGAAGAAGACAAAGAAGAAGAAGAGAAGAAGAAGATGAAGAGAAGAAGAAGAAAAAGAAGAAGAAGAAGAGAGAAGTAGAAGAAGAAGAAGAAAGAAGAAGAGAGAGAAAAGAGAAGAAGAAGAAAGAAGAAGAGAAGAAGAAGAGAATTGCAAAGAGAGAAGAAAAATTTGCAAAGAATTTGCGAAGAAGAATCTACAAAGAGAAGAAGAATTGCGAAGAAGAGCAGAAGCAGAAGAAGCTGAAGCAGAGGAAGAAAGAAGAAAGAAGAAGCAGAAGAAGAGAAAAGCATTACAAAGTATTGAAATTTTGATCAAGACACATGCTGATGGACAGTATAACGTTTTGTTGTCATCATCCTACAGAAAGACGCTCATCACAATGTGGGGCACTGCAGGTGGCGAGAGTGCTGAGTTTGCTAGCGCCCTTGTTGGCACTTCTTTGAGGACGGCTCTAGTCATCCACTTACACTACAGGGCCGGACAACTCTCTCTATTGGACCAGCACATGTCAAACCTTCTCAAGGTAAAATTAAGTGGTATCTGAGGTAATGTGGTATCCTGAAGGTAACTGTGGTATCTGGAAGGTAAATGTGGTATAATCTATAATATAATAATAATAATAATAATAATAAGTATAATAATAATAATAATAATAGTTGGAATGTAGATAGCGCATGAATCTTGTTTAAAAAACAAACAATCAAAACTCCATCTGCAGGTTAATGTTTGTATCTGAAGGTAAATGTTGTATTGCAGGTAACTGTGGTATCTGCCAGGTAACTGTGGTATCTGAAGGTAAATGTTGTTCTGCAGGTAAATGTTGTATCTGCAGGTAACTGTGGTATCTGAAGGTAAATGTGGTATCTGCAGGTAACTGTGGTATCTGCAGGAAAAATGTTGTATCTTCAGGTAACTGTGGTATCTGAAGGTAACTGTGGTATCTGCAGGTAACTGTGGTATTGCAGGTAACTGTGGTATCTGAAGGTAAATGTGGTATCTGCAGGTAACTGTGGTATCTGAAGGTAACTGTGGTATCTGAAGGTAAATGTTGTATCTGAAGGTAAATGTTGTATCTGCAGGTTAACTGTGGTATCTGAGGTAAATGTGGTATCTGAAGGTAAATGTTGTATTGCAGGTAAATGTTGTATCTGCAGGTAACTGTGGTATTGAAGGTAAATGTGGTATCTGCAGGTAACTGTGGTATCTGAAGGTAATTGTGGTATCTGCAGGTAACTGTGGTATCTGAAGGTAAATGTGGTATCTGAAGGTAGCTTTAATATCGCAAGGTAAATGTAATCAAGGTAAATATCGTATCTCAAGGTAATGTATTTTCTCAAGGTAATGTAATTTCTAAAGGTAAATGTAATTTCTCAAGATAAATGTAATTTGTCAAGGTAAATGTAATTTCTCAAGGTAATGTAATTTCTCAAGGTAAATGTAATTTCTCAAGGTAAATGTAATTTCTCAAGGTAATGTAATTTCTCAAGGTAATGTAATTTCTCAAGGTAAATTTAATTTCTCAAGGTAAATGTAATTTCTCAAGGTAATGTAAATTTCTCAAGGTATTTGTCATAGCTCAAGGTAACTTGTATTTTAAGGTAGCTGTAACAGATGCTTTTTGTGGCTTTCATTGTGTTCGTTTGTGTTTCATTTTATTTTCTAAATGTTTTATTTTCGGTCTGTGGGTAGGCTTATGATCTATACTGCTGTTGTTGTTGATGTTATTGTTGTTGCTGTTATTGTTGTTGTTATTGTTGTTGATGATGATGATTAATAATGTTGTTGCTGCTGTTATTGCTGCTATTGTTGTCGTCGTTGTTGTTGTTGCTGCTGCTGCTGTTGTCACTGCTGTTGTTGATGATGGTGTTGTTGTCGTTATTGCTCCTGCTGCTGTTGTTGTTCTTGTCCTTGTTGGATGTTCCTCAGATTAACACCCCGGAAATCACCAAGAATATGTATGCTGACATGTTATACCTCACTCACTCAGCGGGCAATGAGAGTAAGATCGTGAAGCGAACACTGGACGAGAAGTTTGCGTGCTGGCTGTCGTCAAATACCTCGCCATGTAGATAGCTGTACTCTGGCTTCGGGGATGTTTTTCCTAACAACACGTACAGGATATGATGCTAAGAACTTGATCAGGGTGAAGACACTGTGAACAAACCGTCCCAAAGCAGAACACCCATCCTCCTGTGGGCCGTCCACGCTGGAGCTGACATCCGCGAAAGACTAGCACCCAGCGTCGCTCATAAGGCAGAGGAGGAACAAGATTCGGTCTGGGACTGGAAAATACTGGAACTGGTGCTGTTCTGCTTGGTAGACAGGGGCAGTACCAGTGAAGCTCTAAGCTTCCATTCTCTCCGCCTCCTCCTCCTCCTCCTCCTCCTCCCCCTCCTCCTCATCATCATCATCATCATCTTCCTCTTTAATTCTTTCTTCTGCTCATCAGCATAGTGATCTCCCTCCTCCCCCTCCTCCCGTCTTTCTTCTTTCTTTTTCGTTATTGCCTGCTGATGAATGACGATGCAGATGATGTATCCATGCTGTCATGGAGGTGTATATGCTGTGAGGCTACCTGACGGGCTGTACTCTACACATACTTGTTATCATGATGATATCCTGGCGTCACCCGGGCCTGGTGAGAGACCCAGACACCCGCAGCGTTGGTCAGGTGCTTTGAGCAACAGTGTTGACACCACAGCAGGCAGCTGCACTGCGTCTTCTGTCTCCCAATGAGCACGTAGCAATGGAGGAGGAGGAGGAGGAAGAAGAAGAAGAAGAAGAGAAGAAGAAGAAGAAGAAGAAGAAGAAGAGACAGAAGAAGAGAAAATGCAAAGAAGGGAATGCAAAGAATGCGAAGAAGAAGAAGAGAGAGGAAGAATGAAAGAAGAATGCAAAGAAGAATGCAAAGAAGAAGAAGAAGAAGAATGCGAAGAAGAAGAAGAATGCGAAGAAGAAGAAGAAATGCGAAGAAGAAGAAGAAGAATGCAAAGAAGAATGCGAAGAAGAAGGAGAATGCGAAGAAGAGGAGAATGCGAAGAAGAAGAAAAATGCGAAGAATGCGAAGACGAATGCGAAGAAGAAGAAAAATTAGAAAAAGAAAACAAAAACGAAAATGATGATGACGATAATGATGATGGAGTAATTTTGATATTCCAAATCTAGCCTCAAGAGATCAATTTTTAACCTTTCCGCATAACAACACCTATATATATATTATATTTTTTAATATATATATATATATATATATATATATTATATATATATATATGTTTATATTTATATTTATATATGTACAAATATTGTACATATATATATTTATATATATATTTAAATATATATATATGTTTCCTACTTTCAAAAGACATATATGCTAACTGCGTTGTGTTGTGTTTTTGTGTGTGTGTGTGTGTGTTTTGTGTGTGAGTTTGTGTGTGTGTGTGTGTGTGTGTGTTGTGTGTGTGTGTGTGTTTTGTGTGTGTGTGTGTGTGTGTGTGTGTGTGTGTGAGAACTTTCAAATCTGTTGCTGTGTGGTGAACGTGTGGATGATTTGAACGCAAGAGCTTTGCTGGTGTGTGCTTTGCAAGGTTCAGCGCTCAAAAAAGTCCATGTTGTTGTTGATTATGATTATTGTGATTGTGATGATGTTGATGATTATCATTATCATTTTTTTATAATCACTACTATACTACTACTACTACTACTACTATACTACACTATACCATACTATACTACTATACTACTACTACTACTACTACTAAGACCACTACTACCACTACTACTTCTGCTGCTGCTGCTGCTACTACTACTTACTAGTACTACTACTACTACAACAACAACAAACTACTATACTACTACTATACTACTACTATACTACTACTATACTATTTACTACTACTACTACAAACAACAACCAACAACTACTACTACTACTACTATACTACTACTACTATACTACTACTATACTACTACTTGTACTGCTGTACTACTACTACTACTACTACTACTACTTCTACTACCACTACTACTACCACTACTACTGCTGATGCTGCTACTACAACAACTACTACTTTCATCATCATCATTACCATTGTTATTATTTCTATCCCTCGTTCTTCTTCTTCTTCTTCTTCTTCTTCTTTCCTTCTCCTTCTCCTTCCCCTCCTTCTCCTTCTTCTTCTTCTTCTTCTTCTTCTTCTTCTTTCTTCTTCTTCTTCTTCTTCTTCTTCTCCTTCTCCTTTTTCTTCTTCTTATTATCATCATTATCATCATCATCACATCATCGCCATCATCATCATCAGCAGCAGCAGCAGCATCATCATCATCATCATCATCATCATCTCATCATCATCATTCATCATCATCATCATCATCATCATCAAATCATCATTATAAAAATAATAATAATAATAATAATAATAATAAGAAAGAAGAAGAAAGAAGAAGAAGAGAAGAAGAAGAAGAAGGTGAAGAAGAAGAAGAAGAAGAAGAATAAGAATAAGAAATAACAACAACAACAACAAAATAATAAAAATAATGATATTAATAATAATAATAATAATTATTGTTGTTGTTAATGTTGTTGTTGTTGTTGTTAAGAGCATGGCGGCAGTGCTGGAGGTACAGGTGGCCTGTGTGATTGATTGATTGTTGCAGTTCACGTGCAGGCTGTGGGGGGCGGGGAGGGGGGCAGGGCAGAGACTGCATTCCTGCAGGTGGACAGTCTGCTGCAGTACGTCAAGGAGGGAGTCCGTGAGTGCAGCCACAAAACCACCACACATACACCACCACACACACACACACACACACACACACACACACACAACACACACACACACACAC
>CM054156.1:48566608-48581608 GCA_028751875.1 Rapana venosa
GGTGGTGGTGGTGATGATGTGGTGATGATGATGATGGTTTCAGCGCTGTCCTCACCACTTCCCTGAAGGTCCGTGATGGGTGGTGGGTTGGGGTGATGATGATTGAAAATTTTGATGATGGGATGATGATGATGATGATGAGGTGATGATGGAGGGGGGGGGAGATGGCTACAGCGCTGCCTCACCCCCTTCCCTGAAGGTCCAGTGATGTGATGGTGTGGTGGTGGTTGATGGTGGTGGTGGTGGTGGTGATATGATGATGGTGATGGTGGTGGTGGGTGATGGTGGTGAAAGATGATGTGGTGGTCTACAGCGCTGCCCCCACCCACTTCCCTGAAGGTCCAGGTGGGGGTTTTTTTTGGGTGATGAATGATGGTGATGGTTTTGATGATTGATATGGTGGGTGGTGATGATGGGGTGGGTGTGATGGGTTGAGTGGTAAGGTGGGTTAATTCGAAGGTAGTGATGATGATGGTTTAGATGATGATTGGTGATGATGGAAGGTGCCCCATTGGTAGGTGGTGGGTGTTGGTGGTGGTTGTGATGGTGGTGGTGATGATTGATGATGATGGCTACCGCGCTGTCCTCACCACTTCCCTTGAAGGTCAGTGATGATGATGATGGTGATGGGGATGATGGTGATGATGTGATGATGATTGGGGGTGGGTGGTGGTGGTGGTGATGATGATGATGATGGTGATGATGATGATGATGATGGCTACAGCGCTGTCCTCACCCACTTCCCTGAAGGTCCAGTGATGAGGATGATGATGGTGGTGATGATGATGATGATGATGATGATGGCTACAGCGCTGTCCTCACCCACTTCCCTGAAGGTCCAGTGATGATGATGGTGGTGGTGGTGATGATGATGATGATGATGATGGTGATGGTGATGATGATGATTATAATGGTGGTGGTGATCGCTACAGCGCTGTCCTCACCCACTTCCCTGAAGGTCCAGGTGGATGATGATGATGGTGGTGGTTTTGGTGGTGGGTGGTGGTGATGATGGTGGGGGTTTTGATGATGGTTTCAGCGCTGTTCACCCACTTCCCTGAAGGTCCTTTTATGTGATGATGATGATGGTGATGATGGTGATGGTAATTTTATGGGGAAATTTTATTGGTTGGTGGTTTATGATGGTGATGATGATGATGTTGGTGGTGGTGGGTGGTGTTGGTGGTGGTTGGTGGTGGTGATGATGGCTACAGCGCTGTCCTTTACCACTACACTGAAGGTCCAGTGATGATGATGATGATGGTGGTGATGATGGTGATGATGATGATGATGATGGTGGTGGTGGTGGTGGTGGTGGTGATGATGGCTACAGCGCTGTCCTCACCCACTACACTGAAGGTCCAGTGATGATGATGATGATGGTGGTGATGATGGTGATGATGATGGTGATGATGATGATGATGACGACGACGACGGCTACAGCGCTGTCCTCACCCACTTCACTGAAGGTCCAGTGATGGTGATGATGATGACGACGACGATGATGATGGCGATGCCGATTACGACGACGACAACGACGATGATTATGATGACGACGACGACGACGACGACAACGACGATGAGGATGCCGGTAGTGACGAGGATCCTCTCTGCCTGCAGGCCTGGCCTACACAGCGGTGGCAGCGGTCAGTGCTGGGGACCAGGAGCTCAGCTACCCGCCCAGTCTCCGCCACGAGCACACCAGGCCCCACTTGCTGCACGGCGCGTTTCCGCCCCTCACCCGCCTCTCTCCGCGCCTGCGCCTGCGTGACGTCATGTCCGCTGACAGCAGCTACTTCCGCCTGGAACCTTCGCTCCTGGCCTGTCTGGAGCTTGCTGAGGACGACTTCTCTGGAAGTGTGGAGGTGAAGGCTGGAGGGCTGGTGGTGGGGGGGTGGGTGGCAAAAAGGTAAGTGGCAGTGTAGTAGTGGGGGTGGTGTGGTAGTAGTTAGTAGTGGTAGTAGTGGGAGTGGTAGAAGTAGTGTGGTAGTTGTGTAGTAGTAGTTTGTAAATGGTGGGTGGTAGTAAGTAGTAGTTAGTATAGTTTTAGTAGTTTGTAGTAGAGTGGTAGGGGGTAGTAGTAGTGTAGTGGGTTAGTTAAATAGTGGAGTAAGTAGTAGTGGTAGTGAGGGTAGTAGTGGGGAGTGGTATTTAGTAGTAGTGTAGTGGTAGTGAGTAGTTAGTGGGAGTGGTAGTAGTAGTAGTAGTGGTTGAGTGTAGGGAGTTTTGGTAGTAGTAGTAAGTGGTTTTTGTGTTGTTAGTAGTATATGGTGTGAAGTAGTTTAGAGTTGTAGTAGTTGTAGATAATGTAGTATAGTAGTAGTAGTAGTGGTAGTAGTAGTAGTAAATAGTAGTGGTAGTAGTAGTAGAGTAGTAGTTGGGAAGTAGTAGTAGTGTAGTGGGAGTGGTAGTAGTAGTAGGAGTAGGTGAGTTTGGAGTAGTAGTAGTAGTAGGTAGTGGTAGTATAGTAGTGGGGAGTAGAGCGAGAGTGTTATTGGTAGTGAAGTGACGATAAGTAGTGAGTTAAGTGAGCAGTATGGTGTGAGAGTAATAACCCACGCTCTAACAGACAGGGGATGTAGTTTATAGTAGTAGTAGGTGTATAGTAGAAATTTTTGTAGTAGTAGTAGTAGTAGTAGTTGGTAGTAGTAGTAGTGGAAGTCGTAAGTAGTACTTAGAGCTACACACAGTGAGAGTGAGAGTAGAGTGTGACTACTAAAAAAACGCGCGTGTACATGTATATAGTTCTATCGAGATGGGCGTGATGCGGAGCGTGATGAACGGAGAGAGGGTACACACGCACAATATAATATATCTAGTATAGTAGTAGTAGTATAATAGTAGAGTAAGTAGTAGTAGTATAGTAGTAGTAGTAGTAGTATGTTGAGAGTAGTAGTTGTGGTTGGTGTGGGTTGGTGGTAGGGTAGCAATCGAGTTCTCTATCTCTGTATATATAGAGGGGGAGTATAGTCACAACAGGTCCTCGTGTGTAGCCTCTCCTCTACCAGTATCTGTATTCTGAGGTTCTCAGGTTGGAGAGTACAGGGGTGGAAGTAGTATAGTAGGAGTAGTACAGCGAGGCACACAACGTCAAGCGCTTCGGAGTTGTTGGCGCTACGATCGGGTGTTGGCATATCCCCTCTCCACGACTTGTAGCACGATGTAGGCCTCTGCAGTAGTCGGAGTGTAGAAAAACAAATAGTGATTGCAGGAGGGGAGTAGATTCAGCGGTGGGGAGGTTGTTTAGTCAGTTCATAGTAGATGTTTTAGTATAGTAGTAGTGTGTAGTTATGGGGAATATGTGAAGATAGTAGGTTTTGTAGGGGTTGTGAGGGAGTAGTGGGGGGTGGGTGTGGTGAGGTTGGGTGTGGGGGGGGGCCGGGTAAGGTATGTGGTATTTGGTGTTTTATGTTGTGATGGTTATGGTGGTTGTGTGTGGTGGTGGTTGTTGGGGGGTGTGGTGGGTGGTGGTGGAGGGGGTGTGGGGTGTGGAGGTGGGGGTGGGTGGGTTGGTTTGTTGTTGTGGGGTGGGTTGGTGTGTGTGTGGTGGAGATGTAGTGGGTGGGGATGGTGTTGGTTGGTTGGTGGGGTGGTGATGTGGTGGTGGATGGGGGGAGTTATATATATTGTATATGATTTTGGTGGGTTGTGGTGAGGGGGGGCGGTGGTCGTGGTGGGGAGTAGAGAGTGTATGTAATGGGGGGGGAGGGGGGGGGGGGGGGGGGGGGGGGGGGGGTGTGGGGGGGGGGAGTGGGTGGTGGGGTGGGGGTGTAGGGTTGGGTGTTTTTGGGAAGGGTTAGGTGTTGGGTTTGGTTTGGTTGGGGTTGTGTGGGGGGGGTGGTGTGTGGGGGGGGGTGGTGTGGGTTGATTGTGTTATTTTTTTTTTTTTATTTTTTTTTATTGGTGTTTGTTTTTGTGTTTTTTTTTTTTAAATAATTATAGTTTTAAGTTAATAGTATTTTGAGTGAAGGAATTATAATAGTGAAAAAAATAAAGGAAGAGTTAGAGTAATAAGAATAAAAGGTGTGTGTGCGGAGGAGGAGGAGGAGGAGAGGGGAGGGAGTGAATGAAGGGGAAGTATTATAGGATTGGAGAGGAGTTTGGAATGAGAGGGAAATGTGTGGAAGAAGAATGTAATGCAATAAATGTTTTAGGGAAAATGGGAAAGGAGACATTAAGTATCACTTTATCCCTATCGATTTTTTATTTTTAACAGGTTTTCCCGGGGAAACTCTCTTCTTCCCGTGGGTTCTTTCTCCCTTAAATTCCTTTGCACAGGGGATGGGTTAATGGTCTTATTTAAAAAACTACGCCCGGGCCCCGCCATGACCCAAAAGTCTATGGTGGGAAAATATTTGGGAAAAAAGGGGGGGATCAAACCCCGGGATTTTTCGCTTTTAGACGGGCGCGTTTCCATAGACCACCTCCCCACCTGGGGGGTGTAAGGCAGTGTGGCATATTTTTTGTAAGGTTTTCCTAACCTGAGGGGGGTGGTTGATACACTTTACCTGGGACTAGGGGTGCTTGCGGCAATAAACTCACGTTGATAAGCCGGAGTGCGAGAAAAAAAAGCTTGATGAAAAGGTGGGGTTGATATCAAGATTCCCTACAGAAAAAGACATCTAAAAGGAAAATGATGGATGAAATGAAGGGAAAAAAAAAACACAAATTTTTTAAAGGGAGGGGGGGGGAGGGGGGGGGGGGGGGGGGGGGAAGGGGGGGGAAAAAGGGTGGACCAAAAAAGGCAAGGTTTTCCCATTAACCTATGGGGCGTAAGGGACGAGGGCGTAGGACCTCAGCTTCCAAGGGGCAGATATTGGGGCGGCGCAATCTTCTCTCCCCCGTGCTTTACCTTCCCTGACCCTAAAAGGGCAGGTACTCTTTACGCGGGTAAATGGGGGGACTGTACCCAAGCCAGGGGGGGCCCCAAACAGTCACCCTCCAAATGGTAACCACCTCGCGTGTGAAATTGGCTGGGGGGGGAAAAAGAGTGCTCCGACCACTGAGCTAGGACCGCAGGGAGAAATTACTTATCCCGAAAAAGGGTGGCAGGAAAAGGAAAGAACCCCCCCAGAAAAAAGAAGGGGTAGAAAAGGAACTTTTTGAGCAAAAAATGCAAAGGGGGGGATGGGGGTTCCACTAAGACCCGGGTGAGGGATGTTGTGGAGCCACCCACACCCCCTTTTGGGGGAAGACTGCTGGGTTGTATGTAAAAGCAAGCAAACATTATCACACACTTCCGGTTTTTTTTTATCTTGTCTGAAAAAATTTGAACCCACTCAGCTTTTTGGGTCTAGTGAAGTGGCAGGGGGGGGGGGGGGGGGGCAGGAGTGAGAAGAATCCAAACCGCGGCGGGGCAGTGTGGAGACAGCTGCTGTAGTGTGCCAACCGCTTGACCCCTGCAGGTGTGTTGATGTTGCTGGAGTTTGTTCTAGTTACAGTCCGTGTACCCATTAAAGGGAAAGGAAAAGAAGGAAGGTAAAACCCCTCTCCTCCCTTCTCCTGTCTCTCTTTCCCTCTCCCCTCTCCTCTCTTCTCTCCTCCCTTTCTCTTCTCTCCTCTCTCTCTCCTTCCCCCTCTCTCCCTTCTCTTTCTCCTCTCCCTTTCCTCCTCCCCTCTCTCCCCTACTCTCTCCCCAACCTTTTCCCCCCTTTTCTTTCCCCCTCTTTTAGGGGTTTTTTGTTCTGTTAAGTAGTTTTTCTATTAGGGGAAAAGGGAAAGGTAACCCCCTCTCCCCCTTTTTGCTCTTCCAAAGGTCAAGGTTTGTCCATAACCTATATAAGGTCGTAAGGGGAGCGTGATGTCTGAGACCTCAGTCTTCTCAAGGGGTGCCTGCATTTTGAGGGCTGGCGCTATCTTCTTATCCCTCGCTGCTTTACCTTCCCTGAACCCTAAAGAGGGATGGTACTCATTTACGGCTGGTGTCAGCGTGAACTGGGGGACTGCTACCGAAGCCCAAGGCGCGTGCGCAAACAGTACCCATCCAGTTGGTTAACCACTGCTCGAAGCGCTGCTGAACTTGGTTGAGAGAGGTGGGAGAAAATAGGGGAAAAGCTGAGTTGCTCCGTTTCACGTGAGCTACGGACCAGACAGGCAGAAACTCCATACTTATCAGAAATGGATGGCAGGAAGAGAACGAACCTCCGCAGAACAGGAAAGAAAGTTAGCGGATAGAAATAAGAATGGAACTTGTATTGAGCAGGAGAACTGCGAAAGGAGTGGGAAGATGTGTTGTTCACACTGACAGACTCCGGGGTTTAGTTTTAGTAGGGATAGTTGTGGAGACCACCCTCACCCCTTTGGGGAGAAAGATGATGGGTTGTGTCATGTAAAATGCAATGCTTATATTATGCACACACTTCGGTTTAGTTATTATTGCTGCGTCTGATAAAATACTTGAACCCACCGTCAAGTGTTGTGGTTTAGTGATAGTATTTAAATAATACGTAGTGTTGGGGCGGGGGGGGGGTTTGGGGGAGGGGAGGGGCATGGACGTGATGACAGTCAGAATTCCACAACCAGGGGCGGCATGGTCTGTTCATGGGGGGATGACATGCTGCTGTTAGTGGCTAGCACGACGCGCTGTCCTACTGCACTTGTGTGTGGTGGGATAGGTTGGTGTTTGTTTGATTCGCGGGTGTTTTATTTCTTGGGTTCTTGTGTGTCATAGGATGAGGGATTGCGTATTATGGTTGGTCATTAGTTGGAGGTTTATACCCACACTAGCGTCGGCACGCGGAGAGCGTGGTAGAGTTTGGCTGCAGGTAGCGCAGCGGATGCGCCCAGCCGCGCGAGAGGGGGACGAGCGCACGGCGCGCGCGCGATGAGCGCGCACGCGAGTCGGTCTGGGTACGTATAGTGTGGCGGGGGAGGGAGAGAGCGAGCAGCGCGAGCAGCAGCGCGTCCGCGGCTGCCCGTAGGCGCCTTAGCTGATAGAGAGCGGACGCGCAGCGCGATAGCGCCGGCGACGCGCCCCGCGTCGCGAGAGAGCGAGAGGCGGACAGAGAGTCCGTAGCGCGCGAGACAAAGGCTCCGCGCGAGCGAGGCGAGCACGCGAGCGCAAGGGGAGCGACCTCCTAATGAGGATTTCAGCTGAGCCTTTACTCTGCGCGCGAAGCGCCCGCGGCGTTAGCGCGGCGCAGAGGCTGTCCAGAGAGATGCTGAAGGCTCAGAGTCGCGAGAGGAGTACGCGAGCCGGCGCAGAGAGCGTGACGTCTGTAGACCATCATGGGCGCGACGCTCGATGAGACAGAGAGACCGCGAAGTTTCTTCAACGTAATTTTAGTCAGAGATCTCGCCCGCCTCTCTCTTCTCTCTATCTCTCCCTCTTGCTACTTCTCTCTCTCCTCCTTCCTCTCTCTCTCAACTCTCCTCCTCCTCCTCCTCCTCCCTCTCTCCTCATCTCTCTACTCTCTCCTCTCTCTTCCATTTTGCTTTCCCTCTCTCTACCTCCCCCTCTCTCTCTTCTCCTCCCTCTCTCTCCCCCATCTAATTCCTCCTGCTCTTCTCCCTACTCTCTTCTCTCCTCTTCCTCCTTTTTCTCTCCTCTCTCTCTCCTTCCTCTCTCTCTTCTCTCTGTCTCTCTCTCTATTCTCTCATCTCATCCCTCTCTACTCTTCTCTCTTCATCTCTTCTCTTCTTCTCATCCTCTTCTTTTCTCTCTCTCTCTGCCTTCCCTCCTCTCATCTTTCTCCCTTTACTCTTTTCTCCCCCTTCTCTTGCTCCTTTCCCTCTCTCTCTCATCTTCTCTTCTCTCTCTCTCGTTATCTGAAAAAAAAAAGAAATTTGTTTTCTATTACTCTTCATTGTGTAGATGCTCTTTTTTATGACTTTATTGGCTCTTTTCCCCTCTTTGCGTATTATCTGGTGATGGGTATGGGTATTGCACTTTTATTTATTTATGTGTCATTCATTTTGTACATGAGTATAATTAAAAAAGTGTTTGTTGTGATCGTATACATATTTGTTTTGTGCTATGTGAGTATTACATTTATTTAGTATTATCCTGAAATCACCCCCCACCCCACACACACGCACTCACACACACAAACACACCACACACCACACCACACACACACACCACACTCACTCACTCACTCCTCCTCATATTCTCTCCTCAATGACTGTTATTGGGTTTTGAATTTACTTCTTGTTTTGTGTCTTTGTTTTTATCTGTCGTGGATGTAATGGGTATTAAATTTATTTATTATCATGAACATATAATTTGAAACGCAGTATAATTAAAATGATGTGTTGATGGGATCGCATTCTGTTTTGGGAATTATATATTGGTATTATCTCTGAAATACACACACACACAACTCTTGTCTCTCTGTCTCTGTCTCTTCTCTCCACCTATTTATCGTCTTTGCTTCTAGTTATTGTGTATCCTTGGATGAAGGATTCACTTATTTTTTATTTTCAATACTTTATTGGATTGCCTCTGCTAACTTACGTTTTTAAAGTCTGATGCCCTATTTCATTATCTTTATAGTTATGTGTAACAAGTATGGTTGTACATTTGTTTGACATGTGTCTAGATGTGTTGTCTTTATGACTTATTAAGTTTGTGTTGTTGGTTATTTTATTCTTGGCTTTGTTTGTTGTTCTTGTTGTTGTTTGTATTTTGTTTGTTTTTCTCTTTTTTATTCTTCTTCTGTTGTTTGGTTTTTCATTTCTTTTGTTTGTTTTGTTGTTTTGGTTAGGGTTTCTTTTTGGTGGGTGGCGCAGATGGGGCAGGTGGGGGTCGGCTGGGTTTATTTTATTTTTATGGTTTTCTTTTATTTGCTTTGCTTTTGGTGGAGGGGGGTTGGGTTGTTGTTGGGCGTGGGGGGGTGGTCTGTGTTTTTGTTCGTTTTGTTTGAAAAAGGGTTATTTCCCCTTGTTTCGATTGTGAGACTGTATAACGTACGTTGGGCGTTTATTTATTAAGATGTATCCCTAACGGGCGAGGATTCTGGAAGGTAAAAAGCACATGTGTGTATAGTTCATTATCCTCGAAAAATTTATAAAGAAATTTGATCTAATACTAGTCATTTTGTCATTTTCCTCCTCTCTCTCTTCTTCCATCTCTCTCTCTCTCTCTCTTCTCTCTCTCATCTCTCCTCTCTCTCTCTCTCTCTCTTCTCTCTTTCTCTCTCTCTCTCTCTCTCTCTCTCTCTCTCTCTTCGCTCTCTCTCTCTCTCTTTCTTCTCTCTCTCTCTCTCTCTCTCTCCTCTCCTTGATTATATGAGTGCACTTTTTAAATGATGGACCCACGGGCGGGGATTCTTGGATTGCTAAAAAAAGCAAAAATGAGAGAGTATTATTCATTATCTGGAAAAGGAAAAAAAAAGAATTTGTTTCTTATTACCTTCTTACATAGTGTATATGTTCTTTTTATGACTCTTAAATGGCTATTTCTTTTTTTTTTCTTTCTTTTTTTCCGCCTCTTTATTTTGGTTATTGTCTTTGCATTTCCGTGAGTGTTTATGGGTCTATTTGCACTTTTTTTATTGTTATCATGACATTCAATTTGTTACAAATGAGTAGTATAATTAAAAAGTGTTTTGTGTTGTTCGTGTGGCTATGTGAGATATTTCATATTTAGTATTTATCCTCTGTAAAACACCCCTCACCCCCACACAAACATCACAACTCACACACACAAACACAACACACACACCACACACACACACACACACAACACACACACTCACTCCACTCACTCACTCATATTCTCTCCTCAATGCTGTATAGGTTTAGATTTATTCTTTATTTGTTTCTGGTTTTTAATTGTTTTTAGTGACATGTTGTGATATGGGGTATTGAATTTTATTTTCTATTTTCATGACTATAATGTGAAACGAGTATAATCTAAAATGAGTGTTGATGGGATAGGCTCGCAAACTGTTTTGGAATTATCTATTGGATATTATCTCTGAAATACACACACACACACTTCTCTCTGTCTCTCTGTTCTTGTCTCTTCTCTCACCTTTTATCGTCTTGCTTATAGTTTATATAATGTATCTGAATGTGAAGGATTCATATCTTATTAGTTTCTAATTCTTTTATTGGAATTGCTCTCTGTACTTATGTAGTTTTAATTGCTACGTGCCCTATATACAATATTTATAGTTATGTTTGTAACTATGTATTGTACCCATTTGACAATTGTGTAGTGTTTATATTTAATGACGTATTAAGTTTGGTTGTGTTATTGTCTTGGCTATGTTGTTGTTCTATATTGTTGTGTTGTTGTCTGTTTTTCTCTTTTTTATTTTCTATTGTTGGTTTTGTTTTTTCTTTTCTCTTTTGTTTAGTTTGTTGGTATGTTTGTTTCTTGGGTTAGGGGGTTTTTTTTTTGGGGGTGTGGGGGGTTAGGGGGTGTTTTTGTTTTTGGGATTTCTATTTATTTCCTTGCCTTTTGGGGTGGGGGGGTGTGGTTTATTGGTGAGAATACAGGGGGCTTTTCTTCTGTTTTTGAATACCGATAACGGCGGGGGGCTGTTTTGAAAAGGGGTATTTACCCCTGGTTTTCTATTGTAGCGACTCTGTACTGTATAAGTATTGGGTTATTATTTATTAAAAGAATGTTATCCCTAACGTGCGGGGTTGGAAGGACTGGATGTAAAAAGCACAGGTCTGCTTATTTATTATTCCTCGAAATAAATGAATTCTTATTTGTCCATTTGTCTCTCTCTCTCTATTCTCTTCTCTCTTTCACTCTCTCTCTCTCTCTCTCTCTCTCTCTCCTCTCTCCTTCTCTCTCTCTCTCCTCTCTCTTCCTTCTCTCCTTTCTCCTTCTCTCTTCTCTCTCTCTCTCTCTCTCTCTCGCTCTCTCTCT
Source organism: Rapana venosa (assembly GCA_028751875.1). Lineage (NCBI taxonomy): Eukaryota > Metazoa > Mollusca > Gastropoda > Neogastropoda > Muricidae > Rapana > Rapana venosa. The sequence goes on from CM054156.1 coordinate 48,577,437, forward strand.
CTCTCTCTCTCTCTCTCTCTCATCTCCTATGATAGGACTGAGGTCATTTTAATTGTGACCCCACGGGCGGGGAGGAACTGGATTGTAAAATAAAGCAAATGTGTTACTTATTCAAAATCCTGGAAAAAAGATTTGTATTCTGATTTAATAAGAATTGTTTCTATTACTTACAATGTGTATTATATGTTCTTTTTATGTACTTCTTAAATGGCCTTTCTTTTCCACTCTTTATTGTGTGAGTGTGTATGGGTATTGCCACTTATTTTATAATCATGACATTCAATTTAGTTATGCATTACCTTTATGAGTATAATTTAAAAAGTGTTATGTGTATCGTGTTCTTCGCTATTTTTTGTGTTTTTCATTTAGCCCTTTGTGCTATGTGAGTATAGTTTTTATTATTTAGTATTATCCCTGACCCCCCCCCCCCCCACACACCACTCACCACACACAACCACTCCCCCACACACACACCAACCCCCCACACCCACACCCCCCACACCACACACTCTCACACACACAACACTCCCCCCCCATCCCCCCCCACACACACACTTCACACACACACACACATCACTCACTCACTCACTCACTCATATTCTCTCCTCAATAGACTGAGATTGGTTTTAGATTTCTTCTTTTATTTTGTTTTTGTTTTTATTGTTGTGAATGTTATGGTATTGAATTTTATTTCATTATCATGACAGATAATTTGAAACGAGTATAATCTAAAAATGGTGTTGATGGGATGCAAACTGTTTGGGAAATTATATATTGGTTTATTATCTCTGTAATACACACACACACCACCCACTCTCGATGTCTCTTGTCTCTTGTCTCTCTCTCTCCCACCCCCCCCCCCCCCCCCCGCACCTTTTATCGTTATTGCATATAGTTATAATGTTTCCTGATGACAGGATTCATATTTTATAGTTTCAATACTTTATTGGGACTTGCCTCTGTACTTACGTTTTAATGAGAGCCCTATTTCATATCTTATAGTTATGTGTAAACCAAGATGTGTACATTGACAATGTGTAGATGTTATATTTATGCCCTTATTAAGTTTGGTTGTGTTTATTATTTCTCTCTGGCTCTGTTGTTCGTTCTTAGTTTTTGGTTGTTTGTCTGTTTTTTCTCATTTTTATTTTCTTTCTGGTTGGTTTTGGTTTTTCTTTCTCTTTGTTTTGTTTGTTTGTTTTTGGTTCGGGTCGGGTTTTTTTTTTTTGGGGGGTGGGGTGGTTAGGGGGATGTTTTTAGGGATTTCTTTTATTTCCTTCTTTGAGGTGGGGGGGTGGATTGGTTGGGGGGGGGGCTGTTTTTGGAAGAAAAAAGGGTTATTTCCCATTGTTCTATTGTGAGACTGTATAAAGTATGTGGTTATTATTTTAAGTTGTATCCCTAAGGCTGGGGACTGGATGTAAAAAGCACATGTGTGATTATTCTTATCCTCGAAATAAAGAATTTGTCATGTCTCTCCTCTTCTCCACTTTACTCGCTGTTCTCTCTCCCTCTCTCTCACTCTCTCTCTCCTCTCACTCTCTCTCCCCCTCTCTCTCTACTCTCTCTATCCCACCACAGCGTCCTCAGGAATGTCCAGCTCTTGGTCAGCCACGAGATGCGCTGGTGTAGGTGTGGGTTGCCATAGGGACCGCCTCTACCTTGTCCTTCGACCCCTGGTGCGGGGTACGAGCGTGTGTCGGTGGTGGTGTGGGAGGAGGGGCGAGACGGCTACTGCCGAGCCTGGAGGAGTCTGCAGGAGAGCATGGTTGCAAGGTAACGCAGGCTGCAAGGGTTCTCCTTCTCCTTCCTCCTCTTCCTCCTTAGCTTCTGGGGCACGGGATGATAGCCTATGGTCAGACATTGCGCTCGCAATCTGAGACCCGGGTTCGATTCACGTTCAGGGGATAAATTTTTCCCCTGGAGTTTAACATCAGTGTAGACTTCACTCTCCCCACAAAAAGTCCTTCGGATGAGACTATAAACCGAGCGTCGGTCCAGTGTCCTAACGCACGCAGAAGAACATCTTGCGCATACGTTAAATCCTTGTTCCACTTTGTAAGAGTAGGCCATTGATTAACAAGCGGGGATACTATTGATGTGTAAAAATATAAAATTAATAAATGCAACAAAGTGCTGTATTCCATTATCTCGATATAAATAAAAGAATAAAAATTTAAACTAAAAATAAAATAAAAACTATTTTCGTTTGTTCGTGTCCCGTATCTGTCCTTCGGTGGAATGGAAGGACGATGAATTTTCGCATTATTGCTGCTTTTGTATGCAGTTAGCTGTACCCTTGATATTCTGCACTGCACCTTCTCTCTCTGTCTGTCTGTCTGTCTGGTCTGTCTGTTGTCTGTCTTCTACGATCGATCCGTTTTTGTTGTATTTTGATATGGTGGGTGGGGGCGGGGATATCCAGGTTTTTAGCTAAATGCATTTCATTCTTCTTCGAAAACGTATGGGTGCTCTGTGTGGTGTTAACACTGAAATTGATTACCACACAGCTTTTTTAAATCATCCATTGGACTAGTGAAGAGTAAGGTGCTGTTATACAACTGTTTATGAGAGCGCTAGGTCTGCTTGTTGTTGCTTCCCCTTTTCTTTCCCCTTTCCCCCTTCTTTGCCCCTTTTTCCCCCCCCTTTTCCCCCCCCGGTTCGGGGTTACCTGGTACCAAAAATTTATTTTCTCCCGCCCTACCTCCTTTCGCCCGGGTGGGGGGGTCGGCGTTTCGGGGGTGTTGGGGGGGGCCGGTCTGCCCGACCTGGGGATAGGGATGGGGGGGGGGGAATCGTTTTTCTCCTTTTTTTTTTCCCCTTCTTGGGGAAAAGGGGATGTGCCTGGGGGTTTTTAAACACCTGAATTGAACCCGGGGCTTTTTAAATTTTTTTCCCCGGGAAACCAGTGAGATATTTTTTAACAATTTTTGGGGGCAAAAACCGGGTCCCCTTTTAAAACCCTCGCAAAATTTTGGATACAAAAACCTGCCCCTTTTTGGGTAATTCCCCGGGGGGAAAGGATAAAAAAAATAAAAAAAAAGAAAAGTGCTTTTTTTTTTTCTGAAAAAAAAGAATTTAAAACAAAAAAAAAATCTTTTTGTTTTTCGGGGTTCCCTTCTCCCCGCGGGAATGAAGCCTGTTTCGCTTAATGCTGTTTTGGAGATTCCTTCTTGTTTTTGCCCTTTCCTTTTTCGCGGGTTTTTTGCTGTTGTTTGTTGTCTGTTTGCCTGTCTGCCAAAAAGGAAAACCGTTTTTTTTTTTATTTGGGGGGGGGGGGTTAAAGGGTGGGGGGGGGGGGGGGGGTTTCCGTTTTACCCAAAAGTTTTTTTCCTGAAAAAGTGGGTTTTTGGGGGTGCCTGTTTTGATTACCCCCCCAGCTGGGAAACCCCCCCCGGAGGGCTGGTGTTGTTGTTGCTCTGTTTAGAAAATGTCTAGCAGGAAAAAAGTGAAGGGCTCTTGTTGTTGCTCTTTTAGCCAATGTCTAGTCACGAAGAAGAAGGCTGCTGCTTGTTGTTGTTTCTGTTTAGCCAATGTTAGTCAGCGAGGGAAGTGAAGGCTTGGCTGCATTTTTGTTGCTCTGTTTAGCCAATTCTAGTCAGCCGAGGGAAGTGGAGGCTGCTGCTTTTGTTGCTCTGTTTAGCCAATGTCTACCCGCGGGGAAAGTAAAGGGGCTGGCTGCAGGTTTTGCTCTGACCCTTAAGCCAATGTCTAGCCCAGCGAAAGGGGAAGGCTGCTGTGGTGTTGCCTGTTAGCCATGTCTAGTCAGCGAGAAGGGTGAAGGCTGGCTGCTTGTTGTTGCCTGTTTAAACCCAAATGTCTAGTCAGAAAAGGAAGTGAGTTTGGTGCTGTGTTGCTCTGTTTTACCAATGTCATCAGCGAGGAAGTGAGGCTTGTTAGTTGTTGCCTGTTTTAGCCAATGCCCTGGGTCAGCAGAAGTGAAGGCCTGCTGTTGTTGTTGCTCTGTTTAGCCAATGTCAAATCACGAGGAAGTGAACGTGCTTGTTGTTGCCCCATGTTTGGGACCAATGCATGTGCGAGGTGAGCGGCCTGCTTGTTTGTCGGGGGGCTATGCCCCTTAGCCAGATGTCTGTCCGGACAGGAGGTGCGCTTGGTTGTTTGCTCTTAGTTGGGGGGAGCAATGTTTCAGGCGAGATGGAAGGCTGGCGTGG
>CM054156.1:48586608-48592106 GCA_028751875.1 Rapana venosa
ATCTTTTGGCCAGAGAAGATCTCCAATGAGACCTATCTACGGAGGTGCAGGCAAGAGGACATGGTAACCAAATCATCACAGACGGACGGTGGAAGGGAATTGGGATATCCTCCGAAGAGACCCATACTCAATCACAAGAACAGCATTGCACTGGACCCCAGAAGGAAGGAGGAAGGAAAGGGAGGACCAAAAGCAACGTGGAGGAGGACTGTACAAAGTGAGATGAAGGCCCATGCAGCACTCTTGGGGAACAGTGCCTAGGTTGGCCCAGATAGGCAGGAGTGGAAGCGCTTTGTTCTGACCCACACACTCACTAGGGTGTAATGGTTAATGATGATGAAAGAGAGGCAAGTTACAGGTCCCTAACTGCTTTTTTCTGAAGAGAAGCAAGCCACAGGTCCCTAACTGCTTTCTTTTGAAGAGAGAAGCAAGCACAGGTCCCTAACTGCTTTCTTTCTGAAGAGAAGCAAGCCCCAGGTCCCTAACTGCTTTCTTTCTGAAGAGAAACAAGATACAGGTCCCTAACTGCTTTCTTTCTAAGTAAAGAGAAACAAGATACAGGTACCTAACTGCTTTATTTCTATCTAAAGAGAAGCAAGCCACAGGTCCCTAACTGCTTTCTTTCTGAAAAGAAGCAAGCAGTGACAGGTCCCTAACTGCTTTCTTCCTAAAGAAATAGAAGCAAGCCACAGGTCCCTAACTGCTTTCTTTCTGAAGAAAGAGAAGCAAGACACTGAGGGGCTTAATTAAAGTACAGAAAAGAGACGTTGACATCGCAAGCCCCCACCACACTGCCGGCTGCTTGCCGCCAGCTACAGCGGTATGTATTATGGCTCACCCCTTGTTGCAGCCACTGCAGCCAGAAGGGACAGGAGGAGTTCTGCAGGCAGAGTGCGGAGGCCAGGCAGAGGGTGGCCCGGGATCTGAGGGAGGAGCTGACCCGGGCTGGCGGGCAGGGCAGGCTGGACCCCCACAGGCTGGGTCAGCAGCTGCACGCCTGCCTGCTCTCCCTCTGTGGGGGGTGTGCCGGCGCCGGTGAGACCAGGGGTGGTGGTGGTGGTGGTGGTGGTGGTGGTGGTGATGGTGGTTGGTGGTGGTGGTGGGGGTGGTGGTTGTGGTGGTGGTGGTGGTGTGGGGTGGTGGTGGTGGTGGTTGTGGTGGTGGTGGTTGGGGTGGTTGTGGTGGGGGTGGTGGTGGTGAGGTGTTTTAGGTGACACTAGCAGAGAATTATAAATTGTTAGTGTTTTGAAAGATGCGTCGATAACGATGAGAGGGATTAGTTTGTAAACAGTAGTAGACACACAGCACACACAGACACACACACAGACACACAGAGACACCACACAGACCCCACAGACACACACACACAGACACACTCTCAGACACACACAGCACACACAGACACAGACACAGACACACAGACACAGACACACACCAGCAGCACACACAGACAACACACACAGACACACACACAGAACAAAACACACAGACACACACACACAGACACACACACAGACACACTCTCAGACACACACAGATACACACATACAGACACACACTCAGACACACACACAGACACACAGACACTCACACAGATATAGATAGATAAATAGATATAGATAGATGGACTATATATATAAGAGAGGAGAGATATATAGATAGAAAGATAGATAAATGATAGGTAGATAGATAGATAGATGATAGACAGACAGATAGGTAGACAGATAGATAGATAGATAGACAGATAGATACATAGATACATAGATAGATGCATACATACATAGATACATAGATAGATAAATACATAGATAGATACATACATAGATAGATACATACATAGATAGATACATACATTACATACATACATAGACACATAAATAGATAGATAGATAGATAGATAGATTGGGATAATAGTTTAAAAAAATTAGATAGATACATAGTACATAGAAATAGTTTAAGATTACACCCCCCGGGGGACCCCCGGGGAAATGCTTGCAAAGCGGGGGGCCCTTTTTGAAAAGAATGGGGTCTCTGCCCCCCAAACCCAATGTTTTAAAGGGCGACAAAGGTTTGGGAACCCCTTTCCCCCCAGGAAAGGGGGTTTTGGGAACGGGAAAACCCAACCCTGTTCTGTAAAAAAACATTTGTTACGGAAACAGAACAAAAGAAATAAACAATACGGGGTTTTGTGAGGGGGCCCCCAAGAGTCACGGAAGATGCTCGTATAAAGGGCAGGGGTGAAAGCCAAAGGAAGCCACTGACGGGAAAGATGGAAGTTTTTAAAGCGCCAAAAAATAAGCCCAAAAATGGGGATTCTGGAATGGGGGGGGGGGGGGAGAACCAGGTTTTTGGGAAACAAAAAAAACTAGGCAAGTTTACAGAAGGATGAGACGCTACAATTTGCATATTCTGGGAATCGGGTGAAAGCCAAATGGACAGATCGGGCAAATAAGACCAGCACAGGAGGGGAACAGTGCTGAACAGGGTGGGAAATGAGGGGGCCAAACCCCATGAGGGAGTAGAATTTATCATGAAGAAAGGAATGGGAAAAAATCCTATGGAGGGGAAAACCCTATCCACAGCGGGGGATTAATGAGGAAAAAAGAAAGGAAAGCATGCTAATAAACCCCAATCATACAATGCTATCAACCCCCAACAAAAGTGGAGAAGAAAACAAAAAATACCTTTTATGAACAATTACAGGCTGAAATGGAAAACACACCAAAAACCCTTTACATGGGATAGGATTGGGGGCCCCAAAACCAAAAATCGGGGGAAAAGACAAAAACAAATCAAGAAAGAGCCCAAAGGGAAAAGAAGGGGGTGGCAGCAAAAAATGACAACGGGGAAAGATTGGTGGGTTTTTGCCCTGACAAACAACCCGGGCCCTTTTGGGGGGACATTAATTTGCACAAACCCCGAGATCCACAAGCTTACCTGGTGTTCCCCCCAAAGGAAAAAGACAAAAAAAACCCGTTTGACCACCTGGATGATCAATGGGGACAGGAGGAAAAATCGCTCCCAGATGTAAAAAATTAAGGGGAGGAGCCAATGTTTTGGGGGGTGATCACCACCCTTTTCACGGGAAACCCCAAAAATGAAGCTGAGAAAAAACGGATCTTGGGGAAAAAAAAGACAACAAAATTTTTTATGTTGGGGAAAACTGCGAACACCAAAAAAAAAAGGGGGCTTTCACCCTTTCCCGGGTCAAAAAACAAGTTCCAAGCACTTTGGGGGATTTCTGAAAACCCCACAAACCTTCCAACGAATTTAAAATAAACACCCTGTGGGGAAAAAAGTAGGAAGCCCACACACAAGCCCGCGAAAAAGTGCTTAGGGGCAGAAAACAAAAGGAAGGGGGAAAAATATTTGGGTTTCAGCAAACACCTGGAAAACCATTGAGAAAATAGGGGAATGAAGAAGAAAATCTTTAAAAGACAAAATCAAAAGCGGAAAAGAGAGAGGGAAAACAAAATACAGAGAAAAAAACCAATACTGTGAAGAGGGAAAGAAAAAAACAAAAAGCGAAACCCACTGGATGATATTCAAGACAAGCAGAGGAGGGGGCCCCCGCAAAGGGGAACCCAAAGGGGGTAAGGGTATAAGATCACTAAGACTGCAGGGCAAGTACGGAGCCCCACCCGAAACACCAAACCTAGATTTAAAAAAGGCCAAATACTTACCACAAAAGCAGAAAAAGATTTCAAGGGCAGAAAAAATTTCAAAAAGGAAAAAATTTTCAACAGACCCCCACCCAAAAGGGAAAAGGGGCAGACCGGTGATTTCAATGTGAACACTCCCCACCAAAGAAGGAAAGATTATTCCCGCAATAGCTCTCTCAAGAATGGGAAAAAAACCCCTGGCCGGACAACCCCAACGCAGAACTTTTTAAGGCAATCCCGAATTTGCATCTAAAGTACTTCACCACTCTTTTTCAAACTAAATGGGGAAAACGCTACCAGCAGATTGGACGAAAAAAAACCCTTTAAGATCCCCAAAAAAAGGAGCCCTGAAACAATTTAAAAAAATTTGGGGAAAAGGGAAACACTCTGTTTTTGTTCCCCGCAAGATTTTGGGAAAGAATCATCATCGGACGAATTTTTCAGAGGTAGTGGGCCAAAAACTCAAAAAAGGGAAAAGGCAGGGGTTTTTAAACCCGGGAAAAAGATGCATTGAACCCGTCTTAACCCTTTCCAACATCCCTCGAACAGGCAAAGGAATGGAAAAGGGAGAGACCCGCCCGTATATCAACTTCGTGGGGTTTTTAAAAGCCCTTTTTTAAAAGCATTTTATCGGGAAAATTTTATGGCGCAAACCCCCGAGGGATAGGGAAATTTTACAGGGGGTTTATCCAAGTCCCTTAAGAGCTTCTTTCAACAACTTCACTTCAGAGTAGGAAACAGGTCAAAAACCCCAAACCGGGGGTCAGCAAGGCTGCCCCCGGGCGCATACTTTCAACCCCGACAATGATTGGGTGATGAGACAAACCAAAAGCTGACCATCCGGGGGGGTACAGGGTGGACCCCCTTTTCAACGCTTGAAGGGCCCAATTTTGCCCAAAGATCTGGCACTGCTCTCCATACCCACCCTCACATTCAAGGGGAAAACATCCCCCCTCTCAGCCTTTTGCACGGGAAGTAGGCCTGGGGAAAAACAATCAAAAAGAAGAAGAGGTGATGACAAGAACGTTTTAGAACCCCTCACCGGGGGCACATGAATTGGGGGAAGGGTTTACCAAAAAGAAGAGTTCACGTACCTCGGGGCACTGTTAGGCCCTGACGGCGGAGGGAGGGAGCCCCATCAAAAACCCGGGTTAGATAAACAAGAAAAGCTTATAGAAAAACTTTAAAAAGGTGTGGAAATCGTCCCCGTACAGGGACCAGAACCAAACAAAAACTATACCCGAGCTGTGTTTCTTTCCACCCTTTTTAAAGGCCTCCCTATGCTGGGGGGGTGACTGAGAGTGACCCCCGGGCAAAAATTCCAAATTCCACCCCGAAGAAAAATCAGAAAATCTTTTCGCATCTTCTGGCCCCGAGAAACCACTCCAACCAAGAACTTTTTGCCCTTGCAACCAAGGGAAAACTGGGGCAACCCTCTTTATGCATAGGGATGGGGGTTGGGAAAGGGGTTTTCTGCCGTGGGGGAAAAGGGAAACATCGGGCCCCCAAAAGCCCTCCACTGGACACCAAAGGCGAAACGCAAAAAGGGGGACGACCCAAGAACACTTGGCGCGGACTGTTTAAGGGCTGAAGAAATTTTCCAAAATTTCCTGGGGAAAACCCTTCGGGGAAACTGGGGCCCAGGACGACAGGGGTGGGGAAAATTTTGTTTTTCCCCCTTACGGGCCAAAAAGGGGCAAAGGCATAAAAGTTTATGAAATTAAAACATTTGATACACACACCCCCCTTTCCCCCTTCCCCGTGCTTTGGCGCCACGGCCCCCCCTTCCCCCCCCCCCCCTCTGTCTCTCTCTTTTCCCCTCTTTTTCTCTCTCTC
>CM054156.1:48592606-48622606 GCA_028751875.1 Rapana venosa
TTTTAACATCCCTGTTTTATCACTTACGGGTAGAGGGAAGCAACCGCCTAGTTAGACCTCGTTTGCGAGGAGGGGAGGCTGGCCAAGTCAGTCTGCTTGTCATGCAGCCATACCCCTGATCACTGACCCCTCCACATCTTCCTTGTCCGGCCCTGGTGCTGGTCATGTTGTTTCTGTCTCAACATGTGTCTGATAGTAGAACGAAGACATTGATAGGATATGCAACAGGGAGACTTGAAGGTTTCTCTTTCTGATGATGCATAATGCTTGGCTGTTGCAATGGGCTTTTTACAGGGGTGTAAAACGAACTATTCTCAAAGTGCAAAACTAGCTTCTAGGCAGGGGCTATAAGCCCTGTGAAGCAGGGGCAGTGAAGGGGGGGCGTTGCTATGATGGATGGATGGATGGATGGATGGATGGATGGATGGATGGATGGATGGATGGATGGATGGAGGAAGTGTGGGGAAGGAGTTAAAGTGCTGTAAGGATTTGAAATGCTATGCTGAGGTTGTCTTCATGCAGCCATGGCCAGCTCTTAGTGTAGCCACCTGCATTCTCCTCGAAGGAGACAGAAGAGGCCTGAAGTCGGTGGACATCAGCGTATAATTATGGTGAGATACTTGAACAGTTCTGACCAAGATACAAGATACAACATACATGTATTTTTCACTTACATAATTGTGGGGGAAACTATTTCTCCACTAAACTACACGAGGTAAAACACACAAGGTCATTCAACACGACATCTGGCTTTCAGCCTGTTGACAGCCGGTGTGTCTTTGCTTTCAGCCTGTTGACAGCCAGTGTGTCTTTACTTTCAGCCTGTTGACAGTCAGTGTGTCTTTACTTTCAGCCTGTTGACAGCCAGTGTGTCTTTACTTTCAGCCTGGTGACAGCCAGTGTGTCTTTGCTTTCAGCCTGTTGACAGCCAGTGTGTCTTTTCTTTCAGCCTGGTGACAGCCGGTGTGTCTTTGCTTTCAGCCTGTTGACAGCCAGTGTGTCTTTACTTTCAGCCTGTTGACAGCCAGTGTGTCTTTGCTTTCAGCCTGGTGACAGCCAGTGTGTCTTTGCTTTCAGCCTGGTGACAGCCAGTGTGTCTTTGCTTTCAGCCTGGTGACAGCCAGTGTGTCTTTGCTTTCAGCCTGGTGACAGCCAGTGTGTCTTTGCTTTCAGCCTGGTGACAGCCGGTGTGTCTTGACGGTCTGGGGATGATTCCCAGGCGTGAGAAGTCAGACACGGCGCTGTATTCTGGATGATTCCCAGAGTATTAAGTTAGGGAACGCCTAACACCAATAACACAATAATAATAATAATAACAACAACAGTAACACAACGACAACAACAACAATAAAAGCCACAGCAACACAACAACAATAACAACTACAGCAATGCAATAGCAACAACAATAACAACAACAGTAACACAATAACAACATCAACAATAACAACCACAGCAACACAATAAGAACAATAACAACCACAGCAACACAATAACAACAACAATAATAGCAACAGCATTACAATAAAAAAATAACAACAAGCACAGCAAAACAATAACAATAACAACCACAGCAATACAATAACAACAGCAATAACAGTTACAGCAACACAATAACAACAACAATAACAGCCACAGCAACACAATAACAATAACAACAACAACAATAACAGCCACAGCAACACCATAACAATAACAGCAACAACAATGACAGCCACAGCAACACAATAACTAACCTAGCTTCTGCAGAAGATGCCTGTGCTGACCCACAGGGTCTGGCTGTAAAGTCAGTCTCCCCCCAGCTTTGTTTACATTTACTAACGTTTCCCTGCAGTCACATAGCGGCTACCTTCACGGGTGGCCAGAGTGGGTTGCATGAAGGCAAAGTCTCACCCTGGGTGAACCTGAGAGCTGAGGTCAGAGACAAAGAACAGAGGAACACAGAGGAAGGGGGTCTGATGACCTGGAGCGGGGGCAGAGTTTGACCACCGCCTTGCACGCCACGCTGGCATTGTGCTGTGGCCCTGGGCTCTGAACTGCCGTTTCTGGGTGTGCAGAGTTTGACGCGGGTGGAGCCATTGGGGTGGACATCGAGGTCAAGGTTCGAGCCATGGACTCTTTGTTGAAGGTGTGTAGAGAAGCCATGCCCCTGTTTCTGTCTTCTTCCTGTCCTAATTGTTTGCTAGAGAGACGACTCAGTCTCTGCCATGAAGGCAGCAGTACGCTACACGCTTTCTCTAAGTCCCTGCAGAACTTGAGGGTCTCTGGTGTGTGTTGGGCGAGAAGCTGATGAAACGCGTGTTGCCGCTACCTGCTTCACGAGTTCCTCGCCCATCAAGGGCGGCGGTCAGCCCAGATCCTCGTTCTGGTTCCGTGAATGTTACACCACTGATACATTATTTTTTCATTCTGGAACTTGTCAGATTAACTTGACTTGACAAGACTCTGTGTGACCTGACTCGTTTTGATCCAGATTGATTTCCCCATCTCTCTGCGCGCCCTTACCGCTGGGTGTGTAGTGCCAGGTCTTCTCCTGTGCTGGTCTGTCTGTCACTCTGCAGGAGATCTGCCTGCTGCTGGCCTCAGCCCACACATTCCCACTTCAGAGCAGCTCAGTTCATTGTACACGTGGCATGCTGGGCATGTCCGTGTTTCTGTAACCCACCTCACTCTGACATGAATGACTGGATCTTTAACCTGCATATTTGATCTTTTACGTCTCGTTATACACACAGGGGATGAGGGCACTAGCAGGTTTGCACTTGAAGTCAACTTGAGAGATCTTTAAAAAATCGTTACACTGAAGTCACCAGACGCTGTTGCTGAGACTCGAACCCATGATTTCATGGACCTGTGGGGTGGAAGTCAAACGGTCTTCATGAAACCCCACACACCAAACACTCGGCTGTAGCATAGGATTGAAACTTGATTTGACTTAACCCAACCTGACATGACCCTACACGATCCGTCTCGACCCCGACCCCGACCCCGATCTGACCTGACCTGACCTGACCTGACTGACCTGACCCGACCTGACCTGACCTGACCCGACCTGACCCCGACCTGACCCGACCTGACCTGACCTGACCCGATCTGACCCGACATGACCCAACCTGACCCAACCTGACCTGACCTGACCTGACTGAGGACTGCAAGCTGGCTGAAGGAGTCAGTGCTCTGCGGTGTGCAGGCCACTCTCAAGCCCTGGGTGTCGGGCAAGTTCCGGGCCAGCCTGTCCCTCAGCATCGTGGTGGCCTCTGCCGGCGTGGACCTGACTGGCTGGGTCATGAAGACCGGCTTCCCCCTGTCCATGACCTCCAACTTCACCCAGTTCCCCATCATCTCCAGGTGCGTCCATCAATACCACTAGCGAGGGGCTGGCGGGGGATGGGGGGGGGGGGGGTTGGTTGGTGGGTTGGTGGGTTGCTTTTTTGTTTGGAGGTGGGGGTGGGGTGGCTTTTGGGGGGTTTGTTTGGTTTTGTCTGTTTGTTTTTACTATCTTTTCTTTGACGCAGAGAAACCTGTCGCGACTTGGCAAATGGATACGATACGAGACAATGCAATGTAATACAATACAATACAATACAAAGGTTATGCACATCCAAAAGTAATCTACCTATTGATACCCTTCATTTCCAAAGGATTCAAAGAAATGAGGCATAGAACACAAAATTCGATAGTGGTGATACTGATGATGAATTTCACTACGTTTTTGTTTTCTGCTTTTCAATGAAACTTGTAAAGGTTGTTACTGAAGCATTATGTAAAAAATCCAAATACTTAAGGACATGAAAAAAACAACTCTTTTTTTATCAAACAGGAAGATTCCGCTCATTTTTATTCAGCTGATAAATGTTTTGAAATATACTTTAAAAAAAAAAAGAAAACTGTGCTAGACTTAAGTCAGAAGCAACTTACAAGAAATCTCAGCACCGTAGGCCCCCCCTGATCCAAAAAAAGCCCGTAAATGGATGCAGGGGTGGGGGGGCGCGCAGGGAAAACCCCGGGGAAAGCAGATACCCGGGAAGTAATGAAAAGTAAAGACACCTCACTCTGCTGACATACACCCCGGGGAAAGGGGAAAGCTTGCTTGGGGGAACCCGGCCCGAGGGGCAAAAGCAATTTTGAAAACGCGTTGAAACCCAAAGGGAAATGTCTTTCAAACAAAGTCCCAAACTTTTGTAGCCAAACCAGAAAACCCCCCTCCCACTTTGAAACGGCGGAACTTTGGCGGTTTTTTGGGAAAAACGGGGACTCCCTGGGATCACCTTTTGGGCCCCAAAACCACTTTCCCCGTTCCCCCCCACCCCCCAAGAACTGGCTCAGCAGGGAAACAGGTGCCCCCTTTTTTCCCCAACAGAGGAGCTAACAGGGACAGGAAAGGACCCCAGCTCTGCACGTCAAGGGTGGAAAGGGGGGAAAACCTTTTCAACTCTGCAGACGTCCCCGGGCCTCCGGGCGGGCCCAATCGGGGCATTTTAAAACTTTTTCGTCCCAACGCTCAGAAAAAGTAAACCGGAAAAGGGCCTGAACAAATTAATTTGGTGGGACTGAAGGCCCCCAGGGTCCCCAAGAGCTTGGCCCCACAGCAGGGCCCGTAGGCCAGATATCCCGGCCCGTCTTCAGGTTTTGGGGGTTTTTGGGGAGGGCAAAGGCCCTTAGGGGGAAGGTTTTCCCCAGTCATTTGGGGGGAAATGCCCCAGGGGCACCTACCGAAACACCAATGTGGAATTTGGTTTAACATGAATTTTGATTCTGGGGTCTGCAGGTCCAGTTCCCCCAGTTTTAAAAATGGTCACTTGGTCTTTTTCCCCTTGGGGGGAAAAGGGATTTTGGCAGTAGGGGGTTTTTTATGGTTTGTTAGTAAAATTAAATAGTAGTTAGAAAATAGTGGTATATTTGTATAGTAGTAGGATAGTTTTAAATTTGTAGTAGCATAAATAAATAGTAAATGGTAGTGGGTAGTGGAAGTAATAGTAGTAAGTAGTAGTATAGTAGTAGGAGGGAGTAGTAGTAGTTTGATAGGGAAGAGTAGTTTGTAAAAGGGAAGTATTTAGTAGTGGAGGTAGAAAATTTTTAGGAGAGAAATAGTATAATAGTAAATAAATAAGGGGAAGTAGAAATATAGTTTGAAGTGTAGAAAGTAATAAGGAAGTAGAAAGAGGTAGAAAATGTATTTGTAGAAGGGGGTTTGTATTTGGTGTTTGTAGTAGTGGTTGGGAGTAGGGATTTGTAAGAGTTTGTAAAATGGAAATAGTAGTGGTAAAAGTAGAAGTATGTATAAATATGTAAGTAAGTGGGAATTTTTTAAGAAGTAGGGGAAAATTTAAGTAGGGGCGTAGTGGTAATAGTGGGAGTAGTAAGTAGTAAGTAAATGGAAATTTTAGTAGTAGTGTTTAAGAATTTGTAAGGATAGTTGGTAAAATTTGTAGGTAGTAGTATAGTATAAGGAGGGAAATAAAATAATAAGTAGAATTTGTAGCAGTAGTAGTTTGGGAGTAGTAGTTTGTAGTAAAAGTAAATAGATGGCAGTAGGTAGTAGTTTGTATAGTTAGTAAAGGTTAGTGGAGTAGAAAGGTGGCAGAAGTATATAGTAGAGGGAATTTGGAATTTGGGGTGTCATCCTTTCGGGGACAAAGAGGGAAGCTGCGGAAACTTCTTTTCCCTTTTTCTGTGGTTAGGGGCAGAGTGCGGGGGATCTCTGCTCCAAGGGCCCGCGCGGGAAAACTTGACCCCTCCCCGCATGCATCCGTTTAAAAGCTTTTCCCCTCCTAAAGTCACCAAAAGACCAATAACTCCAAATTTACATTGGAACTATGGCCACACACCCCATTTTTAAAATGGGCCCAGGAAACTCTAACATTTGGGCTAAGGTCACACTTTACATTGGGGCTAGGGCCCACAAACTCTTTCATTGGACTATGGCCAAAAAACTTTTCAAATTTGGAAAAATGGGCCCCAATCTTCATTGGACTATGGCCACACTCAAAATTGGACAAAAGGGCCAAAACTTTTTATTGGACTAAAGGCCCACATTACATTGGACTATGGTCCCCCACTTTACATTTGGGCTTTGGGCCCCACTTTTCATTGGCCAAAAGGGCACACTCTACATTGGACTAAGGTTTTCCCCACTAGGGGCCCAAATCTACAAATTGGGCAAAGGCCACACCTACATTGGGCAAAGGCCACACTCTACATTGGACTAGGGCCCCCACCTACAATTTTTCTAAAGGTCATGGGGCACAAATATGGTTCACAAAAATCTAAAAATTTTCCAAAAGGCCCCCAACCCACTTTTTACATTTTGGGCCCCACTCTAAAAACCTTTGGGCTTTTGGGGGCCCCACTCAAAATTTTGGGCCCCATGGACCCCCCACTCAAAAATGGACTTTGTGGGCCCCTACCCACTTAAAAAATTCCCCTGGGGTTTTTAAATTTTCCCCCCCTGTTTTTTGGGATGGAAAAACCTGGACCTGGAGCTGATTCCTAAACCCAGCTGGAGGGTGGGGGGATGGGGGGAAATCCAGTTCTTCCTCAGGGGCTGCAAAATACCATCTTGGGGACTAAAAGGCCGCGGCCCAAACAGCACCAGGCTGTGGGAGGGGGTGCGGAGGGGAGGACCCTTTACCCTTCCCCCTTCCTCAACCAAGGGGGAAAGGATGGTGAGTTTGGGCCCCGGGCCCCCCCCCCCCCCTCCCCCCTGTCTTTGACAAATTTCCCTTTTTCTCCTTTGTTTTGTTGGTGGGGGGTTGGGGGTGGTGGTGGTGGTGGTGGTGGGGTGGTGGTGTGGTTTGGTTTGGGGGGTGGGGGGGTGGTGGGTGGTGGTTTGGTTTGGGGGGGGGTGGTGGGTTGGGGGAGTTGGTGGTCGTCACCCCCTGAATTAAACCCCGCTTTACCCCCCCCCCCTTTAAATCCCGTTAGTTTTAAAAATAAATGCAGGCTGGTGAGGGATGTAAAGGGGGGTAAATTTTAAAAAATACACCTCCTTTTGGGGGGGGGGGGGGGTGGGGGGGGGGGGGGGGGGCGGGGAGGATAGGGGGTGGGCCAAAGGGGGTGGAAAGGGGGTTAGGGGTTAGAGCCCTTTTCTGTCCCGATACTGACGGCCCCCGGATCGAACTAGGGAACCCCGGCGCCGTTTTGAAGGGTTTTTTCCTAGGAGTTTCCCCAAAACGGGACCAACCCCCCCCCCAAAAAATCCTTTAGATTAAACAAAAAACCAAGTCCCCTGTGGAAAAAAGCACAGCAGAAACCAAATTTCACAAAAAACGTTTAAAAAAAAACCCCGTTTTCCCCCTTTGGGAAGAAATGGACCCCCTTTTTGCTTGGGAAGACAACATTCCAAACCCGCATGGGACAACAGGCGGGGTGTTCAACACCTTTTCCCGGGGAGGAACAAAAACCACTGTCAGGGGGGAAAACAGTGGGGCCCACAAAACCTTTGCCCCTGGTAAACGAGCCCCTAACTCTTGTCCCCGGGGAAACAAAAAAACCCCCCCCTTCCCCCCCACCACCCCAAAACCCGACCATGGTACACGCCCCATAACTCCGACTTCAAGGATTTGTCTCCTTTAAGAAAAGGGCAGGTTGCCCAAAGTTTAAGTTTTCAGGCCCGGCAAAGTCCCAGCCAAGGGATCTCAAAGCAAAGTAGAAAAGTCCGAAAATCCTTCTGGGGCCTTTCCCCGACAGTTTTTTCTTCCAAACTGACCCCAACCCTTTGGCCTTTGGGTCAACAACAATCAAAAAAAAAATGCTGGGGCATTCGTATCTCTTCCTTTAAGATGCAAAAGGGAACCCAAATTTGGGGTTGAATTTTACAAAACTCTTTTTTTATTGTTGTTGTTGTTTTTTGCTGTTGGTTTTTGCTGTTGTTGTTGCTGGTTGTTGTTGCTTTTGTTGCATGGGACTTTTTTAGCTAAAAAAGGGGGGGTAAGGGGCCCCAGAGTAAAGCAATCAGCCTCCCCTTTAAAACACACCCAGGGAGTCACTGGTTAAAGGGGGCAAAAAATTTCCCCAAAAGGGGTTAGGGGAACCCCCGACAACCCGCCGGTATTTTTTTTCTCCCCAGCCCCCTTGGCCCCCGATGGCAACGAAAAGAAGCCCGCACCCTGGGAAACTCCCATAAAAATGAACCCTTTTGGTTGAAACCCCAATTCCCCCTCCCATTTAAGAATTTCCAAACTCAAAATTGGGTTAACCTTTTTAATTTTTTTTAAAAGGTTTTATTGCTGGGGTTTGGGCTGGGATTTGTTTTCCCCCATTTTGGGGTTGAAAGTTTTTGTTTGGGAATTGTGTGCTAAAACTTTTTTGCCCTTTCCCCCCCAAAAACCCCTTAAGGGACCCCGAGTTGGAGTCGGGGGCCCCCAAGTTTCCCCCTTTAACCGTTTTGGGGAGAAAACCAGGGCCCAATGGGGTTTAAGGGAAAATTTTTGGGAGTTCACGAAAAAGAAACCCACAAACAAAAAAGAGCCCCAGGAAAAACCTAGAAAAAAGCCCTCAGAAGGGAAAGGAAAACAGGGCAGGCCAAAAAAAAAAAATGGGAAAAAAAATGGGGTGGCGTGGGCCTTTTGGGGCGACGGGCTCTTCCCCCCGGGGGAAAAGAGAAACACACGCAGGGGAAAATTTTGTGCTTAAAAAAAGGTTTAAAAAAATTTTAAAATAAATTGGGTCCCTACCTTTTTGGCCTAAAATGGGTTTTTTTACCTTTTGGTCACAAAAAACCCCATTCTCCTGGGGTTTTCCCTAACAAAAATTGGGCCGAAAAAAAACCCTGAATAAGGGGGAAAAAGGGCAGACCAAAAAAAAAAAAAAAAAAAAAAGGGGTGGCCTGCCGGGGGCGTGGTTTCCCCGGGGTACCCCAAACTCACAGGCCAAAAACCTGGGATTGGTTTGGGTTTAAAAAAATTAAAAAAATAAAAAAAGGGCCCCCTTTTGGTTTTTTAAACCGCCTTTTTACTTCGGCTTCCGGCCCGATTTTTTTAAAGGGGCCTGCACTTCCCCAAAGGCGGGGGGGGCGGGCCCGTCGGCTTAAATGGGGGCTGATGGACCCGCCCGACGGCCGGCCCAAAATTGAACTGGGGGTTGGGCCCCGAAAAGACGACTGGCTGGCTGACGGACTGCCCGCCCGGCTTTTTGGGTGGCTTCGTTCCCCGGCTGGGTCGGCTGGGGGGACCTGTCTGGCTGACTGAGGAAATGACCAGCCAGACTGACTGACTTTACTGGCGGCTGCTGACTTTTACTTTACTGAGACTAACTGACTTGCTGACTTGACTGACTGAACTGGCTGGACTGTCGACTTTTAAAAAGGGCGACTGACAAACAACTTAACGCCAAAACCTTTTTTTCTATTCTTTTATTTCGAGGGGTAATGGGAAAAAAACACTCGTGTGCCCTTTTTTTAAAAATCAAGTCCCCATGGGGGTATGCAGAAATTTTTAGATTTTTGCCCCCCCAAAACCCAAACCCGCACATAAAAAGTCCAAATCTTCCCAAAAACAGAACAGGTTTTTAAGTGTGCGCAAGAATTATGTCGCGTTTTGCATACGGGGGCCTCGTTAAAATCTCATCCTAAAAAAATTTTGGAGGAGTGGGGGTTGACACTGGGTGGTAAACTCCAGAGGAAAAATCCCCTTTAGCGAGATTTGAAAACCCTTCTTCAAAGAACGTCGGGGCACCCAGGGGGAGTGAGTGACGGGCCTAAACCCGCTGACCCGACTGACTGACTAACTTTAATAAAAGAATGAAAGGGTGGGAAAACCTACCAGCTTTACTTTACGGGCGGACTAACTGAATAAATTTAATGAATGAATGGAAAAGACCCACCAGCTACTGGGCTTTTTTGACTGACGACCCGACTTTACTGCCCGACTAAATGACTTTAAAATGAACTGACTGGCTGACTAATGGGGAAAAATGGAAAGAATGAATGAAAGACCGAACCCCGCCCGACAGAAATGACTTACTGGGAAAAAATTAAAAGAATGAAAAGAAAGAACGACCAACCCCCTGACTGACTGACTGACTACTGAAATGACGACTGACTGGGCTGACTGGGCTGACCTACCCCTGACGACCCGACGACGACAGAAAAAATGGGAAAAATTAAAGAACGACCTACCCGACTGACTGACTGACTGACTGACTAAAAATTTACTGACTGACTTACTGAAATGACTGGGCTGACTGACTGACCCAAACCAGCTTGGGCTTTACTGAAATGGGCGACTGAAAAAAAAGGGGAAAGAAGAATGGGCGACCTTTCCAAACTGACCCGACTGACTGACTGACGACTGATATGACTTTAAACCCGACTGACGAAATTTACGACTTGACTGACTACCCCACGATTTACTTGGGCTGACTGATGAATAAATGAAAAGGGTTTAATTGAACGACCCCACCAGCTTTTACTGACTGACTGACGTGACTGACTGGCCCGACTGACTGACTACTGCACTTGACTGACTGGTATAAAATGACTGAGACTTTACTGACTTTTTGGGGCGACCCAAGGGCGAATGCGGTTCTCTTTAAAATGCTTCGAGAGAGAAACCGTGGGCCTTTTGTGCTGACGTTGTTTAAGAAGTTGGCGAACCCATACCAAACAAAATTTTGGACCTTTCTCCCCACACTGCTGAACAGGGTGAATGCTTGGGCCATCAAAAAGGCTTCTTAATCACAAACCCCTGAAACAAAACGAAAGACAACCCAGGGGCCCCTTTTTCCTTTTACATTTTTAAGAAAGGGGTTGGTAACCAGTGTGGGAAAAACCCTCAAATAAAAAATTTATATAGAATTTTAAAAAAAAATTTTTATGATTTTTTTAAAAAAATATAAAAATAAAAAAATTTTATAAATAATAAATAAAATAAAATTTAAAAAACACAAAAGTTTTTTGCAAAAAGTTTAAAATTTTTAATTTTGAAATGTGTTCAATAACTTAATAAAAACCAAAATATCAATTTTTTTGAATCTTATACAACATGTTTTTTATTTTAGACTTTTTTCAATAAAATTTTTAAAAAAACAAAATAAATTAAATTTAAAATTTAAAATTTGTCTTTATTTCAACATGTTTTTAGCAAAATTTTGGGGTTTTTTTCATAAAAAATGTGTGCGCAAAATGTGCCCAAGGTTTTTCCCAAATTTGTGTGTGTGTGTGTTGTGGTGTGTGCGCGCGGTGGCCAGCGGAGCGAAAAGCATGGGTTTTACTGGGCCAAAGGGTAAGAAATGATTTTACTTGGGGGATTTTAAATTTCTGAAGGGATTTGGGTGAATTTTTGGGTGGGTTTTTTTCGGAAAAGGGTGTGTGGGGATATTAATGTTTGCATGTTTATTGTTTTTATTATCAATTTTAAAATTTTTTTTTATTCCTTTTTTTAAAACGAAGGGAAAATGGAATAAGCACTTTTTGCGCCTTTTTACATCCCGTCCCCCTGTGTTATGCGGTTTTGTGAAATCTGTCATCCGGGTTTCCCCGGCACACATGCCTACTCTTTCGAAAAGCGGGAAAAGGAAAATTTTACCCTGTGGGGGCAAGATGTTGGGGTGCTTTTGCAAAAACGGGACCTCGGGTTTTAAATTCCACCGAAAAAACCCTTTTGGGGGGGAGTGGGGCCCGGGACTATGTTAAAATTTCCCGGGAAAATGCCCCTTGAACGGGAATCGAACTCGGGTTTTCAAAAAAGCGGGGCGCAATGTTCCAAAACCCCTTAGGCAACCCTCCCCCGCCCCCTTTTGTGTTTTTTAAAAGTTGGCCGTGAAAACCCACCCGGGATTTCTTTTGTCTGAAATTAAATAACGTTTTTTGAAATTGAAATTTAATTTAATTGAAAAATGAAGTGGTGTTAAAGTTACCGGCAGAAACAAAGTAATTTCCCGGGAAGGGGCGGAAAGCGGCTAAGGGTTAAAAAGAAGGGAACAGCGCAGCATTACCCAAAAAAACCCTCACCGGGTTAAATGACCTTGGACTCTAGGGGGAGGTCCAAAAAAACCTTGTCACCACTAGGCCCCACCCCCCCCCCTCCCCCCCCTCCCCGCATCTGCGCTGTGTTCAAATGAAGGAATGGGAAATTCTCGGCCATGGACAAGGTTTTATTTCCCATCCCCCCCTTTTAGGTCTCACTGCTTCTTTTTGTTTTTTGTTGTTAAATTCCCGGGAAAGAGCAATATATCAACATTCCTTTTTTCGTCCAACGCTAAGACGTCAACTAAAAGTTTTTCAAGAAAGAGCTAAAAGGGTGAGCGACTTTCAAAAGGGCTGACAATTCCCGAGAGAGAGAAAAGGCTCTGAAACCCCGAAATGAATTTTAAAGTACTTTGGGGGCCCTTGGGCCCCCCAACACATTTGATGGGGTTGGGGAAAGGGAAAAGGTGGGTTCATTCAATCAATTTTGGGAAAGCAAAAGCACAAACAAATTTAAAGATTTAATTTACTGATTTAAGAAAAAAAAATTTTTAAATTTTTCGATTTTAAAAAATTTTTAAAACGATCAAAAAACCAAAATCAAAAAAATGATATGCAAAAATGATTTGTGACTGATTAAAAAAGAACCTTTTAATTTAAAATTAAATTTTGTCTTCCCCCTTTTACCGGGGGGGTTTGCGGGGGAGATATAGGTTTTGTTTGGCAGCGAGGCGTGGCCTGGGAGGGACATGGCCCCCCTTTGGGGTTTTTTGGGGTCGGCCACGGAATCATTCCATCTTTCTTCTTTGGGCGTTTTTCCTTTGGCTTTCCATCCTAATGGCCCGGGGGTTTAAAGGGCCCGAAAGCTGGCTGGTTGGTGAGGCATCCCTGCCCGGTTCCCCAACCCAAATTGATCCTCTGCTGGGCGAATTTTGTTGTAGGAACTGGTGTTGCAAACCCAACCCCGTCTCTGTTTACTTTGTTTTTCTGATTTTTTTCTCTTTTTGGGGGTTGTTGTACTTTCTCACTTACATTTTCATTTCACACGTTTACTAGTTTACGTCTGGGGGCCCCTTTTTGAGGGGCCAAAAGGTTTAGAAAAACTGGGACGTGAAAAACGTTGGCAGGAAGAAAGGGGGTTTTAATCATTTTTGCCTTTGTGTCCATGGGGATGCTGGGATGTTTCAGGAGAGGGGCGAGCTGGTAACTGACCGCATTAGCCTTCTGACATCTTGTTTCAATTTCACGGTCTAATCTTCCGTTCTCTGCAAATACACTGCCCAGATATTTAAACTCGCTGACTTGATTTAACTGGGATACATTGATATTGATGTCCAGAGTGTGTGGTCTCCTGCTGACTGTCATGACCTCGGTCTTACTGACACTGATTTTCATGTCATAGGCCTGGCAGGTGCTGTTGAGTTGATCTGTGTGCTCCTGGAGCTGTGCCTTCTTGCTATGTATTATTGCCTGGTCATCAGCAAACATGAGTTCGTTGAGTGCCTCAGGATCTGGGTTGGCCTCCTTTGCAATCTGGTCCATGTAAATGACAAAGAGCAGAGGGGAGAGGCAACAGCCCTGTCTGACCCCGGATGTAACTGGGAGCCAGTCAGATGTTCCACTGGTCGTGCGGACTGCGCTCTTGCTGTTGGCATAGATAGCTCGGATGTTGTCCAGCATCTGCCCCTTCACGCCATACTGCTCCAGCACCTTCCACAACTTGTCTCTGTTTACTCGGTCAAAAGCCTTCTCTTGATCTACAAAGATAAGGTGGAGATCTCGGTTGTGTTCGATCGCCTTCTCACACAGCTGTCTGAGAGCAAAGATTGCATCTGTGCACCCTCTTCCTTTCCTGAATCCAAACTGAGCATCACTAAGGAGATGTTCCGTTTTTGTTCTAGTGCGCTGGTCTAGGATCTTTGCATACATTTTCCCTACATGGCTGAGGAGTGATATGCCTCTGTAGTTACTGCAATCTTTCTTGCTGCCCTTCTTCTTCCAAATTGGCACTACTATTGCATTCTGCCAGTCCTCTGGTACTTTCCTCTCCTCCCAAGCTTTTTTGAAGATGGTGGTGAGCCACATTATACCTGTTTCCCCACATGCATGGATGGCTTCAGTTGTTATGCCATCGTCACCTGCTGCTTTCCCTTTAGGGCTGGTCTTCACTGCTCTTCTGACTTCACTCTCCAAGATGGTAGGTTCTGAGTGGTCTGGGTAGTTGGGGGTGAACTGGAACTGGGTGTTCTGTGCCTGTTGTCCTGCAGGGTTGAGCAGTTTCTTGAAGTACTCTTTCCATCTTTTCACTATCTCTTCTTCCTCGTTCAGGCCTTGTCCTTTTGCATCGTTGATTACAGCGGTGGGTCAAAGGGTTCGTCTCGCATTCTCATTGCTTTCACACTCTTGTAGAACTCTCTTGTGGAGGTTTTGCACTTTTCACTTAGCTCTTCTCCATATTTTCCCCATGAATTTTCCTTTGCTGTTCTGACTATTTTCTTGGTGTGTCTTCGTGCAATTCTGTACCTGATGTAGTCCTCTTCTTTCTTTGATTTAATCCAGGTCTTGTAAAGACTCTTCTTCCCTCTGATTGCTTCTTTCACTTCTTTGTTCCACCAAGCTGTTGCCTTTCGGTATTTTCCTCTAGTCTTCTTCACACCACATGCTTCTTTCAAAGAGTCCTGCACAGCGGTTTTAAAAGTGTGCCAGGTTTGCTCTGCATCCAGTGATGTGGTGTCAACAGAGTCCAACTTCTCTCTTACAGTGTGTTCTATCTGAAACTTGACCTCCTCGTTCTGCAGCTTGTGCATATTAAGTCTTCCAGGCTGCTTTTTTATGTTGGTGGTCCTCCTCTTGTTCTTGGTGGTTAGCGTTGTGATGACTGGCCTGTGGTCTGTGTCCAGGCCAGCGTTTGGGATAGCTCTTGAATCTGCAACTTTGTTCCGTATGCTGGATCTTGTTAACACAAAGTCGATTTGGGACGAGACGTTTATGTCATTCCATTTGTACCAGGTATAAATCTGAGTAGCTCGATGTTGGAAGAAGGTGTTGGTGATTATCAGGTTATGCTCCGCGCATAGTTCCAGTATCAGGTTGCCGTTGTAGTTGCATGGTGTTCTGCGGTCACTGTGTGGACCAAGATGTTTTGTCCATGGAGCTCTTCTCTCCCCAATCCGGCCGTTGAAGTCTCCCATGACATATAGATCTTCTTTGTCAGGGATACCGTTGATAAAATCAGAGAGCTTTTCGAAGAACGAGTCCTTAACCTCATCTGAGTAGGAGTCATTGCAAGGTGCATAAACCTGTATGTAGTTAATAATTCTGTCGCCCTCTCTAATGTTGATTTTAGTGATTCTTTCTGAAACATGCTCCGTACTCACTAGGCTCTTTGCCATATCTGGGTGTATGATGAAACCTACACCATGTGTTGCTCTCTGCTCTTTGCTCACTCCACTCCAAACCAGAACGAAGTTGAGGTGTATTTCCTTTGGGGCCCCGATTTTTTCCGGGGTTTTTAGGGGCCTTTGTTTTCCCAAAAATAAGATTTTTTTGCGGGTTTCCAATAAACCCAAACTTTTTTTTGGGGGTTTTAAACCCAAGATGTTGGGAGCCCCTTTGCAAATTCCAAAAACCGTTGTGGTTTTTTTTCCCCCCCAAGTTTTTTTTTTCCTAAAAACAGTCCGTTTTAAAACTTTTCCTTTTTTGGGGTTTATGAAACCCCCCTGGGCCTTGCGGGGCCCTCCATTTAAAACCAGGCCCAATTTGGGGCTTTTAGGCCCTGTTCCCCTCCCACCAGGGGAAACCCGGGGGGTTGGACTTTAAAGGAGGGCTTAAAAGGGAAAAAAGCTAATTCTTTTTTCATAAAAAGGCCAAAAATCCCTAAAACCAAATTTAAAAAAAAAGTTGTCCCGGTTTTGGCCTTTTTTAAAAGGAAAAAAAGCCAAAAAATTTTCCCCTTTTTCTTTTTAACCCTTTAAAATTCCACTTTCCACCCCCCCCAAAGTTAAAGGGTGTTTTGAAAAAAATTTTTTCCACCCCCTAAGAGGCAAAAAAATTGGTTTAGGGGTTAAAAAAAAGGCTTAAAACTTATTTTTCCAATTTTTGTTAAATAACCAAAAAAAAGAAAAAGGGTGTAAAAATTTTTTTATTTGAAAAAAAGCTTGGCAATTTCTGTTTAATTTCCCTTAAAAACAACAAACCAAGCAAGAAGGAAGATGAGGGAGAAAAAAGAAGGGGAGAAAGGCGGGAAAAAAAAGGGAGAAGAGAGAGAGAACGAAAAAATAAGAGACAAACAGGCCGGAAACCCACCCACAAATTGGCAAAAAAAGTACTATAATTTTTTAAAACTTTCCAGACCCGGGGAAAACCGAAAAGGGGATCGGACGGGGGGAGAAAGGGGGGGGAACCAAGAGGGGTGGCCAAAATAGAAGGGAAGCAGTCTCCGGCAGGGGTTTTTCCCTTGCTTCCCCCTCCCCATAATTTCAGAGCCCGGGAACCCCACCAAGGCCTGGGGCAGGGTGGGGCCCCTGGGGGGGCCCAAACCTTGGGGGGGCCAACCTTTCCTAGGGCCCGGGGAGCCGGGGGGTTCCCGGTGGGCTTTCCCCCCCATTTGTTTTTCCCAGCCCGGAAAGGAAACCCGGATAGGGGCCCTTTTTGGGACTGCCCCCGGGGGACGCATTTTGAAAAAGGGCCCTTTAAACCCGGGCTAAAAGGGCCCGGGGCTTTGCTTTAAAAAATGGGGTTTAGGGGGGTTTTGGGGGAATTGGGGGGGGAGGAGGGGAGGTTTTTTAAAGGGGGTTTTAAGGATAAATTGGGGGGTTTGGGGGGGGGGTGTGGAAGATTTTGGGGGTTTTAAAGGGGGAATTGGTTTTTTTTAAGGGGTTTTTGGGGGGGGGGGGGGGGGGGGGGGGGTTTATGGGGTTTTGGGTTTGAAGGGGGTGGGAGATAAGGGGAGTTTTTAAAAGGCTGTCCCCGTCCCCCTTTTCTATGGGTGTTTTTTATTTCGGATGGTTTGTTTTTTTTTAATTTTTAAATTTTCGGGGATAAGGAAAAAGCCCCCCCTGTGTTTTTTAATTACTTAAGCCCCCGGTTGTATCCCTTTTTAAAAAATTGGGGCCTTCCACCCCCCCGGCACAAAAAGGCCCCCCTTTTTGTTTGTTGCGCTAAGGGGTGGGGTTGGGGGTTTTTTCGGAACGCGGGCACCTTTGTTTTGTTTGTGGGGGTGTTTTGTGTTTCGTGGGGTTTTAAGAGGGTTGTAGGTGGGTAGGTGGGAGGGAGGTTTTCTGGGTTTTGTTGGGTTGAAGGGAAACTATTAAAAAAGTTTTTCGGGCCACTATTCCCCCTTAAACTGCATGTTTTCTAAATTTTGGGAGAAAGTTTTTTCGTAAATAAAGGGGAAGGCTACTCGCTGTTTTTTGGGATGTCAATTTTAAAATTCTCCATTTTTTTTTTTGAATTCGTTTAAAAAAAAAAATTTGTTTAGTTAAAATTGGGGAATGCAGTAAAAACCCCCCTATTGTTTAAAATTTTAAAAATTTAAAAGTAAAAGGGGTTTCCAACCCTTTCCCAAAGGGGAAAAGGACCTTTGGGGCCGTTTTGAGATAGCTAAAAGCAAATGGAAGACTTTGGGCCTTTCTCAAAAAAGAGTAAAAAAAAACGTTTGTTTGTCCTAACCCCTTGCCTTACCACTCCCTTGCCCCCCCTTGCCCGGGGCCCTCCCCCTTCCTTTCCCCTTAAACCTTAAAACCTTTCCCTACCTCCCCGTTTTTTTTGCCTTGTCTTGCCTGGATTTGGGGCTGGTTTTGCCCGGCCTCCCCCCTCCCCTTTCCCTGCCCTCCCCCTTCCCTTTTTCCCCTCCTTTGTCTCCCCGGGGTCGTTCTCCCAAAGCCTCGCCTCTTTTTTCCCAATTTTGGCAAAAAGACAGTAAAGAAGGGTGACTGTGTCTGTAGTTTAATAAAAAAGGTGTCCCAAACCCTAAAAGGGCCCTTTAGGGGAGCGGGGCGTCAGAACCCCCCATTTTTCTCTGGGGGCCAGCAAAAAGGGGGGGTTTTGGCCCCAAACCCCCTCCCCCGCTGCTTTCCCTTTCCCCGCCCCAAAAGGGGAAATTACCCATTTACAGCTGGGTAAACTGGGGGGACTGTACGGGAACCCCAAAGGGGCGCGCAAAACGGCCCCCCCGCCCAACGGGTAACCACGCCCACGCTGCTTAATTGGTGGGGGAAAAGGGGTTTTGCTTGAGAAAGAGCTTTTCCGCCTGTTTGCTGTGCAAAAGGTTGCAGCATTCCCCCCAGCAGGCGAGGCCGGGGTGGTGTTTTCCCGGGGACCCCCCGCTGCAGGGGGAGGGTTTTCTGCTGGGCTGGGGGCTACACCCCCGGGCCCCCCACGGAACGAGGTGCTGCCCCGGGAAACACCCCCCCACCCTCTCCCCCCCCTCCCTGCCTCACCCGCCCCCTTTTGAAAAACCTCAGGTGCTCGGGTTGTGTGTGTGGTGTGGGGGGGGGGGGGGGGGGGTTTTGGGGTGGGGTTTTGGGGTTGGGGGGGGGGGGGTAGAGGTAGGGGTGGTGGGGGCCCAAGGGGTTTGGGGTTTAGGGTGGGGGTGCAGGTGGATTTTTGTGCGAACGTGGTTTTGTGTGTTTTAATGAGTGGGGTTGTGTGTTGTTTTTGGGGTTTGTGTTCTTTTCTTTCGTTCGTTTTTGGGTTTTTTAACATCAAAGTCCCCAAATCGTGATTTTTAAACCCGGTGTGTGTTTTTGTGTGGGGTGGGGGTGTGTGTGGGGGTGTGTGGGTGTTGTGTGTGTTTTGTTTTGGGGGTAAAGGTTGTGTGTAGGGTGTGTTTGCGTTTTTGTGGGTGGGTGGACGGATGTTTGTGGGTGTGGGGTGTTTGTGTGTGTGTGGTGTGGGGTTTGAATAGACTTTAAAAAACCGAAGAAACCCAACAACAACGCGCCACAATGTTAAGAAATTGTAAATTCTTTTGTACCAGCGGGTTAAAAAAAAAAAAAGGCCCTTTTGATTTTTAAAACAACTCAAAAATAAAAAAACAAAAAAACAGCCCCCCCCCAAAAAATAAAACACATTGCCCTTTGTATGTTTTAAAATTTAAAAGGAAAAAAGGGGTAAGACAAAATCTTTTTTGTTAAACCATAAAATCTTTTGTTTAAAAACAAAAAAAACACTGCTTGTTTCCATGTGTGGAAAAAACAGTTGGGTTTTGCCCCCCCGCCCTGGTCAAACTGACAGAAACCCCTTTGCCCGGGTGAGCAAGGGGGGCCAGTGCGGAGCTGTGTCCCTGGGAAAGTATCCCGGCCTCCCGGTTGCCTCTTTTTTGTTACAGAAAACATCTCCCTCGTGTGGGGCGCATTTTTTCACGGGAAGGGGGGGGGGGTGATTGCGCGTGGTGTGTGGGGTGTGGTGTGTGGGTGGGTTTTGTGTGGGGTTTGGGGTGTTTTTGTGTGTTTTTGGGTGTGGGGTGGGGTTGGTGGTGTGTGTTTTGTTTTGTGTGTGTGGGTGTTTTTGGGGGTTTTGGTGTGGGGTTTTTGGTTTTTTGGGGTGGGGGTGGGTGTGTTTTGGGGGTTGTGTGTTGGGGGGGGTGGTGGGGGGGGTTTGGGTGGGTGTGTGGGTGGGGGGGGGTTTTGTTTTTTTGGGCTTGGGGTTTGTGCGGGGCGCGCGCGTTTTTTGTGTGGGTTTTGTGTTTGTGGGTTGTTTTTTTATGTTTGTGTGTGTGTGTGTTTTTTTGTGTGTGTGTGGGGTTTGGGGGTTTGGTTTTTTTGTTTTTTTGGTTTGGGGGGTTTTAAAATTTCAGATTCAATTCAGAATATTTTATTGCCATTAATTAAAGGGTAGACTTATTTGGTGTGTGTGTGTTTTTTTTTTGCGGGTGTGGATGGGGACCGGGGGGTATGTGTGTGTATGTGTATGTGTTTTTTTTTTCTTTGCCTCTCATCTCCCGCCCACAAACAACTTCCCTTTTACAAACCCCTACCCCCAAACCTTTTCTACTCTTTCTACTACTACTAATATTACTACACTACTTACTGCTGGCTGCTCGCTGCGCCCGTGCTTTCTTTTTTCTTCCTTTCTTCTGCTGCGCCCGCTGCTGTTGCTGCTTTTTCTGCTCTGCTTTGCTGCTTTCACCTCCCCCTCCTCCAAATACACCCACTACTTCCCCCCAACTTCCCAAATCCCCTCCTACTCCCTTTAACCTACTATACTCCCCCTAAAATGAAGAATTTTCCTGACAGGAGCTAACCGGGGAAAACGGGCCCCAAATCTTACCCATCAAAACCTTTCGAGAGGCTGGGCAAATCGTACACCGCCCGCTGCTTACGAAAACTGAAAATAAAGTCCCGGCATCCGGGAATTTCTCAACGCTGGGCGTCACAAACGTGCTGGGCTTCCGACGACGCTGTCGTCCCGGAAGGGACCTTTTTGGACGCCAAAACCCCCCCTGAGGCCCCCCCCTGCGGTAGCTGGCGGGCCGAAAACCTAACTGCCGGGGGCTTTCCCCCGGGTCCCTGCTGCAGGTGCCAGGGTTTACCTGCCCGGCAGCTTTTAACCACCGGGGTCAAGGGGGGGTTCGGGGTTTGGGTGGGGTGCCCGGGGGGGGGTGGGGTTTGAGGGGGGGTGGGGGGGTTTTTGGGGTTTGGGGAAAAAGGGTTTTGGGGTCGGGGGTCTAGAGGTTTTAAAGGCCCCTGTTAAATGGGGAAAAGAAACTTTTTGGGGCGGGGGGGGTTTTTGGGGGCGGTTCGTTTTCCCGTTTGGGGCCCCCCAACTTTTTCCCCCCTCCATTAGACCCCAAATGGTGGGGTTTAGCGCTAGCCCTTTTGGATGAGACGATTTAAAACCCAGGTTCGGTGTTACACAAAATTTTCAGCGGGAATAAAAGAACCAAAGGCCCAAAAAGGGGGTTTTTCCCTTTTGGCAAAATTTTTAAAAAAAGCCACTCTGAAGGAAAAACAAATACAGTTGCAAACCAAAAAAAAAAAAAAAAAAAAAAAAGGTTTTCCTGCTCTTGGGGGGGACGCGCCCCCTCCCCGGGGGGGAGCAGCCCGAATTTCACGCAGAGAAAACTCGTGGGCTTAAAGTTTGGGATAAAATAAAATAAAAAAATAAAAAATCAAATAGATCCAGATGGGGGGATTGCCGCTACCTTCTTTGTGTGGGGGAAGGGGGGAGGGTAGGGAAGAACCCCGATCGCATACAAAACACAAAACATCAGGACTTAAATGAAAGGTTTGGAAGGGGGTTTTTAGCCGTTTTAAAGAACACAAAGTTTTTTAGTGGCCCCATTTAATGAAAGAAAACTTGTGTGCAAGCAATAAACCCAGAGAAAACCATGTGGGGTGTTTTACGCCCTGCAGCACGCGCAAACCCCCCACCAAACCCCCGGAAAAACCCGGGGGTCAGGTGAAGCGTATTGCGCTCGTGATCTGCTGAACCGGGGCCGGGGGTTTTAAACCTTTGTTCAAAAGGATTTTCCTCTGGATTTTAAAATCCCTGCCCACAAACCCCTCCCCTCCCCCACCCCCCCAACGTCCCTTTTAAAGAGACTATAAACCGAGGTCCCAGTTGGTGGGAAAGCCGAAAAAAATCTTGCGCACACTATAAAACCCCTTTTTGTTTTTTTTGGAAAAGGGAGGCCATTGGTTTCCTTTGGAATGGATGAAACAGGTTTTCCCCGGGGAAAACACACGGGGCTAGATGTAAAAAGCACACCCGTTTTATTTCATTATCCCCGAAAAAAATGAAAGAAAAAATGAAAAAAAGGGGAAAAAAAAATTTAAAAAAACTATCACCACAAACACCACCACCCCCCGCCCCCACACCCCCCCCATCACTACCAAAAAACAACCAAAACCAGCCCTCCCCACACCCAACACCCAAAACCCCCCAAACCACCACACCCCCCAAACCGCCCCACCCCCACCCCACACACCACACCAACAAACCTTTTCACCCACACCACACCAACCCCCCCAAACCCAAAACAAACCCCAACACCGCCACCACCCCCAACCCCACACACAAAACCCCAAAACCCCCAGCCACCAACACACCACCCCACCAACCCCCACACACACCCACCGCCACCACACCCCCCCCACAAACCAGCCCCTCCAAAACCACCACCCCCCCCCACCCACAAACCCCCCACCCCAAAACAACCACCCACCCCACACCCCCACACAACCACACCCCCGCCACCACACCCCAAACCACACCCCAAAAAGCCCCAAAAACACCAAAAACCAAGGCCCCACCACAAAAACCCACAAAAAAACCACACCCCACCACCCCCTCACACCCCCGCCCACCCCACCACACACAAACCCCACACACCAGGGCCAAACCCCAAAAACACCAACCCCACACAAAAACCACCACACCACCACCACCACCCCACAAACACCCAAAACACCCCGCCACCACACACACAAAACCCCCACACAACCCCCACCCCCCACCAGCCACCCACACACACCCCACCACCCCCCATCCAAATTTAAAACCCACAACACACCACCAAAACACCCACCAAACCCCACCCCAAAACACCCCCCCACCAAAACCCATCACCCAAAACAACCCAAAAAACCCCACACACACCACACACACCATCCCACCAACCAAAAAACCACACCAACCCCACACTAACCCCCACCCCCAAAAAAAACACCCCCACACACCCAACCACCACACACACCCCACCCCACCACCACCAACCACCCCCAACACCCCCACCCACCCACCCCACCACACACCCCAAACCACACCCCCACCACACCACCCCACACACCACACACCACCAACCAAAACCAAAACACACCAAAAACATCACCCCACCACCCCACACCACCCCCACACCCCCCCCAACCCCACACCACACCCCCAAAACACACCACACACACACACACAAACCCCACACACCACACACACCACACACACCACCCCCACACACACCACCCCCACCCCACCCAACCCCAAAACCACACCACACCCCACCACACACACCACACCCCACCAAAACCCCACCACACCCCACCCACACCCAAACCCCACCCCACCCCAAAACCCGGGCCCCCACACACACCAACACACACCACCAAAAACAACCCCCAAACCACCAAACCCCCAACACCACCACACCACCCCACCCAAAACACACCCCCAACACCCCCACACACCACACCACAACAACACACACCAGCCACCCCCACCAAAAAAACCCCACCACACCACCCCACACCACCCAAAAACCAACCCCCACACCACACCAAAAACCCCCAAAAACCCCAACCACCAACAAAAACCACACCACCCCACCCCCACACCCACCCCCACACACACCACACACACCAGCCCCCCACACACAACCACACACCCCCACCCCCCACACCCCACCCCACCCCCACACCACCCACACCACCCCACACCAACACACCCCCAACCACCACCCACCAGGACCACACACAACCACCCCACCGCCACCCCACACACCACCACAACACAAAACCCCACCACCACACCACCCCACACCCCACACACAACCACCACACCCCCAAAACACAACACACAACACCAAAACCACACACCCCACACCACACACACCCCCCAAACCCCACAAACCCCAACACCCGCCCCACACAAAACCCCCAACCACCACACAACCAAACACAAACCACACCACCAAAACAACCACACACCCCCACCACCACACACACCACACACAAACCCCCTAACACCCCCCACACCCACCAAACCCAAAACCCACCAACCCCACACCACACCACACACACCCCCACCCACACACCACCCACACATCCCCACACTCACACACACCACCACCACAACACACCAACACCAGCCACCCACACACCCCAAAACCCCCAAAACCCCACCCCAACAACCACACCAAAAACCCACAAACACACCCACACACACCACACACCCCCACACACAAACACCCCCAAAACCCCAGCCACCACACCCCACCCCCACAACAAAACCACACACACCCACACACCCACCCCACACCACAAAACACCACCACACCCACAAAAACCCGGACCACACACACCAGCCACCACAACCCCCCCCACCACCCCAAAACCATCCAACCACACCCCAAAAACCACACCCCCCACACCACCACACACCAGTCCCACCCCCACCACACACCCCCACACCCCAACCCCCCAACCCCCACCACACCCCAACCCCACACCACAACCCCCACCACAACCCCATCACCACACCCCACACAAACCCCAACACCCTCACCACACCACACACACCACAAAAAAAGCCACCACACCCCAACACCCCCCCCACCCCCACCCCACCACCCACCACACACACCAAAACACACCACCCCCACAAACACCACCCACCCCACACACACAACCACACCACACACCACCACACACACCACACACACCACACCACACACACCACACACACCACAACCACACACACCACACCACACACACCAGCCACCACACACACCACACCATGCCACACTGCTGTGCAGGAGAGTCATTGACGGGTCAGACAGCCGGGCAGTGTTCAACGGCAACAGGAGAGGACAGGAGATGGCCTTCACTGTCGAGAACTACCACGCTGCTGGTCAGTGGCTGTCCGTCTGTCTGTCTGTCTGTCTGTCTGTCTGTGTCTTTGTCTGTCTGTCTGTCTGTCTCTTTGTCTGTCTGTCTGTCTGTCTGTCTCTTTGTCTGTCTCTTTGTCTGTCTTTCTGTCTGTCTGTCTGTCTCTCTCTTTCTCTCTCTCTCTCTCTCTCTCTCTCTCTCTCTCTCTCTCGTCTCTCTCTCTCTCTCTCTCTCTCTCTCATCTCTCTCTCGCCTCTCTCTCTCTCTGTGCATGTATGTGTGTATGTGTGTCTGTCTGTCTGTCTCTGTGTCTGTTGGTCTGTCTGTCTCTGTGTCTGTTGGTCTCTCTGTCTGTCTATATGTCTGTCTGTCTGTCTCTGTGTCTGCTGGTCTATCTGTCTGTCTGTCTGTCTATCTGTCTGTCTCTGTGTCAGTCAGTGCTGTGTCTGTAGGTCTGTCTGTATATGTCTGTCTGTCTATCTGTCTGTCTGTCTTCCTTTTTCAATTGTTAATTCATTTATTCTTTGATTTCGAAGATAATGAAATAAGCATTCGTGTGCTTTTTTACACCCAGTCCCCGTGTGTATGCAGATTTTGTAAATGTTGTCATCCGTTTACTGGTACACAATGTCCTACTCTTACGAAAGCGGAACTGGTTTTATCATGTGCACAAGATGGTCTGCGTGCGTTCGCACACGGGACCTCGGTTTAGAGTATCATCCGAAGACTTTTGGGGAGAGTGGAGTCAGCACTGATGTTAACTCCAGAGGAAAAAATCCTCTTGAACGAGACTCGAACGCGGGTCAGCGTTTCTATACAGAACATTTAAAACGTCACTGTGTATTGAACAGTATACCTTAACAGAAATGAATGAGTATGTTAAACATGCATTGTCAAAATTTAGATGTGGTGTATCAGATATTGCTGTACATTTGAAACGGTAATGAAAAAGATGAAAATGAGAATTTGATTTATAATTTGTGTAAATTGGCACACAAAGATGCAGTTCAGATTGTTTTGTAATGTCCAGTTCTTGGAGACCTGAGAAAAGAATTGATTCTGCAAACATATTGGAACTACCCATCATTGGTCAGGCTAGCTCAACTTATGCCATCTGAAAATGAGCAAACTGTTAAAAATCTAGCAATATTTCTGTATAAATCTTTGAAGAGAATAAGGAATAGTAGCCTAATGTACATTTTTCAGTTTTAACAAATGTTCATTGAATGATTTATTTTCAACGATAACTTGACAGCAAATGGCTGTATACTAGCGCTTTTGGGTCTGACACCCAGAGGGTGCTGACACTGGGATAATGTTACTGCAAGCAGAACAGAAGCAGATCACATCGAATCAACAACATCTAATGGTTAAGCTAGCATAGACACGCAAAAACAACAGAGAAAAATAACAAATGTCTCGCAGGTTAGTACACAAGCGAGTAGCTGCAATCAACTGGAACAGATCAGTGCAGCATCGTCACACAGAATCAACAGACAACAAAACACAGCAGAGCAGGTCATGACAACCACAATCAAACAGGGAAATCAACACAGACAACAACACAACAACAACAGCAGCAGCACAACAACAACAACAGAGCAGCAGAACAACAAAACACAGCAGCAGCAGCAGCAACAAAACAACAGCAGCAGCAGCAACAACAACAACACACAAGCAGCAACAACAACAACAGCAGCAACAACAACAACAACAACAAAACAAAACAACAGCAGCAGCAGCAAAAACAACAACAACAGCAAGCAAAAACAACAACAAAAACAACAACAACAACAACAACAGCAGCACAGCACAACACCCGCAGCAGAGCAGCACACAACGCCCAGCAGAGCAGCAGCAGGCACACAACACGGCAGGCAACGATCAAAGCAGAAACAGACAGCAGCTCACAACCAAAACCACAACAACCAACAGCAGACAATGACACCACACAGAGCAACGGCCAACAGCAAGAACAACACAACAACAGCAACTACAACGTACAACCGCAGCAACAGCGGCCAAACCCGCCCGTCAACGTTTAGGTGCCTGCAGCCAACTGGCCACGTCCCTTCAGAGGGTCACCAGAGTCGGGTTCAGTCTACACGGCGTCTGGTGGATGAGGTCTGTGCGGCATGGGCGTTGTCAGCTTTAGTGCCCACTCCCATCAACTTCAAGCAGACTGAC
This sequence comes from Rapana venosa, assembly GCA_028751875.1. NCBI lineage: Eukaryota > Metazoa > Mollusca > Gastropoda > Neogastropoda > Muricidae > Rapana > Rapana venosa. The sequence continues at coordinate 48,619,295 of CM054156.1, forward strand.
AGCTGCCTTGACCCTGCGTCTACTATACATCCGTTGCAGGTTAGTGCGTTCACAGTCCCTTTCATCACGTAGGGTTGGTGAGTGGGAAACTCCACATTCCACCCAGGTCCACCAATCGTGATTCCAGTCTGGGCGCTTCTGGTGGACACAAGGGTTTAGGATGGGTTTTAGTGTTGTTCCATCTCCCGGGTCAACTCAAGTGCAGACCGAACAGTGCCTAACCTCTATCAATATCAGTATACCAAGACGAAATCACGTTAAAGACCACCATAACGTCAGGTACGGTGAGTACGGAAACAAACAACCCCAGCAAACAACTCCGACCGAAGTGCTAACCTTCAGTGGACAAACAACACCGCGAAGCAAACTCTCAGCACGGCAACATAGAGTCCAGCGAGATAAAGCAGCAAATCAAGCCCAAAAACCAACAAACAACCAACAAAACAAACAAACAAACCAACAAACAAACCAACCAACAAACCAACAACCAACAAAACCAACCAACCAACCAACAAACAAACCTACAAACCAACCAACAAAACAACAAACCACAACAAACAAACCAACAAACCAACAAACCAACAAACCAAAAAAACAACAAAACAAACCAACCAACAAACCAACAAACACAAACCAACAAACCAACCAACAAACAAACAACCAACCCAAACAACAACCAAACAAACCAACAAACAACCACAAAAACCAACAACAAACAAACCAACCAACCAACCAACAAACAAACACTACAAACAACACCAACAAACCAACAAACCAACAACAAACCAACACAACAAACCACAAAACCAACAACAACAAACAAACAAACACAACCACAAACAAACAACAAACCTACAAAACCAACAACCAACAAAACCAACACACAACCAACAAACAAACAAATCAAACCAAACCAATAACAACAAACCCAACAAACCAAAAAAACACCACAAACAAACCCACAAACAAACCAACAAACGAAAGAAAGGCGAATCCTCCAGTGACGGGCCCTCACATCCCTGACAGGCACAAACAGTGACAATACCAGAATAACGAAACAGACAAACGCGAAGACCAGCTTTGAGGAATCTGTTTGGACATTCCAAGATAACTTCAGAAAGCAAAGTTTTACACACACACATCATTGTTTAGGTTTTTATTCTATGCATGCACACATATTATCGTTATTATCATTTCTTTTCAATAGATAGATGGCTTCATGAAAAACAACAAATGCATTGCCTATTCGATGTACCATCTGAAAATAAAAGCTTGACTTTGACATGACTTTCACACACACATACACGCGCGCACACACAAACAAACACACGCACTGCTGCTTTATTCTCCTAACTAGATGTAGTAAGCAGTTGGTAGTCAAACAAACCATGGGGGTCTCCCTTCTACTCCTGCTAATCCTATTATCCTTGATCATCCTGCTCACTTTCTTCTTCTTCTTCTTCTTCTTCTTCTTCTTCTTCTTCTTCTTCTTCTTCTTCGTCTTCTTCTTCTTCTTCTTCTTGTTCTTGTTCTTCTTCTTCTTCTTCTTCTTCTTCTTCTTCTTCTTCTCTTCTTCTTCTTCTTCTTCTTCTTCTTCTTCTTCTTCTTCTTCTTCTTCGTGTTCTTCTTCTTCTTCTTCTTCTTCTTCTTCTTCTTCGTGTTCTTCTTCTTCTTCTCCTCCTCCTCCTCCTTCTCCTCCTCCTCCTCCTTCTCCTCCTCCTCCTCCTCCTTCTCCTCCTTCTCCTCCTTCTCCTCCTCCTTCTCCTCCTTCTCCTCCTCCTCCTCCTCCTTCTCCTCCTTCTCCTCCTTCTCCTCCTTCTCCTCCTTCTCCTCCTTCTCCTCCTCCTCCTCCTTCTCCTCCTTCTCCTCCTTCTCCTCCTTCTCCTCCTTCTCCTCCTTCTCCTCCTTCTCCTCCTCCTCCTCCTTCTCCTCTTCTCCTCCTCCTCCTCCTTCTCCTCCTTCTCCTCAACTTCTCCCCCTCCTCATTTCTTCCTCTTCTTCCTACTTCTCCCCCTCTCCCCTCCTCTTCCCCCTCTTCCCTCTCCTCCTCCCTCTCCCCCTCCTCTCCTCCTCCTTCTCCTCTTCCTCCTCCTCTTCCTCCTTCTCCTCTTCCTCCTCCTCTTCCTCCTTCACCTCCTCCTCTTCCTCCTTCTCCTCAACTTCTCCCCTCCTCATTTCTTCCTCTTCCTCCTACTTCTCCCCCTCTACCTCTCCTCTTCCCCCTCTTCCTTCTCCCCCTCTTCATCCCCCTCCCTCTCCCTTTCCTCTTCCTCCCTCTCCCCCTCCTCCTCCCTCTCCTCCTCCTCCTCCTTCTCCTCCTCCTCCTCCTCCTCACCCTCCTCACTCCTGTGACTGTTGCCCCAGGCTGTCAGCGATATCCTCCACGGCGGGGACCTGGTCACGACCGTATGCCACTCCACGCCTTTCGTGGTGGACACCACGCCGCCCCTCTTCCACGCGGTCAACGAGTTCCTCTTCGACGAGTCCTTCCGAACGCTGGTGGTCTACTACAACGTCTCTGACCCCATCTCCGGGGTGGCGCGCATGGAGATGGGGCTGGGCCGGACCAAGTACGACGTGATGCTGAGGAGGTACCTTCCCCTGGAGAGCAGGGGAGGGCCGGGCAACACCTTCCTGGTCAACCAGGAGTTCGACACCCAGCACGGCGTGCCGGCCTGGATCCGCCTGAAGGTGGTCAACAACGGTGGGTAGGGGGGGGGGGGGGGGGTTCCTGGTGGACTGGTTTTGTTGGGGGAAGGGGTTGGTAATTGTGGTGGTGCTGGTGGAGGTGGTTGTGGTGGTGGTGGTGGTGGTATTGGTGGTGGTTGTGGTGGTGGTGTAGTGGTGGTGGTTGTGGTCGTGGTGGTGGTGAGAGGTGGTGATGGTAATGGTGGTAGTGGTGGTGGTGGTGGTGGTGGTGGTGGTGGTAGTAGTAGTAGTAGTAGTAGTAGTAGTAGTAGTAGAGGTAGTAGTAGTAGTAGTAGTAGTAGTAGTAGTAGTAGTAGTAGTAGTAGTAGTAGTAGTAGATATTGTTGATGTTGATGTTGTTGATGTTGATGTTGTTTTTGTTGTTGTTGATGTTGGTTTTGTTGTTGATGATGTTGTTTTTGTTTGTGATGTTGACATTATTGTTGTTGTTGATGTTGTTTTTGTTGTTGATGTTGATGTTGTTTTTGTTGGTCCTGGCGTTGTTGATGTTGTTGTTGATGTTGATGTTGTAATGCTGGTGGTGGTGGCACTGCTGCGGATTCTGCCACTGCTCCTAATACTACTATTGTTGCTGCTGTTACTACTACAACTACACCAACAACA
>CM054156.1:48625106-48657606 GCA_028751875.1 Rapana venosa
ACACCGCTCAGAGGAGAACTGTAGAATAGCCAAGACACCCTAAAGGCAGCCAGCCTTTGGTAGGTGAACAGGTGAAGATGCCTAAAAGCATGGGTGCTACAGACAGCTTTTGTTGTATAGTGGCACGGTTTTGGGTGAAAGAGCGCTGAACAACACGCCAACATTGGAGGCGGGTTGGATGGAGGGCACAGGAAAGTCGGCCAAACCAGAGGGATAGGTGAAGGTGGAAGATGTAGCTAAAAGCATGGGCCTGTTCTTTTAAAACCGTTTTGTTTGTGAATTATTCCCCGGGATTACGGGAGAAAGAAAAGGGCCGACTGTCGGCTTTCCTACCCACTGCCAACATCCAGTGAAGGGCCAGGGAGCCCTGGGAGGAGGCTACCGGAAAGAACCCTCAGGCCCGACACTGAGTTGGAGATTGGTGCAACCCTGTGTGGTAATGCATGGAAGCCATACCGAAGACCTGACGCGATGGGACACTTCGGTGGTTGCCTTCTAAAAACCGGAATCCCATAGTTGAGGCAAGTTCATTCTGCCGCAGTACGCTGTACCTGAGTGGCATTGCTCATTCCATGGATAGCTTATAGACGCAAGTGGCATGCTCTGGAAGTAGTTTCAAGATCCACAGGGAGCATCGAGTCGGCACGGTAAAGAAAATACAGCAGCCTGAGGATCATGCTACTTGCTGTGGATACACTTTAGCAGCAAACCAAGTTTGGCCTACCTACCTGACACCTCAGCCCTTAGAGCCCTGCACTGCTTATGATCACTTATTGTCTGCCATAGCGTGCCCTGTTCGAGCTAAGATCACACAGACAGCACCCTACTAACCCCGTATTAGGCAAGAATGGTACTCGTCTCGAGCCCCCCACTAACCTCCATAGATGGCCCGGTCATCAAACATTCCATGAAGACTCCACATTCTAAACTTGGCGAGTTTGAAGTTTGTTGAGATTCTGAGATACGCACTCAAGATTTTTACTCACAGAAAGTTACGCAAAGCTGTTTGCAAAGCTATACTTAAATCATAACAGTATTGCAACTTGTAAATGGCAAATGTTGGTGCACAACCTACCTCCACACCTCAGCTTACCCTTCCCTCAACTTTACCCGAAACTAAACTACACCCTCTATTTTCCCTCCCTACAACTTCACCGCATTTATCCGTCAAACTGCACACCCTGTCTTCCCTTTAGACCCACCACACCCAGTACCCTCCCATCTCTAATTCCCCTCCACTCCCCCCAAAATCTTAGTGACAACACCCGCACAACCATGAGAAAACACGACTAAAAACATTCCCCAAACTTCAGAGGTATTGGAAGTTTGGGGTGATCCTCTAGAGATCACAAATTATCTTACTCACAGCTAAGTTCTGCATTTTATAGTTTTACAATATTTTATTGAAACTAATCAGTTCCAAACTTTAAAGGCTTCTTCCATATGGTTTAAAACACAAATACGTTATCTAAATACTCAGTTTACCCTATCATTGTTTCAGACAGGTAACAAGAACAGTCTCAATTTTTACAACCTTTTCTTATCCATCGAACAAACTTTTACCTGGACAATCGAGCAAATCAAACAATGAAAAGGAATTAACTTTTATGATGCCTATGAATGGAGGTATATTGACCATCGGAACAATTGAATAATTCCTCGCACATTAGAATGTGTCCAAAATGCGTCATAGAGAGCAAGTCTATTCCAACATTAACCAGTGGAAAATAAACTACACACACTGAAAAATTGTCACTGCGGCCAAAATCAATGAACACGGAGGTAATAAATCCAGACACTAGCACGTGGGCCTGGCAATTGGCCTGTGAGGGATGAAGAATTTGTGATTGTTTATCAGGTTAATTGTGTTGGATTTTTGGGGATTAGAACTTGTACTAAATTGAAGTGAGAAGTTGTTACAGATTAAACAACATGCGTGGAGAAACTTGAATACCCTTCGTGATCAGAGGTGCTTTAAACAAGACAAAATTGAAATGATACATATAATAAAATAAATAATAATAATATGGAATTAATGGCGCTCAATTAGAAGAAATATCAAATTGTTTAACATTCTTATACATTCAACCAAATCAACAAATAGTTGTAACAAATAACGATTCACACCCCAACAACACATGAAGGTTTATACACTTTGTCCGGGTGATGGGTTATGGCTGTCAAAAGAGAGACAGAATGAGATGAAACAGAAACGGGAAAATCTTAGATTGAAAAGAAGTGTGACCTTGAGGCTGGATTTAAAATGTCATATGAAAGCGTTCATAAGAAGAAAGAAGTATTCCAGACAAATTTGTAAAAAAGGAAAGTTAACACACACCCACATACTCACCACAACAAAGCCGCGCCACTCACAAACCACACTACACAGAACCCCACACTTACCACTATCACAGGGTGACGAATAGCCTGTGTCGACTGATGTATTCTGATGTCTGAATGGATTAAATCTGTCGAGAGGATTTTCTCTGGAGTTAAAACAGTGAGACACCACTCATCCCAAGTCTCAGGTTGAAACACTTTAAACCAGTCCGTGTGCGAACGCACCGCAGAACAACTTGCACGGTAAACCCGATGTCCGATTTGAAGAGTAGACATTAAGACCGGTTGTGAAAAGTGAAAAATTGAAAAAAAAATGAATACACAAGGACTTTTAGAGGTAAATGCAAACAATGGATGCTTATTTACCATCATCACCAATAAAATAATAAATTAAATAAATAAAGATTAAAAAATAAATGATACAATAAATAAAAACACACTTACTACAACACACACAAGCAACGCAACGCCCACACAAACCCCGAAACTTAATAGAGCCACAGCATAAAATGACAAGGGAATTAGACCAGTTATGTTATAGGTGAGATAGGGTGATGAGAGAGAGGAGGAGGAGAGAGAAGAGTAGAGAAGAAAGAGAGGAGAAAAAGGGATAGAGGAGCACAGAGAGACAGAGAGACGAGACAGAGACAGAGACTAAGACCGGATATACATTGTTGACAAATGTCAAGAAAATAGAAAGTTTTTTATCCCCCGTTAAGAATTTAAAAAAGTGAATGTTTTAATAAAAGCTTCAAACATTAACTTTTCATAATCAGATGCGCACCATTGCCACTCAATCCTCTTCTTTCGATTAGATCTAACGTTATAAAGTCCCACGATTCACAGACTCAATTAGCCGTTCACTTATCAATGTTAAAGTTCATAATGAATAAATTGTCGCTTAGGTCGGGAGTCTAGCAAGACAAGGAAAAAAGAAACAGCAATCATCTACAGTTAAAACAAGTTAAAACAGCTTTAGTCATGCCTACACAAAGCCCACCAACCATGTTCAAACATTAATGTATCTGATTGTAGATTGACTCCATAATGACACGTTATTAAATCATTATCAAAAATTAATAATTAATAATAATTATATCAATAACCTAAGGAGACTTAATAGCGCTATATTTGCCAAGACAATATCAAAGCGCAGCATTCGACCTATCTTACACAGTTCATATCAACCAATGACAAATCAATCAATAGTAAAAACACATTTATAACATGGTACAAGATGCAGACCAAAATCTATGAAATAAAATTAACAATCGTCAAATGCATTTCAAAAGCACACAATACAATAATCACAAAACAATCACAATCACACAGACACAAACTCACACACCACTAACATCAAACAGTCAATTTAGCAGGGTGATGGACATCTTAGGTTAGTGTAGGGTTTTGAATAGTTTTTCTGTTAGAGGGACAGAGGGGGAAATAAATGGTTTTAGAAAACAAAGATGTCTTGGGTGATTTAAAAAGGTTCTAGATAGGTTTGCGAAGAGAGAGAGGAAGCTCACCAGGACGATGGACCCGAAATGAGGGGAAAGACGCGGCCACAGTAGATTAAGGTTGAATGAGAATAAATCTAAAGATAGTTTTTTGGAAATCCCACAAAAAGAAACTGAACTATAAAAGCAAAAACAAAACTTTGTAGTAAAGACTGACATGCTAACCATGCTAACTCTATCACCCTCCTCTTTGACTGTGTCGTTAACTTAAAGAGTTTCAGTTTCAGCATCTCAAAAGAGTTCATTGTATCCAGAGTATTTCATTTACACTAAGTCACTTTTGCTACATCGTACAAAACAACCATAATTAATATAAAGAATAAATTTTAACAAACAAATATAAACGAAGTTAGCAGGCCACCACAAAAGCAGTGCCACCCAGTTGTTCATTTCATTATATTTTCATTGTTTAGTTGCACAGAGTGTAAACGTTTACTTTAAGAGTGGATGTTCTACAGAAACTTTGCAAGTGACCACTGTCATCAAGCTGTGAATTACTTTACTGCATATGAACCTTTTTTACTTGTGTTTAGATTTACAAAGACGCTGTGTGTGGTATTCCATGTCAATATTACTTCTCCTTCGCAGGTGTCTTAGCAATTACATCCCTTTTCTTGTCTGAAGTTGCTTCATATTCCAGATAAAAGCTTCCATCTGATGGAAATAAAGCAACAATTTTTGTTATGACATTGTACAAATTGCTATTTACCTGTTGGAACAAGTGATGGGTGAAGTTAAATTATTGTAGACATGACTTTATTAACATTTGCAAACTGATATAAGAAGACACCTTACAATTTTAGAGTTGTTAGTGTGTTAATATGTCAAAAGAAGTAGGTACAATAACGTTAGTTGTGAGCTAGAATTTTGTGATCTCTACGGGATCACCCCTAACTTCTAAACCTCCGAAGTTTGGAGGAGACGTGTTGTCTATCTTCCCATGTTTGTGTCGGGTTTTTTTAAAGTTTTTGTTTGTTAGGGGTAGCTGGGGTGGAGAGAGGGGGGGAGGAATAGAAGTGGTTTCTGTGGGGAGGGGGAAAAACAGAAGGGAGGGGTAGCTGGGGTGAATAGAGAGTAAGGGTTAGCTAGTGGAAAATAGAGTTGGGGGAGGGGTAGCAAGGGGAGAGGGATGTGATGTAGGGGGAAAGGGTAGCTTGGGGTATTAGAGGGGTGGGGTAATTGGAGAGGGGACAGTTAGGGGGGATGGGTAGCAGAGGGATAGGTGAGGTGGGAGTAACTTGGGGAAATAAAGGTAGGGGGAAGGATATGTATGTTGGGGGGGGGGGGGGTATAGGGAGAACGGAGCAGCAGCCACTAGTCCCCAGCAATGACAGGGCTAATTCATCTCTCACAGGGAACATCAGTTCTCACCATCTTTGTGCCTGTCTGTGTAATTGTTTCCTCATAATAGTGGCATTTTCTACAGCCATTTATCAGTGACAACTTTCCTCAAGCTGTGAATGTTCGTCTTTACGTGTGTTAAGATTTGCAAACACGCTATGTGTGCGTGATAAAGCTTTGATTCTATTCTACATCATAGATGTTTAAGTTAGGGGGGGGGAGGGATAGAATAGGGGGTGGTGGGTAGAGTAGGGGTAATTTAGGGTGGAAGAGAGGGTAGAATAGAGAGAGGGGAGGGAGGGGATAGGTCAGGAGGAGGAGGGGTAGGTTTTAGGGAGGGAGGAGGTGAAAAGATATGGGGAGGAGAAGGAGGGGAAAGGTTGGGGGAGGGAGGTTAGGGGGAGGAAGGGTAGGTGTTGGGGTAGTTTAGGTGGAAGGAGGAGGGGGTAGCGTAGGGAAGGAAAGGGTATGGGTAGGTTAGGGATAGTTTTATATTTGTCATGGTCTATGATAAGTAGGCCGTATATCTTTAAGTATCAAATTAAGTAGGAAACAGATGGTGAATATAGTGTTTCCCATGCCAGTACTGTAGAGGAGGGTCCAAAGCCGGTGTGTGCCCAGAGTTAGCTGCTAGCTGTCACCCTCAGTGGCAGGTTTTGCCCGGTGTCCTGGCGTTAACCGCTGGACTAGGAGGGCTGTACTTTACCTTCTTTACATAGCGTATCCCAGCGTCAATCGGCCTAAAAGATACAGACACCTGCAGTGTTAGTCAAGTACTTTGTGCAACACTCTCAAAATCGCATCTGTAGAGTGGATGATCCTAGACTGTGTCGTCCTCGTCTTCCCAAACTCTTTCTGGGTCGAAGTCAAACAGAGTACGAAAAATACCTATGATTCTTAATCCAACACAGATTGTGTGTGTGTGTGTGTGTGTGTTTGTGTGTGTGTGTGTGTGTGTGTGTGTGTGTGTCTGTCTCAGAGTTCAGAGTTCTCTCTCTGTCCCTCTCTCTCTCTCTTTCTCTCTCCATCCATCCATCCATCCATCCATCTATCTATCTATCTATCTATCTATCTATCTATCTATCTATCTATCTATCTATCTATCTATACATATAGCAAATTAAGTAGGAATAATTAAGTAGTATATAATTATATGTATACTACTTAATTATTCCTACTTATTATATATATATATATGTATATAATTATATGCATGCCTTTCTATGGTCCCTGGGAATAAAGATTATCGTCATCATTATCACCATCTTCCACCTCCTTCTCCTTCTCCTCCTCCACCTCCTCATAATCATCATCATCACCATGTCCCTTTTTAACCTAGTAGTAGCTGTACGCTTTTACATCAATGGTGGACCTTCATACCTACGATTTCAGCTTTTCCTGGGGAGTGGGTTCCAGCCCCGGCAAGGACGACGTGGTGTCCTTCCAGAGGCTGACTGCCCACAGCATGCGGCGCTGCACAGCGGCGCCCCTGCGGCACAACGCCACCTACTTCTCCACTGTGGTGGCCGACAACAAAGCCCTCAACACCAAGTCCGCCAACGCCTCCTCTGACGGCCGTACGTGCAGGGCTGGAGAGAGTTAAAGTCGTTTGGAGGGGATATGGTTAGACGGATGTCGTGTTGGAAGGGTGGATTGTGTGTGTGTGTGTGTGAAGTCAAGTCAAGTCAAGTCAAAATTTTATTTCCAGATGGTACATTGAATAAGCGATGCATTTGCTTTTTTTTCATCAAGCCATCTATCTAACAACAAATTTCTTAATGATTATACTGAAATATTACAGTATTGCATCCTTTACCATTAAGTTAAACCAGTAAAAAAAAAAGGAAAATGGATAAGGTAATACATTGAAAATACAAATTACCACATATACATATACACGCACACACATACTCACACACCTGCGCGCGTGCGCGCTCACGTCCACACACACATTTAAATAAAGAATGTTTTTAAGAATTTAAAAAAAAGTGTGCGTGCGTGTGTGTGTGCGTGCGTGTGTGTGTGCGTGCGTGTGTGCATGTGTGTGTGCATGCGTGTGTGTGTATTGGGGAGTGTCAATCTGTGTGAGTGAATGTGTGTGTGTGTGGGGGGGGGGGGTCACTCAATGTGTGTTTGTGTGATTCTCTCTCTTTCTCTGTGTATCTGTCTTTCTGTCTCTGTTTCTGTCTCTGTCTGTCTGTCTGTCTCACTCTTACTCTTAATATATTTGTCTCACCCTTCTTCTCGTTGATTTTATGTTCATTGAATACATGCAAGATGATTTAGACAACTACATAAACCTTTTCAAAGTGAATTCAAAGTGCATGTCAAGAATGGGGCAGAGGGTGAATTGTCAAAACTATAGAAAAGAACAGGTGACATATTACAGCCAAAAGACAGATTCTGTTCATGCAGAAATAGTAGTGGAGGAAGACAAGTGCAGATAACTTCTTACAACTTCTCCATCATTTTTGAAAATGGTTTGTCGAAGATTTCATTGAAGATAAAAACCTCTAGATAATAACATTTTTCAATGAGGGCATTTGAGGCATTTGAGACTAAGGCCCTCTGGCCTGACCTGACTCCAGTTTCGGCTCCTGGATGAGTCTTCATCAGAGGTCCTGGCGGTGATTGAAGCTTCACCTGCTGTGGTACCTTACAGCCAGACACTTTTCAGAATGGAGAAGTGTCCATCACATTCACAAGAATTTTTTATATTCCTGTGGCATTTTTCTGCTGCCGATGATTAAAAAAACCCGAAAATATGGTAAAAATGTATGTTGCACAAAAAATAAATAGGAGAAAATAAACACCTAGTGAATCTTCATTCCTTGTGTTTGGGGATCCTATTGAAAGAATGCACAGACATATTCTACAGTACCTTTCTCTCACAGAGTGAACACCAGGAACTGATGGGATTACGCTTTGCTTGCAGTCACACAGAACCACACATTTGAGCTGTGCATTCTTGTTCACTGTCTGTTCCTCCCAGGCAGGGCTAGAGCTCCTGTGTTTAAACAAGGGTGGAGTGTTGCCTAGCCAACCGGCTGCCCAGCATTTAGGTAGGTAGCCCCACTCTGACTTCGGGGCAGAAGACAGACTGGACGGGGAAAGACTTCATCAGCACTGATCTGCCAACCAACTGGTTGCAGTTCTCATTGACGTCACGCCACCAGTACCTGGGCGAGTGTCCGACGGAAGTGACGTCAATCGTGACGTGAACTTTACGTCAGAGACGGCCACTGTGGCTGCCTCCTGGACAGGTTTCCACGACAACGAGAGCGGCGTGGCCAGCTACAGGGTGGCGGTGCTGGTGAACGGGAGGGAGCAGAGGGCGTTCCCGGGGCTGACCAGCAGACAGGCGGTGTTCGCTGACCACTCCTTCTCCCTCCAGCACACAGACACCCTGGTGGTGCAGCTTCAGGCCAGCAACAGGTTGGTGGTGGTGGCGGTGGTGGTGGTGGTGGTGGTGGTGGTGGTGGTGGTGGCGGTGGTGGTGGTGGTGTGTGGTGGTGGTGGGGTGGTGATGGTGGTGGTGGTGGCGGCGGTGGTGGTGGTGGTGGTGGTGGTGGTGGTGGGTGGTGGTTTATGTCAGTTTGCTTGTCTGTTTGTTTGTTTGTTTGTTTGTTTGCTTGTTTGTATGTTTGTTCGGGGCAGCTCAGTGGTCAGAGCACTCGCTTCCCCCAAGCTGAGCGTACCTCCCCCACCCCACACCCTCCGTCACCAAGGCGTTGAGCGTGGTTACCTCTTAGATGGGTGACGGCTCGTGCGCCTTGGTTTCAGCACAGTCCCCCAGTTCACCCAGCTGTAAATCCGTTCCTACCCTCTTAAGGGACAGGGAAGGTAAAGCAGCGAGGAAGAGGAGATGGGCGCCGCCTTATAAAACCTGGTTTCTAGAGATATTTGAAATTGTAGTGTTTGCAGCTGTACTTGCTCCTTTTCAGAGTAACATTTTGTTCTATCAGTTTTGCGTGTGACAGCTTCCGTGTTGGTGTGTGTTGCTTCTTTTACATGCACGAAATATGGACTGTACCCAGGACCTCGGTGTACCGCCTTATCTGAAAGACTAGCACCCAGACTACCACTGAATGAATGGGGTCAAAGTTTGGGTTCCAACGGAGGATCGAACCCACGACTTTTGACTTTGTAGACAGGCGCGTTATGTCCTGACCACCAGTCCACTACATGATGTAATGGTGTGGCTGTCTTCATCCAGCACAGGCTCTTAGCATGGCCACAGACCCAGGCACATCTGAACTTCTTCATTCTTGGTTGTTCGTTTGTTTGTTTGTTTGTTTGTTTGTTCGTTTGTTTGTTCGTTTGTTTGTTTGTTCATTTGTTTGTTTGTTTGTTCATTTGTTTGTTCGTTTGTTCGTTTGTTTGTTTTTGTTCGTTCGTTTGTTTGTTCGTTCGTTTCTTTGTATGTTTGTTTGTTTGTTGGTTTGGTTGGTTGGTTGGTTGTTTGTTCGTTTGTTTGTTTGTTCGTTCGTTTGTTTGTTTGTTCGTTTGTTTGTTTGTTCGTTTGTTTGTTCGTTCGTTTGTTTGCTTGTTTGTTTGTTTGTTCGTTTTGTTTGTTCGTTTGTTTGTTTGTTTGTTCGTTTGTTTGTTTGTTCGTTTGTTTGTTTGTTCGTTTGGTCGATTGTTTGTTTGTTTGTTCGTTTGTTTGTTTGTTCGTTTGTTTGTTTGTTCGTTTGTTTGTTTGTTCGTTTGTTTGTTTGTTCGTTTGTTCGTTTGTTTGTTTGTTTCGTTTGGTCGATTGTTTGTTTGGTCGATTGTTCGTTCGTTTTTTTTTGTTCGTTTGTTCGTTCGTTTGTTTGTTCGTTTGTTTGTTCGTTTGTTTGTTCGTTTGTTTGTTTGTTTTACTTTTTTGTTTCGTTCCTGGGCTAGAGTTCCGATGTTAACCAATGGTGGCTTTTTGCGATGTCGAGGATGGAGTGTAATACAACACACGTGTGTATGCATGTTAACATTGTCTCCTCCACTCCTAACCGCCCCAAATGTGTTGGTCAGAAGGTCTCAACTGGTTTTTAACGTGTGCGCAAGACGTTCTAAGAGCGTCAGCACACGGCACCTCAGTTCACAGTCTCCCCCGAAAGACTTTCTGGGATGTGGAGTCGGTGCTGATGTTATTATTATTATTATTATTATTATTATTATTATTAACTCCAGGAGAAAGCACTACAATCCCCTGAACGGGTGCCTCGGCGGTGACTCAAACCCGGGCCGTCAGGTCACGAGCGCAGCAACGCTCTAACCACTGGGCCAGCTGTCAGTTCCCCACGTGTAGCTAGCTGCCCCCAGCTGCTGTCCCCTCCACCCCCATTCCACCCCAGCTGGTGCCAGAGTCACGGCAGGAACTGAGTACACTTCAGCAGGTGACAGGAATGGCCGTGCTAGCACCAGCCACTGGACCCTGCACCTTGCAGTTATGATTCAGTTGTGCGCTGTGTGGGCGATCCTGCTCCCCCACCCTCCTCCTCCTCCTCACCTCACCTATCCCGTAGTCCCTTGGACCGTGGAGGTACCACTACAGATTTTTCAACCAGCTTCCTCCACTCCTCGCGGTCCTCTGCTTTCCGTAGCAAATCGTTCCACTCAAGGCTACCAGTCCACTCTCTGATTATAAAGATTTTGCAACTAGCATCCTCACCTCCTCGCGGTCCTCTGCTTTCCATAGCAAATATTTCCACTCCAGGCTACCAGTCCACCACTCTCTGATGTTGTCTTCCCATCGTTTTCTCTGTCTGCCTCTCCTTGTCCTGTTCCCGGTAGGACAGTCTTGGCCAGTCCAGCCCTACACACAATCTTGAAATGTACAGGGCGGGCGGGTCAGTGACGGTGGCCTCAGACGGGCTGCTGGTTGACCACAGCCCCCCGGAGATGCTGGACATGGGCACGCGGAACAGGACCCGGTACCAGCTGAGGGACGACCTCCTGGACTTTCTGTGGCAGTTTGCAGACCCCGAGTCTGGCATCCAGCAGTACCGCTGTGTGCTCTTCCAGCTTCTGCAGGTCAGCCGCGCTGACTGTCTCCAGGCTTGCGTTGTGCTGTGTTATGCTCTGGCTGTGCTGTGGCTGTGTGTTGTGAGGTAGTTTGGTTTTGTGGCTGTTGGTTGGTCTGTTGTTAGTGTGTGTTGTGTTTGGTGGCTGTGTTGTGCTTGTGCTGTGTTGTGCTTGTGTTGTGTTGGTGTTTGTGTTGTGTGTGTTGTTTTTGTTTTGTGTTGTGTTGTGTGTGTTTGTGTGTTGTGTTTTTGTTGTGTTGTGTGTTGTGTGTGTTGTGTTGTGTTGTGTTGTGTTGTGTTTGTGTTGTGTTGTGTTGTGTTGTGTTGTTTTGTTTGTGTTGTGTTGTGTTGTTGTGTTGTGGTTGGTTGGTGTTGGGTTTGTGTGTTGTGTGTTGTTGGTGGTTGGTTGGTTGTGTTGTGTGTTGTGTGTGTGTTTGTGTTGTGTTGTGTTGTGTCTTGTGTTGTGTTGTGCTGTGCTGTGTTGTGTTTGTGTTGTGTTGTGCTGTGTGTGCTGTGTTGTGTTGTGCTGTGTTGTGCTGTGCTGTGTTGTGCTGTGTTGTGCTGCTGTGTTGTGCTGTGCTGTGCTTGTGTTTGTGCGTGCTTGTTGTGTTGTGCTGTGTTGTGTGTGTTGTCTTGTTTTGTGTTGTGTTGTTTTGTGTTGTGTTGTGTTGTGTTGTTTTGTGTTGTTTCATCTAGTCATGATACTTCTTTTGTCTGTCTGTCGCTGTGTGAGTGAGTGAGCGAGTGAGTGAGTGATTGTGTGTGTGTGTGTGTGTGTGGGTGTGTATGTGTATGTGTGTGTGTTTGTTGTCTCTCTCTGTCTCCGTCTGTCTCTCTCTCTGTCTCCGTCTGTCTGTCTATCTCTCTTGCCTATTTTTTATACTGCTACTGCCACCACCACTACTACTATCACCACCAATACCACCATCACCAGCACCATCACCACCACAACCGCCACCACCACCACCATCATCACCACCACCACCACCACCAACACCACCACCATCATCACCACCACCACCACCACCAACACCACCACCATCACCAGCACCAACACCACCACTACCACCATCATCATCATCACCACCACCACCACCACCACTACCACCATCACCACCACCACCATCACCACCACCACCACCATCACCACCATCACCACCACCACCACCCACCACCACCATCCACCACCATCACCACACCACCACACCACCATCACCACCACCACCACCATCACCATCACCACCATCACCAACCACCACCACCACCACCACCCACCACTACCACCATCACCACCACCACCATCACACCACCACCACCACCATCACCACCACCACCACCACCACCACCACCACCATCACCATCACCACCAACACTACCACTACTACCACCACCACCACCATCACCACTTCTTTCACCGACAGCGACTCACCTCCTACCAAGCTTGTCACATCTCTCATTCTTTCTCGTACGGACTACTGTAATTCTATTTTGGCTGGCCTTCCAGCATCATCTATCCACTCTCTTCAACGCATACAAAACTGAAGCTCGACTGGTCCTAAGAAAGAAAACATCTGAACACATCACTCCTCTTCTACGATCTCTTCACTGGCTGCCTGTCTCACAAAGACTGGAGTATAAGATCAATACCCTCTGTTTCAAATGTCTCCACAAATCTGCACCCTCTTATCTCTGCAACTGTCTTTACCTGTACACTCCATCCCGTTCCCTTCGTTCAGCCGCAGATACTTTGTGCTTTCGAACACCCAGATTCAAACAAACCACTGTTGGCCGTCGCTCCTTTTCTGTTTCTGGTCCGTCCACCTGGAATGACCTCCCTCTTTCACTTCGCCAAAAGCCTTCACTTGATATCTTCAAATCCAGCCTCAAAACACACTTATTTCCTACCTGAGGCTTTCCCCCACGATATCTGTCCCTAATTTTCAACAGCATCCTTCACCTCCTAAGCGTGTTCGCGAGTGTGTGTGTGTGTGTGTGAGTGAGTGATTGTGTGTGTGTGTGTGTGTGTGTGTGTGTGTATGTGTATGTGTGTGTGTTTGTTTGTCTCTCTCTGTCTCCGTCTGTCTCTCTCTCTGTCTCCGTCTGTCTGTCTATCTCTCTTGCCTATTTTTTATACTGCTACTGCCACCACCACTACTACTATCACCACCAATACCACCATCACCAGCACCATCACCACCACAACCGCCACCACCACCACCATCATCACCACCACCACCACCACCAACACCACCACCATCATCACCACCACCACCACCACCAACACCACCACCATCACCAGCACCAACACCACCACTACCACCATCATCATCATCACCACCACCACCACCACCACTACCACCATCACCACCACCACCATCACCACCACCACCACCATCACCACCATCACCACCACCACCACCACCATCACCATCACCACCATCACCACCACCACCACCATCACCACCACCACCACCATCACCATCACCACCATCACCACCACCACCACCACCACCACCACCACTACCACCATCACCACCACCACCATCACCACCACCACCACCATCACCACCACCACCACCACCACCACCACCACCATCACCATCACCACCAACACTACCACTACTACCACCACCACCACCATCACCACTTCTTTCACCGACAGCGACTCACCTCCTACCAAGCTTGTCACATCTCTCATTCTTTCTCGTACGGACTACTGTAATTCTATTTTGGCTGGCCTTCCAGCATCATCTATCCACTCTCTTCAACGCATACAAAACTGAAGCTCGACTGGTCCTAAGAAAGAAAACATCTGAACACATCACTCCTCTTCTACGATCTCTTCACTGGCTGCCTGTCTCACAAAGACTGGAGTATAAGATCAATACCCTCTGTTTCAAATGTCTCCACAAATCTGCACCCTCTTATCTCTGCAACTGTCTTTACCTGTACACTCCATCCCGTTCCCTTCGTTCAGCCGCAGATACTTTGTGCTTTCGAACACCCAGATTCAAACAAACCACTGTTGGCCGTCGCTCCTTTTCTGTTTCTGGTCCGTCCACCTGGAATGACCTCCCTCTTTCACTTCGCCAAAAGCCTTCACTTGATATCTTCAAATCCAGCCTCAAAACACACTTATTTCCTACCTGAGGCTTTCCCCCACGATATCTGTCCCTAATTTTCAACAGCATCCTTCACCTCCTAAGCGTGTTCGCGAGTGTGTGTGTGTGTGTGTGTGTGTGTGTGTGCGTGCGTACGTGCGCGCGCGCATAGATTTGAAATCTGTTGTTCATTATGTTTAAGGAGAGTTGCATGCGTGTAAATAATTTTAAGTGGAAGCGCTTCGACTTGTTGTTTTTTACAAGATTCAGCGCTATATAAATTCCATAATATATTATTATTATTATTATTATTATTATTATTATTATTATTATTATTATTACCATCATCATCATCATCATCATGATCATCATCATCATCATCATCATGACCTACACGCTGCTACCACGCTCAGGGGCAGAAGACCAAGTTCTGGCCGCAGTTGTCGGACTTCCACGCCGTGGAACTGACTCCCAGCAGTGCGGGCATCAGGCAGGAGCTGAAGCTGGAGGACGTGCAGCTGCAGAACGGCGCCTCCTACACGCTCCAGGTCACCGCCCTCAACCACGCCGGCATGGCCGCCACTCGCCAGTCCCCGCCAGTCATCGTGGACACCACGCCGCCCCAGATACTGACCGTGAGGGGGGCTTGGGGTTTGGGGGTTTGGAGGTTGGAGGGTGGGGGTATTATTTTGGCTTGGTTGGTTAGGGGGTTTGGGGATTTGGGGGTTTGGAGGTTGGAGGTGGGGGTATTATTTTGGCTTGGTTGGTTAGGGGTTTGGATTTGGGGGTTTGGAGGTTGGAGGGTGGGGGTATTATTTTGGCTTGGTTGGTTAGGGGTTTGGGGATTTGGGGGTTTGGAGGTTGGAGGGTGGGGGTATTATTTGGCTTGGTTGGTTAGGGGGTTTGGGGATTTCGGGGTGGGGGTTGGGGATTTCGGGGGTGGGGGTTGAGGATTGGGGGTATTATTTTGGCTTGGTTGGTGACGGGGGTGAGTTTAAGTAGGTTTTGGGTTTGGGTGGGTGGTTTGTGGGGTTTGGGTTTGGGTGGTTGGTTTGTGGGTTGGTTTGTGGGTTGTTGGTTTGTGGGTGGTTTTGGGTTGGTTTGTGGGTTGGTTTTGGGGTTGGTTTGTGGTGGGTGGTTTGGGTGGGGTTTGTGGGTTGGTTTTGGGTGGTTTTGTGGGTTGGTTTTGGGTGGTTGGTTTGTGGGTTGGTTTTGGGTGGTTGGTTTTGTGGGTTGGTTTGGGTGGGTTGGTTTGTGGGTTGTTTTGGGTGGGTGGTTTGTGGGTTGTTTTGTGTGGGGGTTTGGGGTTGGGTTTTGGGGGGGGTGGTTTTTGGGGGTTTGGGTTTTGGTGGGGGGGTTTGTGGGTTGGGTTTTTT
This sequence comes from Rapana venosa, assembly GCA_028751875.1. NCBI lineage: Eukaryota > Metazoa > Mollusca > Gastropoda > Neogastropoda > Muricidae > Rapana > Rapana venosa. Next base: position 48,640,784 of record CM054156.1, read on the forward strand.
GGGGGGGGGTTTTTGGGTTTTGGGTTTTTTGGGGGGGGGGGTTTTGGGGTTTTTTTGGGGTTGGTTTTTGGTTTTGGGGGGTTTTTTTTTGTTTGGTTTTGGGGGGGTGGTTTTTGGGTTGGTTTTGGGGGTTGGTTTGTGGGTTGGTTTGGGTGGTTTGGTTGTGGGTTGTTTTGGGTGGGTGGTTTGGGGTTGTTTTGGGGGGTGGGTTTTTTTTTGGGTTTTTTTGGTGGGTGGTTTGTGGTTTGGGTTTTTGGGTGGGGGGTTTGTGGGGTTTGGTTTTTTGGGTGGTTGGTTTGTGGGTTTTGGTTTGGGTTGTTGGTTTGTGGGGGTTTTGGGGGGGTTGGTTTTGGGGGTTTGGGTTTTGGTGGTTTTGGGTTTTTAGGTTGGTTTGGGTGGGGTTTGGGTTGGTTTGGGGGTTGGTTTGTGGGTTGGTTTGGGTGGTTGTTTTGGGTTGGTTTTGGGTGGGTGGTTTGTGGGTTGGTTTGGGGGTGATTTGTGGTTGGTTTTGGGTGGGTGGTTTGTGGGTTGGTTTTGGGGGTGGTTTTTGGGTGGTTTTGGGTGGTTGGTTTTTTGGGTTGGGTTGGTGTGGGTGATTGTGGGTTGGTTTTGGGTGGGTGGTTTGTGGGTTGGTTTTGGGGGGTTGGTTTTGTGGGTTGGTTTTGGGGGGTGGTTTGTGGGTTGTTTTGGGTGGTGGTTTGTGGGTTGGGTTTTTTTGGGGGGTGGTTTGTGGGTTGGTTTTGGGTGGGTTTGGGTTTTTGGGTTGGTTTTGGGTGGTTGGTTTGTGGGTTGGTTTTGGGGTGGGGTTTGGGTTTGTGGGGTTGGTTTGGGTGGGGGTTTGTGGGTGGTTTTTGGGGGGTTGGTTTTTTGGGGGGTTTGGGTTTTGGGGTTTGGGGGTTGGTTGGGGGTTTGGTTTTGTGGGTTGGTTTGTGGGTTTTTGGGGGTTTGGGTTTGGTTTGGGTTTTGGGGGTGGGGGTTTGGGGGTTGGGTTTTTGGGGGTTGGTTTTGGGTTGGTTTGGGTTGGTTTGTTGTGGGTTTTTTGGTTTGGGGTGGTTGGGTTGTTTTGGGTGGGTGGTTTTTGGGTTGGTTTGGTGTGTTTTGGTTTGTTTTTGGTTGGTGGGTTTTTTGTTGGGGTGTTGTGGGTTGGTTTTGTGGGGGTTGGTATTTGGGGGTGTTTGTGGTGTTTGTGTGGTGTTTGGGGTTGGTTTGGGTGTTTTTGTGGTTGTTTGGGTGGTTGTTTGTGGTTTGGGTTTTTGGGGGTTGGGTTTTTGGTTTGGGTTTTTTGGGGGGTTGTTGTGGGTTTTGTGGGTTGTTTGTGGGTTGGTTTGGGTGGTTGTTTGGATTGTTTGGATGGTTTTTTTTTTTTTGGTTTTTTGGGGTTTGATTTTGTGGTTTTTTTGTTTTTGGGTGGGTTTTTTTTTTTGGTTTTTTGTTGGTGGTTTTTTTTTGGGGGTTTTTTTTTTTGGGGGTTTTTGTGGGTTTTTTGTTTTGTTTTTTGGTTTTTTTTGTTTTTTGTTTTTTTTTTTTGTGGGGTTTTTTTTTTTGGTGGTTGTTGGGTTATTTTGTGGTTGTTGTTTTTTATTTTTTTTTTGTTTTTTTTTTTTTTTTTTTTTTTTTTTTTTTGTTTTTTGGGGTTTGGGTTTTTTTTTTTATTTTTTTTTTTTTTTTTTTTTTTTTTTTTTTTTTTGTTTGGTGGGTGGTTTGTGGGTTGGTTTGTGGGTGTGTTTGTGGTGGTGTTGATTTGTGTGTTGGTTTGTTTGGGTTGGTGGTTTGTGGGTTGGTTTTTGTGGTGGTTGGTTTGTGGTGTTTGGTGGTTTGTGGGTTGGTTTGTGGGTTGGTTTTTGTGGTGGTTTGTGGGTTGGTTTTGGGTTGTTTGGTGGTTTGTGGGTTGGTTTTGGTGGGTGGATTGTGGTTTGTTGGGTGGTGGTTTGTGGGTTGGTTTTGGTGGGTGGTTTGTGGTTGGTTTAGGTGGTGGTTTTGGTTTGTTTTGGTGGGTGGTTTGTGGGTTGGTTTTGGGTTGGTGGTTGTGGGTTGGTTTTGGGTGGGTGGTTTGTGGTTGGTTTTGGGTGGGTGGTTTGTGGGTTGGTTTTGGTGGTGTTTGTGGTTAGGTTTGGGTGGGTGGTTTTGGGTTGGTTTTGGTGGGTGGTTTGTGGTTGGTTTTGGTTTGGGTTGGTTATTGGGTTGGTTTTTGGGTGGGTGTTTGTGGGTTTGGTTTTGGGTGGGTGGTTTGTGGGTTGGTTTTGGGTGGGTGTTTGTGTTGGTTTGGTGGTAGTTTGGTGGTTTGGTTTGCTGGTGTGACTTGTTTAGTGGTGGTATTGGGTTTGTGGGTTGTGTGGGGGAGGGGAATGAGAGCTAGCTGGCTAGTTGGTTTGTTGGTTGGGTGGTTTGGTTGCTTGGTTGGCTGGTTGGTTGGCTGGCTGGTTGTTGTGGCTGGGGGTATGGTGGGATGGTTAGTTTAGCTGTTTAGTTGGTGGTTGGTTATATGGTTGGTTGGTTGAGACTTTCTAAGCTGTTTGCTGGTTCTTTAGTGCAGAGGCTTATGATTGAGGGTGGGTGGTGTTGGGGTGGTGGTGGTGTGCATCTGACTGACTGTGTCCTTCATGTGCCTCTCCAACAACGTGGTGACTGTCCTGGGTTGACGACCTCATGGCTGCCCAGGGCCTTGATGGAAGCAACGACAGTAGAGATGGTTGTATGCACTGTGTTGAATCTGTTTAGTTGCCCATTTTCAATCTATGATTTAAAAAAAAAAACAATGACAAGGCGACAACCTCGAATTAGTCTCTGTGGTTGGATGGAATGGATTAATTGAATTGGATTGGAAGGTCACAGTTGTGTTAAGTGATGAAAGACTATATGCTTTTATGATCATCATTTTTTGATATCATTACTTTTGGGGTTGTGTGCTAGATGTACACCTCATAGTTAATGAAGTCTCAACCATTTCCCCTCATCCCTGAGCAGGTGAGGCTGACGAGGCCAGGAGAGGAGGAAGAGCTGAACGACAATGGCGTGGTCGTCCACGTGCACCAAGAGCCCCTGTGGGTCACCTGGACTCCCCATGACGCCGAGAGCGGCATCAAGACCTCTCACGTCTGCCTGGGGCCTGCCGGCACCTCCGCCTGCCTGAACTCCTCCTCCTCCCCCGTCCAGTATCAGACCGTGGACGCCGCCTCCTCCTCCTCCTCCTCCTCCCTGTCCTTCAGCAGCCTGCAGCTGCAGGTCAGCTCTGAGGAGCGCGAGGTCCGCTACCAGGCCTACGTGCTGACCTTCAACCAGGCCGGTGTGGCCTCGGCGGTGGCGGCCTCCAGACCCTTCCTGCTGCTGCGGGACAACGTGGCCGGGCAGGTGCTGGACGGCCGGGGTCAGCATGACCTGGACTTCTCCAGCGACAGCGCCTCCATCGCCGTCAGCTTCTCCGGCTTCAGCAGCCAGGCCTGCGGCGTGGTGGGCTACCAGTGGGCAGTGGGGACGTCGCCCTTCGCCACGGACGTGCTGCCCTACAGCGGGGAGGGTCTGGTGGTGGAGGAGGACGGCAGCGGCCAGGGCACGGCTCAGGCGCACGTCCCGCAGAAGGAAGGCCAGAAGTACTTCAGCACCGTCCGCGCCAAGACGGGCGCCAACTGCCACCAGCCCTACATCACCTCCTGCTCCGATGGCTTCGTCCTGGACACCACCCCTCCACGCCTCTCCTTCCGTCACGCTGGGCGCGAGGTCAGCTGGGCAGAGGTGGTGTACCTGAGCCAGACCAACACCAGCCGACTTCCAGTCCTGTGGAAAGCCGAGGACGCCAGCGGGGTGGAAGAGATGACCTGGGTCCAGGACGTGTTCAGCTCCAGCCCTTCCCGCTCTCCGGTGCCGGCAGACTCCTCCCTGTCCCTGAAAGGCTTCCCGTCCTCTGGGCAGACCCTGATGTCGGCGCTGGAGCTGTCTGACAGGGCGGGCAATGAGCGCGCGCTGCACCTGCCGCCACTCACCTGGGACACCTCCCCCCCCTCCTTCCGCGGCCTGCGCTGCTGCCGGGCGGTGTCCTCGGCGTCCTCGCTGCTGCGCTGTGGCTGGGACAGCCTGCAGGACCCCCACAGCAGCCTGGCCCGCGTCCTGGTCGGCCTGGGCTCCGGCCCTTCCCAGGCCAACCTCCTGAACCTCACCGCCCTGCCCCTCACCAGCACCTCCTGGAGCTACGACGCCCAGCCTCTGCTGCGGGGCTCCGGCCTGCCCTACCTCCACGTGCTTCTCCGGGCCGTCAACGCTGCAGGGCTCAGGGCGGAGGAGGCGGTGAAGGTCGTCCACGACGTCACGCCACCCAAGGTGGGCGGCGTCATCGTTGTGACGTCACCCGCTCCGGGTTTCCATGACGTCCAACAGCGCTGCCAGACTGCCCAAGACTACATGGAGGTCTTGCTGAACGGGTCAGCAGATGAGGAGTCAGGTGTGAGGAGGTCAGTCTGCCTTTGTGGTAGTGTCTTAGCTGAGGCCTGTTGGGGGGCTACTTAGACTTGACAGCCAGAAGAGATCACTGTCCTTTTCGCTTTTCATCCCTGACTAGTTCTCCGGGTTAGAGAGCGTAGGTTTATATGTGCATGTGTGCGCGTGCGTGCTTGTGTGTGTATGCACTGACTTATACTATGTATACATGTGCACACACACAACACCACACCACAACACACCACAAACACACATCACACACCCGCGTGTGTACACGTTTAGGCCCGGAACTTTTCCTCCATCCATTAGACCATGAGTGGTGGTCTGGATGCTAGTCTTTCGGATGAGGCGATAAACCGAAGTCCCGCGTATTACACATAATTATTTAGCGCACGTAAAAGAACCCACGGCAACAAGAGAGTTTCCCTGGCAACATTCTGTAGAAAAAAGCCACTCTGATAGGGACACAAATACAGTTGCAGACAGGGAAAAGTACGAAAATATTAATAATGGGTGGCGCTGCTCTTGTGGCGACGTGCTTTCCCAGAGGAGAGTAGCCCGAATTTCACGCAGAGAAATCTGCCGTGACTTCAAGTGGTATAAATAAATAGATAAATAAACAAACACTGGTTTTTCTGGTCCATGTTTCTCCTCCTCTTCCTCTCCAGCGTGGAGTTTGCACTGGGAAGTGCCGCAGGGCGCAGTGACGTCACTCCGTTCCGCGAGCGTCGGGCTGTGGGGGGCATGTACATCCTGGAGGACCTGGCCCTCTCTGCTGGCGTCACCATGCACGTCACCGCCAGGGTCACCAACACTGTGGGGCTCTACGTCATCGTGACCTCAGAGGCTGTCGTCATCAGCCCGCAGCCTCGCTTAGAGGTTGGTGACGTTTGCAGTTCAGATAATTATAGGGCATGCGTGTTAGTTTTGGTGTGATTTGAAGGTAGCATACATAGTCACATTGTAATGTTTGTAAAGTTAGGTGTGTGTGTGTGTGTGTGTGTGTGTGTGTGTGCGTGCGTGCGTGCGTGCGTGCGTGCGTGCGTGCGTGCGTGCGTGCGTGCGTGCGTGCGTGTGTGTGTGTGTGTGTGTGTGTGTGTGTGTGTGTGTGTGTGTACCCCACACACTTACCTCCACCTCAAACCCACCCCATCCCACCCCCTACTTTTACAACACCTTAACCCCCGCAATTCTCCTCTTCAGGGGGAACATGAAGGTCGAAAGTGATCATTCTTGTTGACAGGCTCATGTCAGAAGTCGTACCGTGTATCGAGAGCCCAGCTCTGAAAAGTCCATAAAGCAGCTAGTCAGTCTTATGCACAGTGCCAGGGAAACAATCCAATACCAGTACCCAATGTTGCACACTTTGAAACCTTTTTCTTCAAGGTATAACAAATACAAGAAACCTGTTTTTACAGACATGTTCTTCGACCTGTCTTTTTTATTTTAACTCAGAAAAAACCCATATTTGCATTCATCCATTTTTTGGTACTAAAAAACCCCATGATTTTAACCACTTTTAGACCTGTGTCTACTCTTAACCTTACCCTCACCTACTCTCTCTCTCTCTCTCTCTCTCTCTCTCTCTCCCCCTCTCTCTCTCCCCCTCTCTATCTCTATGTATCTCCACACACACTACAGGTCAGTGACGGTCCAGAGATGGCGGAGGACATGGACGGTCAGTCGGACTTGACCGTCATACAGGGCCGGTGGCGCTACACTGACCCCTGTCCGGTGGTGGAGGCCGAGTGGTCAGTGAAGGAGCTAGGGGGTCCAACCGTCCTGCCCTTCACGCCCATCGACCCCACAGGCGACCTCTTCTACAATGACGGCCTGCACTTGCAGAATTTCAAAACGTAGGTTGATGACGACGATGACGACGATGATTACTATTGTTGATGTTGTTGTTGTTGTTGTTGTTGGTGGTGGTGGTGGTGGTGGTGACCCTTGTGTGTTGTTTTGTGTTGTCGCATCGTTGTGTTCTGTCTGTTTGGACTTCGTGTTATGTCTTTTGTATTTGTGTTCTTATGAGACAGTGTATTGTCGCCACTAACGCGTGTGGCAATGCTGATTGTCCAACACCACATCCCCCCCACACCCCCCCACACACACACCCCTGTGGAGATGCCGGGGACCTGTCAGTATAAACAGCATCCCCACAGTCTGGAAATTCTGTGCTAGGAATTCCCTCTTTTCTATCCCTCTCTTTGTCTCTGCCTTGATCTGTTTCTTCCTATCACCCCCTTCTTATTTATTTTCTTCTTTCTTGGTCCATTCTCCTGCCTTTTTTCTACAGAATGACGTAAGAGGCAAACATTCCTTCCCACACTAAAGTCGATGTGTTGGGACTGATTTGTCAAGTGCTTAACTGCAGCTGAAAGCATTTTCGCTCATTCCAAATAATAATAAATGGGTTTTGTATAGCGCTATATCTTGCAAAGACAAATATAACAGTGGCTGCTGTGTGAGCATTAAAGGAAGAAGGACAAGGAGGAGGGGGAGAAGAAGAAGAAGAAGGGGGAAGGAGAAGAAGAAAAAGAAGAAGGAGAAGACGAAGAAGAAGAAGAAGAAGAAGAAGAAAGAAGAAGAAGAAGAAGAAGAAGAAGAAGAAGAAGAACAACAACAACAACAACAACAACAACAAACAACAAAAAAACACCACATGCACGGTTTTCTTGCCCGGAAAAGGAAAAGGGGGAGGAGGTAGGGGGCGGGAAAGGGGAGAGGGAGGGGGAAACATCTGTCCTCGTGGTCACAGCCTCCGCTGGCAGTGGGGAGGGCCCCAGGTGGAGCCCAGGATCGTGCACCTCCAAGATGCATGTTCAAGGAGATGATGTTGTCCCCCTTGAAGTTAACATCAGTGCCGACTCCTCCCTCTCCTTCCCCCTCCTCCTCCACGAAAGTCCTCCACATGAAGCTTTCAACCGAGGCCGCGTGTGTTGATGCACGCAGACCCTCTTACGCACACGTGAAAGCCTTATCTACCTTTTATTTTTTTATTCTATTTATTCTTTTGGGGGAGGGATAGCTCATTTGGTCAGAGCACTCGCTTTCCCCCCAAAGCTAAGGTTAAGCAGATCGAGGTGGTTACCACTTGGATTGCTGCCCTTTTGCGCGCCTTGACTTCAGTAGTTCCCAGTTCACCAGCTGTAAATGGGTACTTGCCTCTTTAGGGGTCAGGGAAGGTAAAGCAGCGAGGGAGAGGAGTGGGCGCCACCTCAATATACTGGACCCTGGAGAAGTTAAGGTATATAATGACTCGCTCTCCATGACCACATAGGTTTTGGGACCTTTACCTTTTTATTTATTCTTTTATTCGAAATAATAAGTCATTCATTATGCTGGTAAGAATGGATACAAAAGTAAATTTTTCCTGAAAAAGAGGCATGCACGCTGGTGTCTCGCTTGCACATCAATCCCCAAGCCGAAATGCGGTACCTTTATGACTGAACAAGCAACAACGGCCACATACCCACACACACACACACAAATCTCACCACAAGTGAACCTCAGGCTTGTATGCGAGGATTTGGGAAAACACACAAGCCCCCAAGCAACCTTCAGACCCCGACGGACACGGCGCTAAGCTCTCTCCCCTGGTGCTCCACAGCTACGTTTAACTACATCCGAATCAGAGATGCTGAACCCAAGCCGCGTGGCCTTTCTTGACGGGGTGTCTGTGGTCATCCGCCTCCGGCCACGGCCGAGGTCAGGGAACGGGGCGGGTCAGCTGGACTGGACTTCCAGCACAGCACGCGCTCCCTGACCGCCAACTGGGACGTGTTCGGGCAGCCACGATCCACCCTGCCCTCTGACCACATTCTCAGGTGAGAGAGATGGGGTGAGGAAAGAGAGAGAGGGAGAGGGGGGGAGGGAGGGGGGGAGAGAGGGGGGAGGAGAGAGAGAGAGAGAGAGAGAGGGAGAGGGGGAGGGAGGGGGGGGAGAGAGGGGGGAGGAGAGGGGAGAGAGGAGAGAGGGAGAGAGAGAGGGAGGGAGGGGAGAGAGAGGGGGGGAGAGAGGGAGAGAGAGAAGGGGGGGAGGGATAGGGAGGGAAGGGAGAAAGAGGGAGGAGAGAGAGGGAGGGGGGGACAAAGAGAGAGAGAGGGGGGGAGGAGAGAGAGAGAGAGGGGGGGGGGGGAGGGGGGGGGGGATAGGGAGGGGGGAGAGAGGGAGGGAGAGGGAGGGAGAAAAAGGAGATGGAGGGAGGGGGGAAAGAGAGAAAGGGAGAGAAAAGAGAGGGGGGAGAGAAGGGGAGAAGGGGGGAAAAGGGGGGGAGGGAGGGAAAAAAGGGGAGGGGAGGGAGGGAGAAAGGAGGGAGGGGGGGAGGGAGGAAAGAGGGGGGAGGAGGGGAGGGACCGGAAACAGAGAAAGAGCGACGGCCAACAGTGGTTTGTTTAAATCTGGGTGTTCAAAAGCACAGCGTATCTACAGATGAACGAAGGGAACGGGACGGAGTGTACAGGTGAAGACAGTTACAGAGATAAGAAGGTGCAGATTTGTGGAGACATTTGAAACAAAGGGTATTAATCTTATACTTTATTCTTTGCGAGACAGGCAGCCGGTGAAGAGATCGCAAAAGAGGAGTGATGTGTTCAGATTTTTTCTTTCTAAGGACCAGTCGAGCTGCAGAGTTTTGTATGCGTTGAAGGGAGTGGATGGATGATGCCGGCAAACCAGCCAAGAGAGAATTACAGTAGTCCAGTCTAGAAAGAATGAGAGATGTGACAAGTTTGGATGTTGCTTCAGTAGACAGATACTTGCGAATTGCACTTATGCGCCATAATTGATAGTAGCAAGACTGGCAGGTCTGGGTGATGAATTTTTTCATAGAAAGTGTGTTGTCAAGAACCACACCTAGATATTTTACAGAGCTGGATAGAGAAACCGATGTATTGCTGAATTCCACTGAAGTCGTTGTGATGGAGGAAAGTTTATGTTTGGTCCCCATGAGCATGGCTTCCGTTTTATCGGCATTTAGCTGTAACTTATTTTGAGTCATCCAGTTTTGAATGAGACAGTGTATTGTCGCCACTAACGCGTGTGGCAATGCTGAATGTCCATCACCACCCCCCCCCCCCCACACACCCCCCTGTGGAGATGCCGGGGGCCTGTCAGTATAAACAGCATCTCCACAGTCTGGAAATTCTGTGCTAGGAATTCCCTCTTATCTATCCCTCTCTTTGTTTCTGCTTTGTTCCCTTTCTTCCTGTCACCTCCTTGATTATTTTCTTCTTTCCTGGTCCATTCTCCTGCCTTTTTTCTACAGAAAGACGTAAGAGGCAAACATTCTTTCCCACACAAAAGTCGATGTGTTGGGACTGATTTGTCAAGTGCTTAACTGCAGCTGAAAGCATTTTCGCTCGTATCAAATAATAATAAATGGGTTTTGTATAGCGCTATATCTTGCAAAGACAAATATAACAGTGGCTGCTGTGTGAGCATTCAAGGAAGAAGGAGAAGGAGAAGGAAGAGGAGGAGCAGGAGCAGGAGAAGAAAGAGGAGGAGGAAAAGAAGAAGAAGAAGAAGAAGAAGAAGAAGAAGAAGAAGAAGAAGGAGGAGAAGGAGAAGAAGAAGGAGAAGGAGAAGGAAGAAGAAGAAGAAGAAGAAGAGAAGAAGAAGAAGAAGAAGAAGAAGAAGAAGAAGAAGAAGAAGACACACCACATGCATGGTTTTCTTGCCCGGCAAAGGAAAAGAGGGAGGAGATAGGGGGGTGGACAGGAGAGGGAGGAGGACATCTGTCCTCGTGGTCACAGCCTCACGCTGGCAGTGTGACGGCCCCAGGTGGAGCCCAGGCTCGTGCACCTCCAAGATCCATGTTTAAGGAGATGATGTTGTCCCCCTTGAAGTTAACATCAGTGCCGACTCCACCCTCTCCTTCCCCCCTCCTCCTCCACGAAAGTCCTCCACATGAAGCTTTCAACCGAGGCCGCGTGTGTTGATGCACGCAGACCCTCTTACGCACACGTGAAAGCCTTATCTACCTTTCTATTTATTTATTCTATTTATTCTTTTAGGGGACGGGATAGCTCAGTGGTCAGAGCACTCGCTTTCCCCCAGCTAAGGTTAAGCAGCATCGAGCGTGGTTACCACTTGGATTGCTGACCTTTTGCGCACCTTGACTTCAGTACAGTTCCCCAGTTCACCCAGCTGTAAATGGGTACTTGCCTCTTTAGGGATCAGGGAAGGTAAAGCAGCGAGGGAGAGGAGATGGGCGCCACCCTCAATATGCTGGACCCTGGAGAAGTTAAGGTATATAATGACTCGCTCTCCTATGACCACATAGGTTTTGGGATACCTTTACCTTTTTATTTATTCTTTTATTTCGAAATAATAAGTCATTCATATGCTGGTAAGAATGGATACAAAAGTAATTTTACCTGAAAAAGAGCATGCACGCTGGTGTCGTGCTTACACATCATCCCCCCAAGCCGAAATGCGGCTACCTTCATGACTGAGCAAGCAACAACGGCCACATACCCACACACACACAAATCTCACCACAAGTGAACCTCAGGCTTGTATGCGAGGATGGATCGCACACAAGCCCCAAGCAACCCTTCAGACCCAGACGGACACGGCGCTAAGCTCTCTCCCCTGGCTGCTCCACAGCTACGTCAGCTACATCCGAATCAGAGATGCCCTGAACCGAAGCCGCGTGGCCTACTCTGACGGGGTGTCTGTGGTCATCCGCCTCCCGGCCACGGCCGAGGTCAGGGACGGGGCGGGTCAGGTGGACGTGGACTTCCAGCACAGCACGCGCTCCCTGACCGCCAACTGGGACGTGTTCGGTCAGCCACGATCCACACTGCCCTCTGACCACATTCTCAGGTGAGAGAGAGGGGGAGAGGAAAGAGAGAGAGAGGGGGGAGAGGGAGAAAGAGAGGGAGAGAGGGAGAGAGAGGGAGGGAGGGATAGGGAGGGGGGGGGGGAGGGAGAAGAGAGGAGGGAGAGAGAGAGAGGGAGAGAGAGGAGAAGGGAGGGGAGGATAGGGAGGGAGGAGAAAGGGAGGGGAGAGAGAGGGGGGGGGAGGAGAAGGAGAGAGAGAAGAGAGAGGGAGGGAGGGAGGGGGGGGGAGAGAGAGGGGGGGAGGGAGAAGAAGAGAGAGGAGGGAGAGAGAGAGGGAGAGAGAGGGAGGGAGGGGGAGGGAGAGGGAGGTAGGGAGAGAAAGAGAGAGAGAGGAGGGGAGGGGAGGAGGGGGGGGGAGGAGAGAGAGGAGAGGGATGAGAGGGGGAGGGAGGAGAGGGAGAGAGAGAGGAGAGAGGGGGAGGAGAGAGGGGGAGGGAGAGGAGGGAGGAGAAAGGAGAGAGAGGGAGGGAGAGAGAGAGAGGGGGGGGGAGAGAGAGAGGGAGAGGAGAGGGGGGAGAGAGAAAGAGGAGAGGGAGGGGGAAAGAGAGAGAGAGAGAGATAAGAGAGGAGAAGGAGGGGAGGGAGAAGAGAGAGAGAGAGAGGGAGGGAGGGAGGGAGAAAGAGAGAGAGAGGGAGGGGGGAGGGAGAAAGAGAGAGAGAGGGGGAGAGAGAGAGGGAGAGAGAGAGAGAGAGAGAGAGGGAGGGAGAGAGAGGGAGAGAGAGCGAGAGACAGACAGACAGACAGACAGACAGAGAGGGAGAGAGGAGAGAGAGAAGGAGGGGGGGGAGATGGAGAGAGAGACAGAGAGAGGGAGAAAGAGTGTAAGTGTGTACGCGCGCGTAGTGCAAATGTGTATGGTACCTGCATGTGTGTGAGCTCCCGCATGCATTTATTTATGTACGTATAATTATGTGCTGTGTACACCTTCCTGCGCGCGCGCACACACACACTACACAACACACACACATACACAACACACACTACCACACACACACTCACTACACACACTACCACACCACCACTCCACACACACACACTACACACACTACACAACACACACACCCACTACACACACAACACACACAACACACACTACCACTACACACCAACACACACCACACACTACACACACCACACACCACACACCACACACACACACCACACACACACCCACACTACACAACACCACACACTACACACACACCACCAACACACCACACACACACACACCACAACACACTACACACACACTCACACACACACACACTACACACCACACACACACACTACACACACTACACACTACACACACAACACCACACACACACACCACTACACACACACTACCACACACACACACCACACCACACTACACACCACACACACACACCACCTACACACACCTACACCTACACACACCACTACACACACACACTACACACACACACTACACACACACAACAAAACACACACAACACACACACCACACACACAAACACACACACACACACACACACACTAACACACCTACACACACACATCAACAAAACATACACACCACACTACACACACATACACAAACACACAAACACACACACACTACCACACACACACACACACCACACACACTACACACACACACTACCACACACCTACCACACACACACATACACACACACACACTACACACACACACACACTACACACTACACACACACACACTACACACACACACTACACACACACATACACACACTACACACACACACACACACACTACACCACACACACACACACAACACACACACACACACACACACACACACTACACACACACACACACAACTACACACACACACTACACACACACACACACTACCACACACTACACACACACACATACACACACACACACTACACACACACACTACACACTACACACACACACTACACCACACATACACACACACACCACACACACAACACACACACACTACACAACAACACCACACACAACTACACACACAAACACCAATACCACAACACACACACTACACACACCACACCACACTACACCCTAACACAACACTACACATACACAACCCAACCTACACACACACACCTACTACACACACACTACACCACTACACCACTACACACACATCACACACTACACACACCACACACTACCACATACACAACACAACTAAAACAACACTAACAATTCATAAAGACCATTCCATTACATCAAAGCACACCACACCACTCACATCACAAAGCACAACATCACATCATATCAGACACCCTACTGAATAAGAAGTTCAGTATAGATATTTAAGTATCGTATTTTCGCTTGTTGATGTTTTTGTTGGTTGTTTTGTTGTTTTTGGGGGATTTTTTTTCAGAATTCTTGTTTCATGTTTTTTTCATAATAGTTGTTTATTGCGATTGATTAGTTATGTGCATAGCCACACACACACACTACACACACACACACTACACCCTACACACACACACTACACCACACACACTACACACACACACACACACCACTACACACACACACTACACACTACACACACACTAACACACACACACTACACACACACACACACACACTCACTACACACACTACACACACACACACACACACACACACACACAAAACACACACTACACACACACTACACACACACACACTACACACTACACACTACACACACACACTACACAATCACCCACACAACACACACAACTACACACACACACTACACCCACACACACACACCCACACACACACACACACACAACACTACACACACACACACACACACACACACACACACCACACTACAACACAACTACACACACACACACACTACACACACACACTACACACACCACTACACCCTACCACACACACACACACTACACACTACACCACACACACACCACCACACACACACACACACACACACACACACACACACACACACACACAACACACACACACACACACAACACACACACACTAAGCAAGTTCTTAAAGACATTCCATTAATGAAAGAAATTGTATTGTCATTAAGCCATACTCCTATTTTCAGACTCCTCTGATATAAGGATAGCTTCAAGTTATATGAATTGGGAAGTTGGTATTTTTGCTGTTTGATGTTTTTGGGGTTGGTTGTTTTTTGTTGTTGTTGTTGGGTGTGGGTTTTTTTTCAGAATTCTTGTTTATGCTTTTTTCATAATAGTTGTTTATTGCGATTGATTAGTTATGTGCATAGCCCTCCCCCCCTACACACACACAAGCACGTGCGCGCGCGCACACACACACACGCACGCACGCACACACGCACGCACACACACATACACACACTTTCCCGTCTGATATCGCTATTTAGTGGAAGGACGTTAAACTGAAGAACTACTACTACTACTACACACACACTACACGTGGTGGTCACTGCTCCTCCCCAGCTACTGGGCAGCCCTGGGCACTGACCCTTCCCGGCCCTCTGGCCGCTCTGACGTGCACGGCTTCGAGGCGGTTGGCCTGGCCACCAACGTCACCTTCTACGGCCTCGCCCTCACAGCGCAGACCCAGACCTACTTCGTCACCGTCAGGGCCCGCAGCGCGGCAGGCGGCCTGGTGGAGAGCTCCTCTGACGGCGTGAGGGCCGGCTTCAGCAGCTCCCTCACCCCGGGCCGGGTTCGAGTCTCGGCCTACCAGAGCAGCGTCACCAGCCTGCGCTTCTCGTGGGCAGGCTTCCACTCGGACATGCTCGTCACGCGCTACTTCGCCGGGGTCAGCTCCAGCCTGCCTGCCCCTCTCTGGGACAACCACACCGGCGGCTGTGGCGGCGACAGCACGCACAACCTCTCCTCTGTCTTCGACGTGAAGGCTCTGCACGCCTTGACAGACACCAGCAGCGGCAGCAGCAGTAGCAGTAGCAGCATGGCGGTGTTGGAGAACTTGTCCCTGAGGCACGGGGCGTCCTACTACGTGACGGTGCTGGCTGAGGACTCCACGGGCCTCTGTGCGGCAGCCACCAGCCAGGCTGTCCTGGTGGACGTCACGCCCCCTGTCCAGGGCAAGGTAAAGGCTGAAGGCCACGTCACCGACTCCGTCATCTACCTCCACGATGCAGACACCCTCAGGCTACAGCTGCACGACCTGGCCGACCCCGAGAGCGGCGTGGACAAGGTCTCTGTGCAGCTGCTCTCCGGCGCTTCCTGTCGGTCTCCGGACTCCGGCAGCCTGCTGAGGTCGGTCGAGGTCAGGAACCAGACGACTGTGGTGATGAGGGGGCTGGGGCTGAAGGAGGGCGTGGCCTACTTCCTGCGGGTGGCGCTGACCAACGGCGCGGGGCTGACCACGCACAGCTCCAGCCTGCCTCTGCTGCTGGACACCGCTGGCCCCGAGGCCGGCCTGGTCAAGCTGGGCAGGGACTGGACAGGGCAGGACCAAGCTTTCCAGCAGCACACGGACAGGGTCAGCGCCGTGCTGGCTCTGCAGTCAGCGTCCTCTGCCAAGGTGAGCAGGGAGGGAGGGAGGGATGGAGGGAGGGAGGGAGGAGGGAGGGGGGGGGGGGAGGGAGGGCAGGGGAGGAGGGAGGAGGGAGGGAGGGGGAGGGAGGGGGGAGGAGGAGGGAGGGAGGGAGGAGGGAGGGAGGGAGGGGGAGGGGAGGGGAGGGAGGAGGGAGGGGGAGGAGGGAGGAGGGAGGGGGAGGGAGGGAGGGAGGGGGGGAGGAGGGAGGAGGGGGAGGAGGGAGGGAGGGAGGGGGAGGGGAGGGAGGGGGAGGGGGGAGGTAGGGAGGGGAGGAGGGAGGGAGTGGACTGGTGTGGAGTTACTGGCGTCTTCTACCTCATCATCATCATCATCAGTCCCGTGACCTTGGCGGTCGTGGGGGAGACACGAAAGACGATGCCGTGGTAAGCCTCCTCCATCCATCTCGGTCCTCGGCTCTGCGTAGTAGTGCCAAGTCATTCAACCTACTTCTAGCTTAAAAATCATCACTTGGTTTTTCTTCCGCAAATTGCTGAAATTAAGAGTGGTGATGCTTGTTGTATTACACGTTTTTGAATTATCTGTTTAAGACAGAGAGTCGAGTTCAAATTCTTAATCAAACAATTTCGTGTTCTCATAATACAGACCATGAACATTTGACTTTCTTATGACTATTTCCAGAAAACTATGTCATAGTAAAAGGATTTATTTTGTGTTCCTTGATTAGAGCTCCAAGGTTCATCAAGGGTGAGATTTTGCGACTGTGACCGTTCCCCCCCCCCTCCCCCCCACATTGAAGGTAGCAGCATTCCGATTTCGGGGAGGATGTCTAATCACAACACCAGCATGCATGCCGTTTCTTTAAAAAAGCTTACATGCGTTCCTACCGGCATACAGTGACCTACTCTTTGGAAAGGTGGTACAGGTTTAAGGTGTTCGCAAGTTATTGTGCGTGTGTTCACTCACGTACCCAGGACCTGGGTTTATCCAAACGACGTTCTGGGGGAGTGGAGTCAGCGCTGGCGCTAAGGGCAGAGG
>CM054156.1:48662606-48665106 GCA_028751875.1 Rapana venosa
TTGAAATGTGCTAAATTGCAAATGTAAAGAATTCCCTTTGTAAATTAAAAGAATTAAGAATAGAGAGCATACGTATCAAACCTGTTTCTTGTACTAGTAGAGATGAAATGGTTTCAGTGTTTGAAACGTTCAGCTTTGGTGGTCACACTAGATTGCTTTTGTAACAACCGTGCATACAACTGTGCATACAACTGTGCATACAACTGTGCATACAACTAACTGTGCATACAACTGTGCATACAACTAACTGTGCATACAACTGTGCATACAACTAACTGTGCATACAACTAACTGTGCATACAACTAACTGTGCATACAACTAACTGTGCATACAACTAACTATGCATACAACTGTGCATACAACTGTGTAATGTGGGGGATTCTATGCCTTTGAAGGGATGCCCTTTCAACCAATGGCACAGCTTCTAACCTGCGTGAAAACAACAGTTATCCGTGTCGACCCCCATTTCTGGCCTTAAAGGCAAGCTGTTGGGAGCTGCCCTGCCCTTGGATAACTCCGTGGTCAGCGCACTGCCCTCCCTAAGCCAAGGTTCACGTGTTGAGGGTGTTTGTCTCATAGATAGATCACTATTCGTGCGCCTTGGCTTCATCCCAGTCCCCCAGTTCACCCAGCTGTAAATGGGTGCCTGCCCTTTTTAGGGTCAGGGAAGGTAAAAACAGCGAGGGAGAGGAGATGGGCGGCGCCCTCAATATTCTGGCCCCTAGAGGAGCTAAGGTCTGTGACATCTCGCTCTCAAACAATGTCATAGGTTATGGGATATCGTGTCGTTATGTCTAAGGTTATGGAAACACCTGTACACCTTTAAGACTGTAGTATAGCTACAGCATGACATCATGACGAGGCGTCCAAACAGCACACCACCACACACACACACACAGGCCTTTGAGTTACAGTTGTGAGTAGTTCTTAGAGGTACGTGAAAGGAACACAGAAGTGAAACGACGTATAAGGAAGAAGAGGAGGCAGAGGAGGAGGAGGAGGAAGAGAAGAACAATTACGATGAAGAATTGCAAATAATTGCGAAGACGAATTGCAAACAATTACGAAGAAGAATTGCGAATAATTACGAAGAAAAAGAGCAACAACAAAAACAACAACAACAAAAACAAGAGCAGGAACAAGAACAAGAACAAGCAATGACAGAAACAATCTTTTCCATTCGTGAAACAACTCTGCAGTCCAAATGTGTGCACACACGCCAAACCCTTCTTTCATTCCAGGCACACTGGGCTCTAGCACGGAGTACGGCCTGGGCCTGACCTTCTACAGCAGCAACACCAGCAGCAACACCACCACCAGCAACACCAGCAACAACAACAGCAGCAACAACAGCCAGGCCGACCACCTGCAGCTGCTGTTCTGGGCACGGGATTTCCAGCAGGTGAAGCAGACGCCGATACCTCTGACCTTCAACCCTGCCGGGGTCACGGCGGACTACACCCTCAGGCTGCGGAAGCGCCAGGAGAGCGGCAACCCGCTGTGGGAGGTGGCCGTGCTGGTCAGCCGCAGCAGCAACGACAACGACAACGACAACAACAACGACAACGACAACAAGGTCCTGGCGGCGGTCAGCGGGCTGTCTTTTCCCGGGGACTTTGTGCTGACCGTGTACAGCTGGAACCAGGACGACTACTTCCCCCCCGTCCTGGACATGTTCGACCCTTTCCGCAGGGACACCGTGGTGAGGGGCCTGTGGCTGCCCGTGGACAAGCCCCCGGCCTGTTCCTACGGCTCAGCGTTTCGCGACACGACCAGCGACCTGAGAGAAGTGTGGGCCGGGGTGAGCGACAGTCCTAACCGCACGGCCAACGTGGCGCCCTTCGCTCTGCTGAGGTCCTTCTGCCGGCCCTGCCTGCGCCAGTGCCCCGGGCTGTGCTCCAGCTGCTCACCGGACCTCCGCCTGCCCGAGGCCTTCCTCCTCCTGCCCCTCACTCTGCAGGGGCTGCGGCTTCAGGCCGGGGACACCGCCCTGGCCAACAACGCCTCGGGCAACGCCAGCGCGGAGCCCACCCCGGGCCAGGACTCGGCCTCCTGGGGGAACAGCACAGAGCTCAGGCAGTCCACGGCAGAGCACAGGCGGTACCAGCTGCCGACCTACTACCTGGACGTCCGCGTGGTGGACCACAGCGGGCTGGCCACCCAGGTGAAGTCTGCCGGCTTCGTCATCGACACCTCGCCGCCCCGCGTCCACTCCCTCGCCTGCTTCAACCCCGAGCTCTCCGCGGACGTGGCGGTCAGCGAACTGGGCAACAACCACACTGTGGGCGTGACGTGGGAGGTGTCGGAGGACATCTCCAGCGTGGCCAGTCTGCAGGTGTCCCTGGGCACGCGGCCCGGTGTGGGGGACGTGGTCAGCGCGCGGGCTGTGGAGGCCGGCCAGAGCCGCTACGTCTTTGCCAACCTGAGCAGGCCGCTGGCGGAGGGCGGGCGCTACTTCGTGACCGTGCAGGCGGAGAACGCGGCAGGGGCCCGCGGCAG
>CM054156.1:48670106-48675106 GCA_028751875.1 Rapana venosa
ATCGTTTCAAGGACAGCATTGTAGGCGTATTTCAGTAAGAACCATGCCTGTGGCCTGACCTGACCTGACTGGAGTTACGGCTCCTGGATGACCCTTCGTCAGAGGTCCTGGCGGTGATTGAAGCTTCACCTGCTGTGGTACCTTACAGCCAGACACTTTGCAGAATGGAGAAGTGTCCATCACATTCACAAGAATATTTGATCTTCCTTGTGGCCTGTAAAAGCTGCCATCGTAAGAAGATGATAGACAAGAGAAGGAAAATATGCTTAAAATATACCTTGCACCAAAAACCCCAATAGGAAATGGAGAAAATGCCACCCAGTGCATGTGGATTTGAAGGGAGGCAGAACTGATGTCTGCCATGAAGCCCTGACGGTGGGGTGTCTGTCTGTCTGTCTGTCAGTGAAGAGCGGAGGCCTCATGGCTGGAGTCCTGACCCCTGATGACGTCACAAAGCAGTACGGGTCGTCTGCATCTGCCGAGTTCTCTCCCTTCATCGTGCCGCCAGTGCCGGATGACCGCCAGGCCTCGAGGTGGCTGAAGAAGAGGTCAGGGCTGTGCTGCGCTGTGCTGTGGGGTGCTGTGCTGCGCTGTGCTGCGCTGTGCTGTGCTGCGCTGTGCTGCGCTGTGCTGCGCTGTGCTGTGCTGTGCTGTGCTGTGCTGTGCTGTGCTGTGCTGCGCTGTGCTGTGCTGGGGGGGGGGGGGGGGGGGGGGTTTAGCGTTGGTTTGCTGCTGCTGCTGCTATTGGTGGTGGTGGTGGTGGTGGGGTTGCTGTTGCTGCGCTGCTGCTGTTGTGGTTGATGTTGTTGCTGTTGCTGCCGCTGCTGTTGTTGTTTATTTCTTATGGCATGTGTGCCGTGACAGGACAGATGCTGTACCCTCTGTCTGCACAGGACAGAGCTCCGTTGAAAGGCTTCTTTCTTCTTCTTCTTCTTCTTTCTTCTTCTTCTTCTTCTTCTTCTTCTTCTTCTTCTTCTTCTTCTTTTTTCTTCTTCTTCTTTCTTCTTCTTCTCTTCTTCTTCTTCTTCTTCTTCTTCTTCTTCTTCTTCTTCGAACGTTCAGACAACAACTATTGTTATCTGTCTTATGAGCATCCAAACAATGCGTTGCGCTGCCGTTAAGCGCTTGGCAAGTCAGGCCTAGCGCATCCAACTTCGGCGTGAGAGAGAAATAGTTATCTTTGGAGTTTTCTGGACACAGGCAGGAGAGTGGACCAGAGGCAGAACACAGACAGAAGGAGGCGACAGAAAGAAAGGGGAACAAGGCAGAAACAAAGAGAGGGATAGAAAAGAGGGAAGTCCTGGCACATCATTTTCTGAAGTTGGGGATGCTAATTATAGTGACAGGACCCCGGCATCCCCATGGGGGAAGATGTACTTAGATGATGGAATGGAACATGGCAGACTAACCTAGGTGATGACGGACAGACAGACGACCTAGGTGATGACGGACAGACAGACCTAGGTGATGACGGACAGACAGACCTAGGTGATGACAGACAGACCGACCCAGGTGATGACGGACAGACAGACCGACCCAGGTGATGACGGACAGACAGACAGACCCAGGTGATGACGGACAGACAGACAGACCTAGGTGATGACGGAAAAACAGACCTAGGTGATGACGGACAGACCGACCTAGGTGATGACGGACAGTCAGACCTAGGTGATGACGGACAGTCAGACGTGATGACGGACAGACAGGCCTAGGTGATGACGGACAGACAGACAGACCCAGGTGATGACGGACAGACAGACAGACCTAGGTGATGACGGACAGACAGACAGACCTAGGTGATGACGGACAGACAGACAGACCTAGGTGATGACGGACAGACAGACGCAGGTGATGACGGACAGTCAGACAGACCTAGGTGATGACGGACAGTCAGACCTAGGTGATGACGGACAGACAGTCAGACCTAGGTGGTGACGGACAGACAGACAGACCAGGTGAGGGAGGGCTGCTCATGTCGGGTGGGTGGGTGGGTGGTGTGCTGCAGGCTGCGGGCAATGCCGGGCCCTCACGTCTTCCTGACCCCCGTGGCGGGGCCAGAGCTGGAAGGTGACCTGGTGGTGAACTACACCGTGCCGCCGTCCGTGCAGGTGCCTGAGGGCGCCCAGGTCCTCCTCCTCTTCTGGAACCCAGGTAGGACCGTCTGTCTGTCTGTAGGTACGTCTGTCTGTCTGTTGGTACGTCTGTCTGTAGGTCTGTCTGTGTGTAGGTATGTCTGTATGTCTGTCTGTAGGTATGTCTGTCTGTCTGTAGGTAGGTCTGTCTGTCTGTAGGTACGTCTGTCTGTAGGTCTGTCTGTATGTAGGTATGGATGTCTTGTAGGCATGTCCATCTTACTGGATGTCCATGGATGGATGTGTGCGCGCGTGCGCGTGTGTGTGTGTTTGTGTGTGCGCGGCGTATGTGTGTGTGTGTGTCCTTGTTTATTTGTTTTATTTTATTAATTTTATTCTTTTATACCGAGGATAGGGGAATAAGTACTTATGTGCTTTTATTCATCTAGTCCCCGTGTGTGTGTGTGTGTGTGTGTGTGTGTGTGTGTGTTTGTGCGTGCGTGTGCGTGTGTGCGTGTGTGTTTCCTAGAGTTTTGATGTTAAATGAAAAGCTATCCATATGTATGTATGTATGTATTATGTATATCTGTCTGTCTGTCTGTACGTACGTACATATGTACACACACACAGACACATTCAGAACCACCACCCCAACACACACAGACACATTCAGAACCACCACCACCCCAACACACACACACACATTCAGAACCACCACCCCAACACACACACACACACACAGTTGTGAGGTGCTCTGACCCACACTGGAGTCCTCAGCCTGGTGCTGTCTGCTTGTCCGCCAGTGGAGAAGGAGTGGCAGGCCCCAGAGGAGCTGTGCTCCCTGAACGCCCAGACCTACCACCCCCCAGCCCGCCTGCTCTCCGCCAAGGTCCCTGACTGCTCAGTCTTCTGCTTCTGCTTCTTCTTCTTGTTCTTCTTGTTTTTCTTCTTCTTTGCATTCTTCTTTTTTTCTTCTTCTTCTTCTTCTTCTTCTTCTTCTTCTTCTTCTTCTTCTTCTTCTCTTCTTCTCTCTTCTTCTTCTTCTTCTTCTTGTTCTTCTTCTTCTTCTTCTTGTTCTTCTTCTTCTCCTTCTCCTTCTCCTTCTTCTTCTTCTTCTTCTTCTTCTTCTTCTTCTTCTTCTTCTTCTTCTTCTTCTTTGCATTCTTTGCATTCTTTGCATTCTTCTTCTTTTTCTTGTTCTTCTTCTTGTTCTTTTGTTGTTGTTGTTGTTGTTGTTGTTCTTCTTCTTCTTCTTCTTCTTCTTCTTCTTCTTTGTAGTAGAAGTAGTAGTAGTAGTAGTAGTAGTAGTAGTAGTAGTAGTAGTAGTAGTAGTAGTAGTAGTAGTAGTAGTAGTTGTACACTAAGGCAAAGGCCATTGTTGTCTGTCATAAGAGTGAAAATGCGTGGCCCTGCCGTTAATTAAGCGCCTGACAAGTCAGGGCCAGCTCCTCTGACTGCAGCAGTGAGAGAGAATTATTGTTTTGTTATTATTATGTTTTGAGGCTTTCTGGGGGGGGGGGGGGGGCGAAGCAGGAGAGTGGACCAAGAAGGCAGAAAATAGACAAGAAAGGAGGTAACGGGGCAAAAAAGAACAAGGCAGATACAGAGAGAGGGATAGAAAAGATGAAAATCCTAGGACAGAACTTCCAGAAGGTGGGGATGCTATTCACTCTGAGAGGCCCGTGGTTCACTACAAGAGAGTAGGTTGGTTTCAATGCAATTGTACAGTTGAAAGAAGTAGGCAACACAAAAATACAAGCCTGATCTTGACAGGGCAACGAGTAAAACTACTCTTGTCATGATAAACTTATACCGAGATTATCATAAAATATTGTGAGGGGTGGCTTCACAGTATCGAGGTCTGTCATCTGTTCTTACCTGCACAGAAGGCCAACGCCTCCAAAACGCAGAATGACTTTCAACGTGGGAGCAAGATGTTCTGCTTGCATTAGCACAAGGGACCTCGGGGTACAGTCTCATCCCAAGGACTGTCAGGGGAGTGGAGTCAGCGCTGATGTGAACTCCCGGAGAAGAACTCCCTTAAACGGGGTTCTCGGTAGGGGTTCGAACCCAGGCCATCAAATCACAAGCGCAATGCTTTGACCACTAGGCTGCCCCCCTTCCTTCCTTACCATTCTAATGCTGGTCTTGGAACTCAGTCTACGTCAGTCACTGACAAAACTTTCGGCGCGGGCCAAAAGGATGAAGGTGAATGTAGTGTTTTGTCTGTTGTCATCATTTCCTTCATACTGGGTACGAAAGGGTTAATAATAACTATGGTTATCCCCGAAGACGGAATGCGGCTTCATTATTAGGGGGTTAAATGGCAGCATACCAAAATCTCACCATTGGTGAACCTCGGAGCTCTACCTGGGGACCGGAAAACAGACAGTTGTGGTGAAGAACAGAAAATCCAATAGCTCTGGTTTTGTTCCTGCTTCAAGTCCAGTTTGCAACAAAACTCGAGTAAAAATCTTTACATTGATAAAGCAAAAATAAAACAACAACAACAATTCTGTAACGACCAATTAAATTATAACTCCTTATTCACCTTCACCTATCCAGCAGTCTAGTAAACCGTGGGTCATCACTGAAGATTTTTCAACCAGCTTCTTCCACTGTTTTCAGCTTTCTGTAGCAAGTCGTTCCACTCCAGGCCAGTACCCTGTCTGATGCTGTCTTCCCGTCGTTGTGTCTGTCTGGCTGGAGCCAAAGTGGTTGTCCATGCTGATAGTCATGTAAGCAAAGTGCCAGAACCTACACTGCTATGTTTGCAATGTTTATCACCTTGTGCTTGTCTTCACCCATGGCAAGCTCTTAGCACAACAGCCTGCCTAGAGTCCTCATGAAAAGAGAACACAAAGCTCCCTGCAGGCAGAGAACCGCTGCCTTTAGGATGATGATGCAGATTCTTTTTGGTTCTTCCAC
>CM054156.1:48682606-48702606 GCA_028751875.1 Rapana venosa
CAATGTAATGTAATGCAATGTAATGCAATGTAATGTAATGCAATGTAATGTAATGTAATGCAATGTAATGCAATGTAATGTAATGCAATGTAATGCGCTGTGTGTCCTGTGTCATCAGCAAGCAGCAGCAGGAAGGAGGTCAGCCAGGAGGTAGCCGTGGGTCCTGCAGCAGGAAACGGGTTGAACATGACGGTGTACATAGAGACCAACTCCTCCTCCTCCTCCTCCTCCTCCACCTATGCCTTGGTGCTGGGGCTGGTGGTGTTTTCTGACGTGGATGCCAATGACACCGTGCACTACGCCAGCGCCAGAAAGGAGGCTGTCGGTGAGTGTGCTGATGTGTCAGGTAAGGAGGGTCACTATGTGCTGATGTGTCAGGTAAGGAGGTGTGCTGATGTGTAAGGTAAGGAGGGTCACTATGTGCTGATGTGTAAGGTAAGGAGGGTCACTATGTGCTGATGTGTCAGGTAAGGAGGTTCACTGTGTGCTGATGTGTCAGGTAAGGAGGGTCACTATGTGCTGATGTGTAAGGTAAGGAGGGTCACTATGTGCTGATGTGTAAGGTAAGGAGGGTCACTATGTGCTGATGTGTAAGGTAAGGAGGGTCACTATGTGCTGATGTGTCAGGTAAGGAGGGTCACTGTGTGCTGATGTGTCAGGTAAGGAGGGTCACTATGTGCATGTGATGGGGTCCAGGTAGTGTAGAGGGTCACTATGTGCTGATGTGTAAGGTAAGGAGGGTCACTATGTGCTGATGTGTAAGGTAAGGAGGGTCACTGTGTGTAAGGTAAGGAGGGTCACTATGTGCTGATGTGTCAGGTAAGGAGGGTCACTATGTGCTGATGTGTAAGGTAAGGAGGGTCACTGTGTGCTGATGTGTAAGGTAAGGAGGGTCACTGTGTGTAAGGTAAGGAGGGTCACTGTGTGTAAGGTAAGGAGGGTCACTATGTGCTGATGTGTCAGGTAAGGAGGGTCACTGTGTGCTGATGTGTAAGGTAAGGAGGGTCACTGTGTGTTGATGGGGTGAGACTTTGTAAGGCGCCTATTTGGTAAGTTTTACAGCAAGTTTATTTTCCAGTTTTTGTAGTCCTGTATTTCGAGGATAATGCAATAAGCACTCGTGTGCTTGGTGGGTTTTTTTTTTTTACATCCAGTTCTGATGTGCATGCTTTTTTGAGGGGTAAATTCTGTCAACCATTCCCACATGCACACTATGGTCTATTCTTTCCGGAAGACGGGATTTTAAATGTATGGGGTGTGTACATCCATGAGTGAGCGCATGCACCGTGCATATGTAGGTAAACAAGCTCACACACACACACACACACACACACACACACACACACACACACACACACACACACACACGAGGGCACAGGATAGCCTGGTGGTTGCGATCGCGATCTAATGGCCCGGGTTCGAGCCACTAAAGACGCTCGTTCTCTAAGGGGATTTTCCTATGCAGTTTACATCAGTACACACTCCACTCCCTGTAAGGTCCTTTGAGTGAGAACATAAACCGAAGCCCCGTTTGCGAACACAAGCAGAACATCTTATGAACACTTTAAAACCCGTTCTGCCTTTCGGAAGAGAAGGCCATTTGCGCGGCTAAGAACGGAATGTGGCTACCTTGATGGTGAAAAATTCCCAGCTCCATGTGTAAAAACCAATCATCCGTTGGTGAACCCAGAGGTGTAGCCAAGGAGCAAAACCTCCTAGCATACAAGTCTTCACGCATGAGTAACGTACACCTCCATGGTTGGTTAGGCCTCGTGTTCTTCATGGCGATATTTGCTCCCGGAGTTCACATCAGTGCAGACTCCACTCCCTGCAAAAGTCCTCCGGATGCCACTATAAACAAAGATCCCACGTGCAAACGCACGCACAAAATCTTGCACACATGTTCACTATCGGAAAAGTAGGCAATTGTGTGCCTGTTGGTGGGAAGGCATGACATAATTGACAAAACTCCATACACACGGGGACTGGATGTACAAAAGTAAGCACACGATAGCTTTTTCCGTTATCCTAAAAATAAAAGAATAACATAAAAAAAGGAACGAAATCCCATTATCTTGTACTGCCGGCCATTTCAGGCGCAAACTTCACAGAGAAGGACGTGGCTTCCCACGATCCCCGCCTCTCCACGATCAACATCACCAGCTCCACGGGCATCAGCGGGAAGGAGATCTCCCTGACCTTGACCCCTACCTACACGGGTCAGGTGCAGTACCACGCCAGGGTCAAGGACTCTTCGGGGTCGTACAGTATGCAGCTGACCTTGAATGTCTTCGTGCTGTGGAACCCCTGTGTCCAGGGCCAGTGTCGGCCGCGGAGTTCACAGCGTTCCTGCCAGGAGCCCAACAGAGCCTTCAGCTTCCGCGCCTACCTCTGCCTTTGCCACCCCGGGTACGAAGGTAGGTCAGGGACGGGGGTTTTGTTTTTTGGTTTTTTGGTAAATCTCTTTCTTGTATTCTTTTATATCGACGATAATGGAATAAGCTCTTGTGTGCTTTCTCTTTCTGTCTGACTGCCTGTCTATGTGTCTGTCTGTCTCTGTCTGTCTGTCTGTCTGTCTATGTCTGTCTGTCTCTGTCTGCCTGTCTATGTCTGTCTGTCTCTATCTGTCTGTCTGTCTTCTATCTGTCTGTCTGTCTCTCGTCTGTCTGTCTGTCTATGTCTGTCTGTCTATGTCTGTCTATCTCTATCTATCTGTCTGTCTGTCTTCTATCTGTCTGTCTGTCTCTCGTCTGTCTGTCTGTCTATGTCTGTCTGTCTATGTCTGTCTGTCTCTATCTATCTGTCTGTCTGTCTCTAACTATCTGTCTGTCTGTCTCTATCTGTCTGTCTGTCTGTCTGTCTCTGTCTGTCTGTCTATCTCTCTCAAGTAATTACTTTTGTAAATCTCTCTATCTGTCTGTCTCTCTGTCTGTATGTCTGTATGTCTCTGTCTCTCTGTTTCTGTCTCTGTCTACCTGTCCATTTTTTTTCGTGGCATCCTTGCAAAGCTAATTATAGTTAATACCTCCACACCCACCACACCCCCCCCCCCCCCATCCTTCCGCTCTTGAATCAAGATATGGACAGTTGGTAACTTCACAAAATCTGGTTGATACCACTCAGAACCAAATAAAGGCGTCATCAGCATCAAAACCTGATCGGTATTTCTCATAACCATATATGGGCATGATCAACCTAAAAACCTGGTTGGTGTTTTTTTAAAATCTTAAATCAATCGAGAGAGAAAAAGAGAGAGAGAGAACTCAGAACTCAGAACTCAGAAATTTAATGTATCTCGGCCTTAGGCCATAATACATGATTGGCGTAGGAGAAATTGACAATGCCACAGAGTGGGCAAAATCCACATAACATACACAATACCAAGCTCACTTTCAGTGAAAGAAATAATGAAGACAATGCACAAATGCATAAAAATACATATGTTTCAAACACAGTTCACTATTTTGATCTAAGTGTACCTTCCTTATGTCTGGAAAAAATCAATATACATATATATATATATATATATATATATATATATATATATAGAGAGAGAGAGAGAGAGAGAGAGAGAGAGAGAGAGAGAGAGAGAGAGAGAGAGAGAGAGAGAGAGAGAGAGAGAGAGAGAGAGAGAGAGAGAGAGAGAGAGAGAGAGAGAGAGGAGAGAGAGAGAGAGAGAGAGAGAGAGCAAGTTATTTACGCACGTACTTCCTTCCTTCCTTCCTTCCTTCCTTTCTTCCTTCCTTCCTTCTTTCCTTCCTTCCTTCCTTCCTTCATTCATTTATCCATCCATCCATTCATTCTTTCCTTCCTTGAAAGGGGAATGGTGCCAGACAGAGACAGACGAGTGTAGCACAGCTACTTGCAGCCCCATCACAGATTGCGTGGATCTCATTGGCGGATATCGCTGTGACGTCAACCCGGAAAAGATGGCGGCCATCATCGTCTGCTGTGTGGGGGCCGTGGCGCTGGCGGCGGTTGTCTTCTATAAGCTGAAGAAACGGCCCTCCAAAGTGGAACCCATGTACGGCCTTTCACAGTGTTGTTTTGTCACATTGTCTGGTCATCTTTCTGTCTGTACCTTGTTTGTCTTGTCTTGTCTGTCTGTTGTCTATTTGTCTGTCTGTCTGTTTGTGTCCGCTTCACTAACATAATTGATCGATTTTTTAAAATTTCCTTCTGTACTCGTCATTTGCTTATTTCTCTTTTTTTCTCTATCTTTTTCAGTATCTATGTGTGGGGTTTCTCTCTCTCTCTCTCTCTCTCTCTCTCTCTCTCTCTCTCTCTCTCTCTCTCTCTCTCTCTTTGTTTCTCTGTTTCTCTCTCTTTCTGTCTCTCTGCCTCTCTCTCTCTCCCTGTTTTATTTTTCTTCTGTGAATGTTTGCCTGTCTCTATTCATCTGTCTTCCTTTGTACCTGTCGCTGTACGTCTATTCGTCTCTTAGTCTGTCTCGCTGTTTGATTTCCTAACATGTGTATCACCCTATAATTATCTCTGACTGTATATATATATATATATATATATATATATATATATATATATATATATATAGAGAGAGAGAGAGAGAGAGAGAGAGAGAGAGAGAGATATCTGTAAATATATATAGAGAGATATATATAGATAGATATGTATATAATTATATGTATATATATATACACACACACACTTAAACATACAGAGATACAAGCAGATACATATGGACATATATATATATATATATATATATATATATATATATATATATATATATATATATATATATATGTGTGTGTGTGTGTGTGTGTGTGTGTGTGTGTGTGTGTGTGTGTGTGTGTGTGTGTGTGTGTGTGTGTGCTGTTAAGCAGGAAAGGATCACGGCCCACTTCTGTCCTCGTGAAGCCTTCGCCAGACAGGTATGAGAGAGCCTCTGTCTGTCTGTTTGTTTGTCTGTCTGTCTGTCTGTAGCTCTCTCTCTCTCTCTCTCTCTCTCTCTCTCTCTCTCTCTCTCTCTCTCTCTCTCTCTCTCTCTCATCTCATCTCATCTCAAAATAAAGTTCGTTTATGTTTGCTTGAAATTGTTAGTTGTTATCATTAATGGCAGTTCCTTCTAAGGGCAAGGGCTGGATAAAAAAACAAAACTGTTAATTCTTACCTGTAACCCCTGAGAATAGCGATTATCATTCAATCAATCCATATATCTATCTCTGTCACTGTCCATTCTCGTGGGATGATGGGTGGTTAAAAACGCACGTGCAGCAGAGGCTCAAGCTTTGCCTGGCCACTCCTTGGTTGCAGCATCAGGGCAGCCGAGAGGCCAGGGCAGGAGCTGGAGCTGCAGCCCACCCTGCAGTTCATGAGCAACCCCTTCTTCATCTACACCCCGGCGCCCAACCCCGCCACTGCCCGCAGGTCCACCGTGCTGACTGGCCTGGCTGGACAGGCCGCTGGCGGCGTGACCACTGATACAGGTACCTGAAAGTCTGCTCTGTAGGTAGCCAGGTCAAGGTCAAGGTCAACTAACACACCTCTTGTCAGATGTCTTCATAGTCTGTTGTTGATGGTAGGAGGAGGGGGCTCTGGTAATGCTCACCAGGGTTTGCCTCTTTGTGTGTGTGTGTGTGTGTGTGTGTGTGTGTGTGTGTGTGTGTGTATGTGTGTTGTGTGTGTGTCTGTCTGTCTGTCTGTCTGTCTGTCTTTCCCTCTGTCTCTGGCTGTCTGTTTCTGTTTCTCTCTCTCTCTGTGCTGAGTTCTACCATCTCCTGTAGCCCTCCTCCCAGACCACTGATTTCAGTGATGCTGGCAATGTAGGATGTTGGTGGTCTGCCTCTTTTCCTTCTGCCCTCAACCTTACCTTGGAGAACTGCCGCCATCAGAGTTTGTTTTTGTGTTTCTGTTTGCATGGCCAAGAGATCTCAGTCTGCTCTAAGCTGAAGTCTATTCAGCAATCCTGGAGGGGAGGGGGGGGGGATGGAGGGGGGAGGGTAGCCTAGTGGTCACAGCGTTCAACTCGCAGCTTGACAGCCCAGCCCAGGATGAAGCCCGGGTTTGAGCCTCCACCAAGGCACCGGATCACGTGGAATGTTTTTCTTGCTGGAGTTAACATCAGCACTGACTTCACTCCCCCTCCAAGTCCTTCGGATGACACTATCAACTGAGGTCCCGTGTGCAAATTCATGCACAGCATCTTGCGCACACATTAAAACCCGTTCTGCTTTTAGGAAGAATAGGCCACTCGTAACGGTAAGAATGGATTTTACCAGGAAAAAGTACAGACATTGGTGAATATATAACGCGTGTCGTGTTTGGACATCATCCCCGAAGTCGGAATATGGCTACCTTAATGGTGGGCAAAAACGGTCACATATTAAAAAAAAATATCCCCATTGTAAACTTCAGAGCTCTTGTTGAGGAATGATTAAACAGAAAGAAAGAAAGAAAGAAAGAGCCCGAGTCCTGAAATAATCTGTTTGATAACTTGACCTCTGCACGCTTTGGTCTGTTCTATTCTAAATGCCTTGACAACTACAGACGCCCTTAAGTCTATTGGACAACAGGCTGACTACTGACAAGGTGCTGTAGAGTCTGTTCAACAACACCTTGACCTTGAAGTCTGTCTGATGGAAACCTGACCTCTGTGGAAGGCATCCTAATATCTACTTGGTTGTAGCTTCACCTTTCCCCTTCACCTATCCCGTAGTCCCGTGGACCGTGGGGGGCACCAATGAAGATTTTGCAACCAGCTTCCTCCACTCCCCGTTGTCTTCTGTTTTTGGTTATACCTTGGTTTCTGCTAACTAATCATATCCTGAAGCATGTAGCTATTTCAAACTGGCCCGAACATTAAAGTCTACTCTACACTATCCTGATGACCGGTCAGGCATCCCCAAAGTCTATTGAGAAATAGCCTGAAGCCTCTTCAGTACTAACCTGACCACTCTTTACCTCTCCCCTAGTCTGGTGGACTGTTGCGGTACCACTGAAAACTTTGCAACCAACTTCCTCCACTCATCACAGTTCTCAGCTTTCCGTAGTATGTTGTTATACTCAAGGCCAGTCAGTCCACTCTCTGATGTTGTCTTCCCATCGTTTTCTCTGTCTGCCTCTTCGTCTCCCTCCTTGTACTGTTCCCTGTAGGACAGTCTTGGCCAGTCCAGATGTGGTATGCCCGTACCATTTCAGTTTGCGGTTTTTTTGTTTTTTGTTCACTGAAGTCAGGAGCTCTTACTTCCTCATTAGTGATGTGATCTCTGTACTACACACCAAGAAGTTTGCTGAAGTATCTCATCTCCATTTCCTGTACTCTTCTTTAAACCTCTGCTGCTATCAGACCCTAAAGTCTGTTTTAGAAAAAGCCTGAGCCTTTAACAGTGATCGATAATTACCTGACCACCGCTGCAGTCTATTCGAGGACATTTGGACTTCTGGCAAACGTACCCTTAAGTTAGTCTGTTGGATAGTAACCTGATTAACCACTGTTAAAGATACCCTATTTGAACATAGTGTAGTGTAGTGTAGTGTCGTGTAGTGTAGTGTAGTGTAGTGTAGTGTAGTGTAGTGTAATGTAGTGTAGTGTAGTGTAGTGTAGTGTAGTGAAGTGTCGTGTCATGTCGTGTCGTGTCGTGTCGTGTCGTGTCGTGTGGCGTGGCGTGGCGTGGCGGTGTGGTGTGGTGTGGTGTGGTGTGGTGTGGTGTGTGGTGTGGGTGTGGTGTGGTGTGTGTGGTGTGGTGGGTGTGGTGTGGTGTGTTGGTTGTGTGGTGTGTGTGGGGGGTGGGTGTGGTTGTGGATGTGGTTGGTGTGGTTGTGTGGTGTGGTTGGTGGTTGGTGTGGTGGGTGGTGGTTTGTGGTGTGGTGTGGTGTGGTGTGTGTGGGGTTTGTGGTGTGGGTTGTGTGTGTGTGGTGGTTGGGTGGTGGTTGGTGTGGTGTGGTGTGGTGTGGTGTGTGTGGTGTGGTGTGGTGTGGTGTGTGTGGTGTTTGTGTGTGTGTGTTGTGTGGTGTGTGTGTTGGTGTGGTGTGGTGTGGTGTGGTTGTGTGGTTTGGTGTGTGGGTGTGGTTGGTGTGTGTGTGGGTGTGGTGTGTTGGGTGTGTTGGTTGTGTGGTGTGGTGTGTGTGGTGTGGTGTGGTGTGTGTGTGTGTGTGTGTGGTGTGGTGTGTGGTGTGGTGGTGTGGTGTGTGTGGTGTGGTGTGGTGTGGTGTGGTGTGGTTGTGTGTGTTGGTGTGGGTGTGGTGTGGTGTGTGTGGTGTGGGGTGTGGGTGGTGGTGTGGTGTGTGTGTGTGGTGTGGGGTGTGGTGGTGGTTTTTGGGGTTGTGGTTGTTGGGTGTGTTGTGGTGTGGTGTGGGTGTGGTGGTGTGTGTGGTGTGGTGTGGTGTGGTGTGGTGTGGTGCCCCAGCCCACATTGTGCCACAGCACCTCATTAAGCACCAGACCACACCGCATTACACTTTACCGCAAAACACCACACGACACCTCATCCCACCCCACCCCACAACACCCTACAACATACCGCCCCCACCACACCATCCCCCACGCTACCACCCCAAACACCACCCCACAACACCACACTCCACATCACACCCACACCCCACCCCACCACCCCCACCCTCACCCCCCTCCACACCACACCACCCCCACCACCCCCACCCTCACCCCCCTCCACACCCACACCACCCCACCACCCCCACCCCCACCCCTCCACACCCCACCACCCCACCACCCCCACCCTCACCCCCTCCACCCACACCTCACCCCCCCACCCTCACCCCCCTCCACACCCCACACCACCACACCACCCCACACCCTCACCCCCCTCCACACCCCACACCCCCACCCCACCCCCCTCCACACCCCACACCACCCCCACCACCCACCCTCACCCCCTCCACACACCACCACCACCCACCACCACACCACCCACACCACACCACCCACCACCCTCACCCTCACCCCTCCACACCCCACCCACACCACCCCACCCACCCCCACCACACCACCCACCTCACCCCTCCCACACCACCCCCACCCACCCCACCCCCTCCACACCCACACCACCCCCCCACCCTCACCCCCTCCACACCACACACCACCACACCACTCCCACCACCCCCACCCCACCCCTCCACACCACACCACCACCCCCACCCCTCCTACCACCACCCACCCTCCCATACACACCACCCCCACCTCCATACCCACCACCCCCACCCCTCCCATCCACACCACCCCACCCCCACCCCCCCACACCACCACCAACCCCACCCTCACCCCTCCACCAAACCACACCCACCCACCCCACATAACCCCACCTCACCCCACCTCACCCCCCCCACCCTCACCCCCCCACCCACCCACACCCCACACTGAAGTCAGAACTGCTGATCCCACCTGTGGCAGGAGCTGCCTCGCCTCCCTCATCAACAGGGATTTCCCCGGGGAAAGCAAAGCCGAGGACGTTGGGGAAGTTCCCTTCCAGGGGGAAAGTGGCGGTCAGAAGGGTGACCGTTCACCCCCTAGGGCACTCCGCGCTGGTTTCCCATGGGAAGCGGGGGCATGGCGCGCAGGTCAAGGTCAGATTGGCGTGATTGTTTGGGTGTGTGTTGCCTGTTGCCTTTCCTAGCTGGAGGGGGGGGGGGGGTCTTTTTCGAGGGTGGTGGGTCGGTGGGTAGTGGTGGTGGTGGTGGTGGTGGTGGTTGTGGTGGTGGTAGTGGTGGTAGTGGTGGTGGTGGTGGTTGTGATGGTGATGTGGTGGTGATGGTGGTGTGTGTGTGTGTGAGAGTGATGGAATGGGGTGGTTTACAGGCTGGGTTGTGGGTGCGGGGTTAGATGTGGTGGTGTATTGGTTGGGGTGGCGGTGATTTGGATGGCTGTGTGATGGGGGTGGTGAGTTGGGAGTGGGGTGGGTGGCGTGGTGGGGTAGGGGCGGGGTGGGGAGTGTGGTGGGGTGGGGGCTGGGTGGCATGGTGGGTTTGTGTGGTGTGTTGTGATACATTTTGTGTTATGCCTAGGTGGAGCATGGTGTTACGTGGTGTAATGAAGTGTGGTGTGGTGTAATGTAGTATGGTGTGGTGTGATGTGGTGTGGTATAGATAGTGGGTGAGGTATGGTGTGGTGTGGTGTGGTGTGGTGTAGTGTAAAGTGGTACAGTGTGGTGTAGTATAATGTGGTGTGCTATAGTGTGATGTGATGTAGTGTGATGTAGTGTGGGTGTTGGGTAATGTGGTGCAGTGTGGTGTAGTATAATGTGGTGTGTATAGTGTGATGTGGTGTGGTGTGATGTACGGGGGTGTTGTGTAATGTGGTGTAGTGTGGTGTAGTATAATGTGGTGTGGTGTGGTATGGTTTGGTGTGGTATGGTGTGGTGTGTGCAGTGTGGTGTGGTGAAATGTAGTGTGGTGAAGTGTAATGTGGTGTGTAATAGCGTGGTGTGGTGAAGTGTAATGTAGTGTGGTAAAGTGTAATGTGGTGTGATATAGCGTGGTGTGGTGTTGTGTAATGTAGTGTGGTGTTGTGCAATGTGGTGCCGTGTGGTGTAGTGTAATGTGGTGTGGTATAGTGTGATGTGATGTGGTGTGATTGTAGTGTGTAGTATAATGTTGTGTAGTGTGATGTGGTGTGATGTAGTGCGTGTGGTATGGTGTTGTTTGATGTGGTGTGGTGCACTGTGGTGTAGAGTAGTGTGGTTTTGTGTGATGCGATGTGAAGGGGTGTGGTGTGGTATGGGGTAGTGTAGTGTGGTGTGGTGTGGTGTGGTATGTTGTAGTGGTGTAGTGTGGTGTATAGTGGTGTGGTGTGGTTTGGTGTGGTGTAGTGTGATGTGATGTAGAGTGGTGTGGTGTGGTGTGGTGTGGTGTAGAGTGGTGTGGTGTGGTTTGGTGTGGTGTAGTGTGATGTGATGTAGAGTGGTGTGGTGTGGTGTGGTGTGGAGTAGAGGGGGTGTGGTGTGGTGTAGTGTGGTGTGGAGTAGAGGGGTGTGGTGTGGTGTGGTGTGGTGTGATGTGGTGTGGTGTGGTGTGTGGTGTGGTGTGGTGTGGTGTGGTGTGGTGTGGTGTGGTGTGTTCGCATCCGATTTCGGCGTAGGAGAGAGTTGTTGTCTTTCAAGTCTGTCCGGTAAAATAAAGGCAGAAGATTGGACCAGGAAGGAAGAAAATAGACGAGAAGAGGGTGACACGAAGAAAAAAAGAACAAAGCGGAAACAAAGAGTAGGATAGAAAAGAGGGAAAGCCTAGCACACCATTCCTTAGTGGGGATATTGACACGTCCCTGTTATCCTCACGGGGGAGAGTGACACGCGTTTAAAACACACAGACAGACAGAATGATCTATCTGTACCGTGCAGAACGTGAAGCAGACGACACCAAACAAAAAGAGCGGCCCGGGATCTCAGGATGACGTCACCTCCAGGCCTGCGTCATCCTCCTCCACGCAAAGTCACTACGTCATCGCCGGAGCCACTGAGGACCAGTGTGTGCCTGACGTGCAGTAGGATGGGCTGCTGTGTGTGCGTGCAGCGGAGTGGTGGAGGGGCAGGATTGCTGTTGATGATGTTGATGGTGGTGTTGTTATTGTTGTTGGTTTTTTCACGTATACTGCTTTTAGCGTGACTATCTTTTTGCTGTAGTGCGAACAAAGTGTAGTAGTTGTATGTGTGTTGTTATATTTATGTTATTCACCAAGCGGATTGCTAATACCGTTTGGGAGCTCTTTAAGTACCCCTTTTGAATACACACACACACACACACACACACACACACACACACACACACACACCACACACACACACACACACACACGTTAAATAAACAAACTTCAACCTCCCCACAAACAAAAATAATAACATAAAAAATAAACGTGCACGCACACACACAAAACCATCCGTTGTCCGAAGTGTAGAGTAACTCGTTCATAGTACTAAATAATGAATGTTTTATAACTATCATGTATATGTCAATGATATAGTTCAATATACTGATGAGAAAGATTCGCCATATATAACCACAAAAGACAGAATTCCTTGTTTACTCTATGCTGATGACCTGGCATTACTATCAACAACCAAAATAGGTCTTCAAACTAAACTGAATAAACTGCAAGAATACTGTTCTAATTGGGGTTTAAAGATAAACAAACAAAAACAAAGGTAATAGTCTTTACGAGATCACCTCCTAAAATTCCAATTCATTTTAAAAGTGGAGAGCATGTAATTGAAACAGTAGAAACTTATAAATATCTAGGTGTCGTTTTTCATCAGAACGGGAAATTTCAAGCAACACAAGATCATTTAGTAAAACAAAGCAACAAAGCAATATACGCCTTTAAAAGAGCAATTCATGGACAAAATATAAAGACTACTATAATAATGCGTTTATTCGACTCACTGATAACCCCTGTTTTAACCTATGGAGCAGAAGTTTGGTTTCCTTTTTGTTTTAATGGGGAGACATAATTTCATATTAATAAACTGTTCAAGGCATGCTTATCCAATCAGTTTTTGTATGAGAATTTTCATGTAAAATTTTGTAAACAAATGGTAGGAGTTCATAAAAAAGCATTAGTACTACCCACTTTGGGTGAACTAGGAATATTTCCACTGACCCTTAAAATCATATGCCAGATAATATCGTTTTGGATTCACTTGACAGAATCAAAACCAGACTCTTATATTAGAATAGTATACGATTATTTGTATCAGAAGAATACATACGATAAATGTATAAACACAGTGAAAAATATTCTGTACACAATTGGATTCAAACATGTCTGGAAGAACCAAAGTACTCTTAATGTTCATCGGTTGATTTATGCTGTTAGAAGAAAACTTGAGGACATGTATAAAACATTTTGGATCTACCAGAAGAAAGAGTTTGCAAAACTAAAATATTATGATTTTGCTACCAAAGAATACAGACTGGAACCATACTTAGTAAACTATGAAAACAAAACTCATAAGAAGACATTGTAAATTTCGCACAAGCTGTCACAATTTAATGATAGAAAAAGGGAGACACCAAAATATATTCAGAGAGGACAGAAAATGTAGACACTGTAACAAAATAGAAGATGAATTTCATTTACTTGATGAATGTATTGTATATGATGAACTCAGAAATAATTTGTTATTAAAAATCAAAACGAAAGACAAAGAACGCAAAAACTGTGTACATAAATCAAGTGACATAACCACAGTTGATATATATCAAGCAGATATCATCAGATATGTGTATGAGTGTTTTGAAAAAGAGAAAAAGAGAAGTAGATTACAACATGTTTTTAGTGTACATCACTTTTAGCCCAAATAGACAATAATTATAGTTGATGTTTTTGTTGTGTCAAGTAAGTCTACATGACTTAAATGGCATTGTGTCAAATAAGTCTACATGACTTAAATGGCATTGTGTCAAATAAGTCTACATGACTTAAATGGCATTGTGTCAAATAAGTCTACATGACTTAAAAGGCATTGTGTCAAATAAGTCTACATGACTTAAATGGCATTGTGTCAAATAAGTCTACATGAATTAAATGGCAATAAACTATTCTGAATCTGAATCTTAACATTTTGGGGTCAACCAGACTTTGTTTCCATCAGAAGAAGAAGAAGAAGAAGAAGAAATTGTTGCAAACTCAGAAGGTACAAAAAGTTTTTAAAAGTAACATTTCATCCCCGCGACCACACACACACCCCACACCACACCACACACCACCACACACACACACACACAACCCAACACACACCCGTTCACTAACACACAAGTTAAAAAAAAAATCACTCAATACAAAACTAAATAGCTGTTGAAGTTCAGAGAATGCGAGACTACAAACTGGGAGACAAACGGGGTTAGCATGGCGGCCCACGAGCCCTCCCCCCTAACGTCCCTAGTGTGCCGGGGGGTTGTTCAGGTGTTTTTCCCAAAGTCTTTCTACTTTGTTTGAGAAAAAAATGTGTGTGTTTTTTTTATATGCTACTTTCTGACAGAAACCCACTAAAATGAACTCCCTATCTAGAAAAGAACAACTTTTTGGGCGTACTAACCCAGGATTATAATCCACACACGTGTGTTCATTTAAAAAGAAAGGGAAGTATTTTGTTTGGCAACAAAACAACCCTTTTTAAACAATAGTTTTTTTTTTATAAGGCGTACAATGAGGTTGTTTAAGTTTGGGGTCAAGGTTAAATATGGGTTGTGGGGAAAAAAATCTTTATTCTGTTTTTAAAACGGAACGTAGCTTTTTTTTGTTTATGTATCATTTTGACAATTTGCTTAAAAATATAATTAATTATTGCGCAAAATTGTGTGTGTGTATTTGTTTAAGTTATTTCTTTTTATTTAATTTATTCTTTTTATTTCGGGGAAAATTTAAAATAATACCTGTTTTTTACATCCGTTCCCGGGTTTTAGCGTTTTGTAAATTTTGTCATGCGCACCAATGGCTTGCTCCTTTCCCAAAAGCGGGAAAAGGGGTTTTCCACTTAGGGAAAATCTAAAAACGGACCAGTGCCTGTGTATTTCTAATATAATATAATATACATCTGTCTACTATTTCTATTACATCGAGAGAGGAGAGAGAGAGAAGAGAAAAGAGAGAGAGAGAGAGAGAGAGAGAGAGAGAAGAGGAAAGAGAGAGAGAGAGAGAGAGAAAAGAGAGAATCCGTGCTTTACTGGCCGAATGGCCCCCTTCCAAAGGCTGAAAGGGTTTTTTATGTGCACCGATGGTTATCGGGGGTGCGGGGGAGGAGTGGGGTTCCGCGCAGCTCGGACCACCCCCCCGGAAAAGGGTCTGGGTGCTGGCTGCACCCCGACCCTCAGAGCACCAGCCTTGCCTAACGCTCTGATCTCTAGGTTACCCCCCCCCACTAGATGACTTAACTTCTGCTTGAACTCTTGACCAGTGGTCAAGGCACTGCTCGGATACTTTTTTCCAGACGCTAGCACTGTGAGGTGGGTAGCTTGAACCTGGCTTTGATCGAGTCATTCATTTCATTAGAAAAAAGGTAAAGGTGTCCCATAACCTGTGTGGTCGTAGGGGAGCGAGGCTTCAGAGACCTCACTTCTCCAGGGGCCAGCATATTCAGGGGGCGGCGCCCATCTCCTCTCCCTCGCTGCTTTAACTTCCCTGACCCTAGAGAGGGCAGGTACCCATTTACAGCAGGGTGAACCGGGGACTGTACTGAAGCCAAGAGCCGCATACCGTCACCCATCCACTTGATAACCACGCTCGATGCTGCTTAACCTGAGCTTGGGGGAAAGCGAGAACTCTGACCACCGAGCTGTTCCATCCCCTAATAACATTTAAAACATGTGGGTCGGTGGTCTAGAGGTAACGCATCGGTTTAGAAAGCAAAAAAGTCCGGGTCCGAAGTGTGAAGTGGTTCGAATCCCGTTTGGACCCGAAACGTTTCCCCCATCCATTAGACCATGACTGGTGGTCTGGGCGCTAGTCTTTCGGATGAGACGATAAACCGAGGACCCGTGTGTTACACATACTTATTTAGCGGACGTAAAAGAACCCATGGCAACAAGAGAGTTGTCCCTGGCAAAATTATGTAGAAAAAAGCCACTCTGATGGGGAAACAAATACAGTTGCAGACAGGAAAATGAAAAAAAAAATGGGTGGCGCTGCTCTTGTGGCGACAGACTCTATCTCCCCGCGGAGAGCACCCAGAATTTCACGCAGAGAAATCTGCCGTGATTTAAAGTGGAATAAATATTTAAATAATTTTTTTTTTTAAACTCATGGAAGGGAGGTAATTACACATAAAGGTCTTCTGCAGCGGGATTGCTTCCCTTCCACTGTTCTGAAAAAGGTTTCTTTGACGGCATGAGGTCACTGTACTGTGACACACATAGCAGATCTGCATGACATTTAGAACGTCAGCACTGTATGACGTCATGACGTACGTCACCAGGTTGAGTGATGTCGAATTGCCAGTTATACAGAACAGTACACTACACAGACCCAGCTGACAAACAGACCACGAAGTTCAATTTGAAGTCACACCTTTACCCAAAAAAATGTCAAAAGATTAAATAGCTAGGCTCAGTCAAGCAGATGACAGATCATGTGTCAACGACATACAGACAAGAATAGGCACGCCTTAAAGTAGAATGATCCAGCTAAATAGAAGCCGGAAAGACAGCGCCATTCCTTACCAAGGTCAAGGTGTCCCGTCACCTTTGTGGTTGTAGGGAAGCATGGTATAATAATAATAATAATAATAATAATAATAATAATAATAATAATAATAATAATAATAATAATGTATGGAATTTATATAGCGGTATCAGAGACCTGACTTCTCTAGGGGCCAGCATATTGAGGGCGGCGCCTGTCTCCTCTCCCTCGCTGCTTTACCTTCCCTGACCCTAAAGAGGGCAGGTACCATTTACAGCTGAGGGAACTGGGGGACTGTACTGAAGCCAAGGCACAAAAACGGTCACCCATCCAAGTGGTAACCATGATCAACGCTGCTTAACTTGGCTGGGGAAAGCGAGTGCTGTGACCACTGAGTTATCCCGTCTCTGCGATTCCTTACCATCTGAAAATAAAAAATAGTGAAGTGATTAGTGTGACCCGTCATGCTACACGGCAGTAAATCCTAGATGACAAGAAAAGACCTGACGCAAAACAGAACCAAAGCAGCTGAGATCTAGATGTGTTACTTTAGAAGTCTGACAGATTAAAGGAACAAAACGAAAGCGTATTATAGGAACTGGGACCAGCGAGACACGTGTAACGTGTATAAAGGAAAGGACATGAAGACAGGCATGCCATGTGCTATCAAACTAACATACTACCTCACGAAGACTCAGGGGGACGGGATAGCCTAGTGGTCAGAATATTGCGCTGGCAATCTGACGACCCTGGTTCGATTCCCGTTCAAGGGGATATTTTCCCGTGGAGTTAACATTAGTACAGACTCCACTCTTCCCAAAAGTCTTTCGGATGAAACTATAAACTGAGACCCCGTGTGCGAACGCACGCAGAACACCTTGCGCACACGTTAAATCCTGTTCCGCTTTTCGTAAGAGTAGGCCATATTGTGCCGGCTGGAACGGATGACAAAATATACAAAACCGCATACACATGGGGACTGGATGTAAAAAAGCACGTAAGTGCTTCTTCCATTATCATCTATATAAAAGAATAAATAAAAAAAATAAAAAATAAATAAATATATACGACTTTCTTTCAAGCCACACACATACACACACTCACGCACGCACGCACGCACGCACACACACACACACACACACACACACACATGACTGCCAAGGGATTGCAATGGCTGCTCAATACTGATGTCACTCTAGCGGTGAGGAACCCTCATTAAAAAAACCAGTTAATTAATGTTCACTCCACTGGTCCTCGCTCCCCTTCTCACTCTCTTCTTCCTCTCTCCACTTTGCTTTCTCTTTGTACATACACGCGCGCGCGCGTGAGCACGCAAACACGCACACATATTATTCACATGACTTGATCTGTCCGCACGTACACATATTTGTACAAACGTGGGCGTGCAAACACGCGATCACGCGCGCACGCATACACACACACACACACATACACCCCCCCTCACAAACACACAGCAAATACACACATGCGCGCGCACAAACGCACGCACACACACATAAACACACACGCACGGGCACCCTCTCCCCTTGACACACACACACATACAAAAATACACAAACACTGAAGAGATGTTAAATGAAACTGAACACACACACACACACACACACACACACACACACACACAATTTACACCCCACGCCTACTCTTTCTCCTCCACACCTAGTTCCAAACTCACATAACACACACACACACACACACTCACGCACGCACGCAGGCAGCCGAACGCTTCAAAACAGAATAGCACTGCAGGTAATAGGAATAGATAATCAACATTTTTGTGGAGCAAATGAGCTTTCTGTAAAACGTTCCTAAATCACATCTTCACTATCTTTCTGAGAACAGACGTTTGCGCTTATCGAATCTTTGGAGAGAGAGAGAGAGAGAGAGAGAGAGAGAGAGAGAGAGAGAGAGAGAGAGAGAGAGAGAGAGAGAGAGAGAGAGAGAGAGAGACAGACAGACAGACAGACAGACAGACAGACAGACAGACAGAGACAGAGAGAGACACAGAGACAGAGAAACCGACCGAGGGACGGAGAGACAGACAGACAGACAAAGAGGCATGAGACATGAGGCTGGAGAGAGAGAGAGAGAGAGAGAGAGAGAGAGAGAGAGAGAGAGAGAGAGAGAGAGAGGAGACACACACACACACACACACACACACACACACACAATTCACACACACACACACACACACACACACACACACACTTACATACGGACGGACCGAGAGACAGACAGATAGACAGACACAGAGGCATCCTTCGGATGAGACTATAAACCGAGGCCCCGTGTACGAACGCATGCATAACATCTTGCGCACACGTTAAATCCTGTTCTGCTTTTCGAAAGAGTAGGCCATTGTGTGCCGGTGGGAACAGATGACAAAATTTACAAAACCGCATACACAAGGGGACTGGATGTAAAAAAGCACATGAGTGCTGATTCCATTATCCTCGATATAAAATAACAGTAATAATAAAAATAATAATAGGTGAACGTAGACTAAACCTTAGGGTTGTGTTTGAAGTGAAATGACAGGCAATCTGGGGTGTAATGTATGCGGGGTCTGCTGGGAATAGGGGCCACTAGAAAGGCAAATGTAATCTGCAAGAAATGGAAATGGACTCCTAGAACACGGCAATAAGTGAACAACGGGCAAAGGATCGATGTGTGTGTGTGTGTGTGTGTGTATGTGTGTGTGTGTGTGTGTGTGTGTGTGTGTGTGTGTGTGTGTGTGTGTGTGTGTGTGTGTGTGTGCGCATGTATGTATGTGTGTATGTATGTATGTGTGTGTATGTGTGTGTGGGGGGGGTGTTCTCTACCTGTGTGGTGTTCTTTATTTACTTATTTTTTATTTATTTGATTCTTTTCTTTCGAGGATAATGGAAAAAGCACACGTGTGCTTTTTTTTAATATCCAGCCCCCATGTGTATGCAGTTTTGTAAACTTTGTCATCTATTCCCACCGGCACACAATGACCTACTCTTCCGAACAGCGTAACGAGATTTAACGTGTGTACAAGATGTTCTGCGTGCGTTCGCACCTGGGACGAGGGTTTATAGTCTTATCAGGACTTTTTGGGAGAGTGGAGTTGGCACTGATGTTAACTCCAGAGGAAAAATCTTCTTGAACGAGAATCGAACCCGGGTCAGCAGATCACGAGGCATCACGCTAACCACCAGGCTCTACCCCCCCCCCCCCCCATTCCCCACCCCCACCCCAGTCCGTTTTTGCGCGCGTGACACGCGTGTAGTGTTTGTGTGACAGCGTGATGGTGGTGGTGGTGGTGGTGGTGGTGGTGGTGGTGGGGTCAGGTGTCAGCATCTGTCAGGCTCATGCTGATTCCGCGGTGTGGGGGGGGGGGAGGTGGGGGAGGCTGAGAGTCCTCAGGGGTCACGGCCCTGTCCACACTGTCCACCCACACTCTCTTCAAAGGAGGCAGCATGATTATGACACCTCTGTTTTAGTTTCTGGTTGTTTGTTTGTTTGGGGGTGGAGGTGTGAGAAGGATGGGTTGGTATTGATGATTCTGTTGTTGTTGTTGTTGTTGTTGTTGTTGTGTTGGTGGTGGTGGTGGTGGTGGTGGTGGTGGTGGTGTTGCTGGTGGTGGTGGTGGTTGGTGGAGAGAGAGTTCACCCCGCTGTATATGGGTACCTGCCTCTTTAGGGTCAGGGAAGGTAAGGCAGCAAGGGAGAGGAGATGGGCGCCGCCCTCACTATGCTGGCCCCTAGAGAAGTGAGGTCTCTGACACCTGGCTGCCCAAGGACCACATAGGTTATGGGGACACCACTATAGAACTCTGTTTATCATAATCATGATAGTGTGGTAATGTCCATTGTTCTGGCAAAAATCACAAACATTGATCATGGTTTTAGAGTTCGAGAATTATGTGCAG
>CM054156.1:48707606-48727606 GCA_028751875.1 Rapana venosa
CAGGGGCTGGCATGTCAAGGCAATGGAGGGAAGGCCGGATGGATGGAGGACAATGAACACAGCCACGGCAAACCTTCACACACACACACACACACACACACACACACACACACACACACACACACACACACACACACACACACACACGCACAGTGCAGAAGAATGAGGGTGATAATAAGAATAAAATAATATAGAATAATAAAGTAATAATAATAGTCATCATCATCATTATAACAAATAACCATTTCCAACATAACTTTTTTTTGGGGGGTGGGGGTGGGGGGTGGGGGGCTGCTTGTTTC
This sequence comes from Rapana venosa, assembly GCA_028751875.1. Taxonomy (NCBI): domain Eukaryota; kingdom Metazoa; phylum Mollusca; class Gastropoda; order Neogastropoda; family Muricidae; genus Rapana; species Rapana venosa. Next base: position 48,707,909 of record CM054156.1, read on the forward strand.
CTGGCCAAGAGCTCCGAGGTTCACCAGTGGTGAGAGTTTTGTGCCTGTGACAGCTGAACCACCAGGAAGGTAGCCGTACTCCGACGTTAGAGGCGATGTCCTAACATGACACCGATATGCTTGCAGTGTTTTGGGGGGTCAGTTTTGTTATTTGTTCTCACCGGCACAAAATGGCCTCCTCTTCCAAAAGGCGGAACGGGTTTTAACGTGTATGCAAGATGTTCTGTGCGTGTCCACAAACGGGAGCTCGGTTTATAGTCTCATCCCATGGACTTTCGGGGGGGTGGGGGGTGGGGGGGCGAGGAGTGGGGTGAGTGGAGTCGGCACTGATCTTTAGAGGAGTGGGGGGGTATTTCTTCGATCGTGTGCCTGGGTGTTGATATGCCATAGTCAGGTTATACACATGAACCATTCATGTTGCTCTATTTTTCGATTAGATTATAAAAGCCATACATGATGATTATAAGTGTTAATTTCAACAACTGATGTGGAGAGTCGCATGTGCATTGACTCTCAAAGAACAATAATGAAGTATGATACTATTATGGTCTTCAATATGGTATTTCATTCAAGATCAAGGCAAGTTTGTTGTTTGTTGTTTTTCTTGGAGATGTGAAATAAAGCACATGTTAGTTCACCAATACTTAAACCATGACAATCGTAATCCTGTTTGGAATAACAAGACACGCTCTGAAACTGAAAGGCTGCTCTCATTATCACATTCTCCCCCCCCCCCTCCCCAACGTTTCAAATAATAAACAAACAAAGTTAAGCAAACATATAAACTGCAAACAAGCTGAAATTAAACGGTGGATTCAATTTGATTGATTCAACAGACAAAAACATTCTTTATAACTGCAAACATAATTACATAATACCAACTTGATTCAACAAGTACAAATAACAAACAAGATTCAAGCAAACTAAGACAGGTAATCTACCAATCCCCAGCCTCACAAACAAACAAACAAACAAGCGAACAAATGAACAACCAGTCAACCCATGAACCTTAACTCCCAGACAATATGTATAAGGTTTGATTGGTTTTGGCATTGGTTAAACAACCACACGGTCACTAAATAGACAGGTAAACTAGCCCCTGTTGCAGCTGACGGCCAAGATCCCCATCACAACGCTGGCCCTGAACACTGACCAGCGGGTTGTCCTGTCCCCTGACCAGACCGGATACCTGTAGTTCACATAGCGACACAGCCAGGCTTTCTTCCCTCCTTGTTTTTCTGTCTCCCCTCCCACCCCTCTGTGAAGACAGAAAACAGTACGGTGGAAAGACAGGCAGGCAGACAGACACACAGACGGACGGACATACAGACAGACACACAGAGACTGAAACAGACTGAAAACAGACAAACATACTGACAGACAGGTAGACGGACAAACAGGTAGACCGACGAAATGAGCGGACAGTAAACAGATAGAAGATAACAAGCGGAGAGGCAGACAGAGATCAAGACAGACGCACAGACAAACGGATAACTAGAGAACAAGCAGACCAGCTGACAAACAAAAAGGTGTACAGGCAACTAGATCAAGAAAAACAACAAACACAAGGCAAACACTGGCCGTTAAAAAAATCCTCCAATCATTGACATGATGATAATCACAACAACGAAAACATACAGATTGAGATTCATCACCAAGGCATTCTTCACAATGTCAAACATCGACACACCTCCCCGCTGCTATCTACACTTTAAAATATCAGATTAGCGAGGCATCAACCTCAACAGGACTCCATGTCGGCAGGTTTGTCAGATGCAGAGGCAGTCTAAACTCCGCCCCAGGAGTACAGCGTGCTCTACCACTCTCGATCCGCGACTAAAAACAAAACTACTACTGTCACTAATCACCTAGTCGTCCTATTAAAACATATAGGTTCAAACGAGGTATCACTGGGCACAGTCGACACTGTTCAGCACTTGTGCAGGTCCTCTTTCAGTGGGTGGCCTGGCAGCGTGCCCCTCCTGGCGTTAGTTTACAGTTCAGTGTACAGTGTCATCAACTCACCGACAGCGGCATGGCAAGGCTGGGTGTGGTGGGCGTGCATACAGGAAGGAAGGAAGGAAGGAAGGAAGGAAAAGAAGAAGGAAGGAAGGAAGGAAGGAAGGAAGGAACAAGCCAGATGGGGCTCCGGTGCACTGACAGTAGAGAGGCGAAGACACAATAGATGGAGATCACCAATAACCGTAAAAAAAACGAGAAGAGACACGACACGACCAGCTGAAGAGACAGCGATATCGGTTTCAGATCACCCAGATCAACAAGTCACGAGCATGTCAACAATATTGTACGATTACAAAACGAGTTCAAAAACAAGCACAACAATGTTTTTAAAAGATCACAACAACAGCATTCAACAAATTCAGTCATGGGGCTGGCCAGCCAGCCAACCACCCATCCGACCAACCACCCATCCAACCAACCAACCATCCGACCAACCACCCATCCAACCAACCGACCAATCAACCGTCCATTAACCAGCCAACCATCCATCTAACCAGCCAATCATCCAACCAACCAACCATCTAACCAGCCAATCAACCAACCAACCATCTAACCAGCCAATCAACCAACCATCCATCTAACCAGCCAATCAACCAACCAACCACCTCTGTAGAACGACACCGCAGTCAAATTCGTTGGAAGAGTGCTCTGAGCGACACGTTGAAAGACGGGAAGGTAGACTGAACATTCTTGCAGTTCAACCCCATGGCCATGAAATCCTTAGTTCAAATCTTGGCAGCGAATAGTAAATTAGGGATCAGGATCTTTACAATTTCCAGATTCTCCTTTCATTGCAGACCTGCCGGTGCCTTGCTTGATAGATGTGTAAATACTCACACAACATCAAAAAGTACACGCTTAACAGCATTGGATATGTCGACAAAACATAAGCATACCTGACGTTACCTAGAGGGTTACATGCAATTGATCGCATTACAGACGATCATGCATCGACCACTGTCCGTGGCATTTTTACTAATGGCGACAAAGGTTGAGCACACACAAATAAATAAACAGTCTTTTTTTTTTAGACAAATAAGACCAAAAGAAAACAAAATTGACAGCATCTGGGGAAAAAAACAAATCCTACTTTTGTTTCACACCAATCCTCCTTTGTTAAAGACAAAAGAAGCAAGAAACAAACAAACAGAACGGGGCCAAAAACAAGGACTCAGAACTTCATTCTCATCCGCCCCTCACCCCCCCCCCCCCACACCTCCTCCCCCCCCCCCCCCCCCACCTTCTCCGGCCCCCGTCTTCATCTCAGTTTCCTCCCTTTCATTTTTACCATATTTCTCTCCCTCTTCTTGTATTCCGTTTTCGTTGATGTTGTTGTTGATGGTGGTGGTTTTGTTATAATCTGATGGTCTATATACCTTTCTAGAGAACTGTGTGTATGATAACTGATAAATTCATAATAAGGGCGATAACTGAATCAAAAGAAAAAACAAGTCGGTGCTTAATATATTATCCTCAAAAGAAATATTTTTGCCTTGCCCCCCCCCCCCTCTCTCTCTGTCTCTCTGACAATATATAGAAACACTTTGTTTGAATACTATTTATGTATTTACTTAGTTATTTAAGTGTCTATACTATCTTTTATTTGATTTTAATGTTTTCTTATTTGTTCATTGCATTTTCCAACCGATTTTGATGAGTGCCTAGTGTAAAGAAGCCACTGGCTTATCCATATACCCTCATTAATATATTCGTGTTCGAGTTCTCTCTCGCTCTCCACCTCTCTCTCTATCTCTCGCTCTCTCACTTTCCCTTCATCTCCCGCTCCCTCTCTCTCTCTCCTCTCTCTCGCTCTTTTTCTTTCTTTCTTTCTTTCTTTCTCATATATATATATAATATATATATTATATACATATATATATGTATGTATGTATGTATGTATGTGTGTATGTATGTATGCATGTATAGATAGATATATAGATAGATAGATAGATAGATAGACAGACAGACAGACAGATAGATAGATAGATAGATAGATAGATAGATAGATAGATAGATAGATAGATAGATAGATAGATAGATAGATAGATAGATAGATAGATAGATAGATAGATAGATAGATAGATAGATAGATAGATAGATAGATAGATGGGGCACTCGCTTTCCCCAAGCTAATGTTAAGCACCATCGAGCGTGGTTACAAAGTGGATGGGTGACCGTTTTAGGGCAATGTTACAGTACAGTTCCGCAGTTCAACCAGTTGTCAATGGATATCTTCCCTCTTTAGGGTCAGGGAAGGTAAAGCAGCGAGGGAGAGGAGATTGGCGCCGCCCTCAATATTCTGGCCTCTAGAGAAGTTGAGGTCTCTGTTGCCACGCTCCTCTAGGACCACATAGGTTATGGGACAGACACCTTTACCTTTACCTTTTATATTGTCTTCAATCTAAGTCTACTCTTGTGTGTTTGGTTTAGCTCAACTTCTTCCTTCGCCGACTTTTTCAGACATCGTCTGGAGGGTATGTGGACATTGTGGAGTCTATTCCTCTTTAGGTGGGGAGATGCATGCTGGGTATGCTAGTATTATCGTTTATCTGCTGAAGGACTTGTTCACTTATACCAGCTTCTTTTCGTAAGTCACCAATCCAATGCTTCTGATCTAATCACAGCTTTCCAAGTTAGTGTGTCAGATCGAATGCTGCAGCAAGAAATGAGCGTCAATGTCATATCTGTTCGTGGCCAAACTCAATAGTCAATGTCATCTCTGCTCGTGGCCAAACTCAATAGTCAATGTCATCTCTGTTCGTGGCCAAACTCAATAGTCAATGTCATCTCTGCTCGTGGCCAAACTCAATAGTCAATGTCATCTCTGCTCGAGGCCAAACTCAATAGTCAATGTCATCTCTGGTCGTGGCCAAACTCAATCACGTAGATGAATGTTCACATCATCTTATTAAATGCAGCCAGGGTGATTGCTTGCAGATCTAGTTTTCTATATCATCCAAATTTTGTAAAATTTAACCGCTTGATGAATACAAAACATGGAATCGAAACTTATTGATTTAGCAGAGTTTAAATCTTGTTTTATCGAAAAAGCTTTCACAGAAACAATTGTTTTGAGTTGATTTAATCTTAATTCTATTGCCTATATTGATCCATAGCTATATTTTGAATTGACATAATGGCTTGGTTGCTGTTCTTAATCTGCGTTTGACTACCCGCCCTACCCAACGAAATCCTAGCCAACCCAGTCACATCCAGCCATCCTGATTCTACCCAAACCAGTCCTATCCAGCCTAATTCTACCCAAACCAGTCCTATCCAGCCTAATGCTACCCAAACCAGTTCTATCCAACCTACTTCTACCCAAACCAGTCCTATCCAGCCTAAGTCTACCAAACCAGTCCTATCCAGCCTAATGCTACCGAAACCAGTTCTATGCAGCCTAATTCTACCCAAACCAGTCATATCCAACCTAAATCTACCCAAAACAGTCCTATCCAACCTAATTCTACCAAGCTTTCACATCCCACCAGCTGCTACCAAGCGCAATCCCATCAAACCCAGTTCTACTCAACTCCATCCTACCAAATCAATTCTACCCAACCCAATCCTATCTAATCAATTCTACCCGACCCTATCCTACCCAGCCAGTTCTACTCAAACCAAACCCATCCAACCCAATTTCATCCAACCCACCCCAGTTCTACCCTACCCTACTCTTTCTAACCCAGCCCACTCCAACCCAGCAACCCAGTTTATTCTAAAACGAAAGCAACCCAACATTGTAAAGTGCAATTGTATAACAATTCTAAAACAACATAGACACCGCACAACTTTATATGCAAAAAACCTTTCCATACTCTATTCTTAATTTGTCCGATGAATTCACATTAATTCTATTTTGACCCCCCCCCTCCCCGTTCTTCCCCTTGTAGTGTTTCTTTATCGAATTATCGTTTTGTTTTAATCGTTACAGAGCAGCCTCCTTTCAAACCAGCTCTCCACGTTGTAGCTATACTATACTCCATGTCTGCTTGTGCCTCCTCTATCACACGTCATCATTTCAAGTAACTGCATATAGTCCTTTAAATGGTGAGTTTATCGTCTTCTTCGGGTTGATGGGAGGGGGGGGGGGGGCGAGGGGAGCGAAGGGAGGCTGTGGTAGCCTAGTGGTTAGAGCGTTGCGCTCGTGATCTGACGGTCCGGGTTCGAGCCACCACGGAGGCACCGATTGTAGAGGAATTTACCCTGGAGTTGACATCAGTACTGACTCCTTTCCGCCAAAAGTCGTTCAGATGAGACTTTAAACCAACGCCCTGTGTGCGAACGCACGCAGACCTCTTGTGTAGACGCTAACAACCCGCTCCACCTTTTGGAAGACCCCGCCACTCCGAGGCGGTAAGGAACGGGTGACGGACTGTTTGAAAAACGAAACATAACTGCAAGCACACAGGTGCCGTGTTTAGACGCCATTCCCGAAGTCGGAATGGGGCTGCCTATATGGCGGTGAAAACAGTCACAGCGTCAACTCTCTCCCCATGGATGAACCTGGAGTTCCAGCAGGTGCACCAGAACAGAGTGTGAAGTAACTAGTTCAGAGTGTCAGAGCTCTCTCTCTGTCTCTGTCTGTCTGTATCTCTCTCTGTCTGTCTGTCTGTCTGTCTGTCTGTCTCTGTCTATGTCTCTGTCTGTCTGTCTCTGTCTCTGTCTGTCTGTCTCTCTCTCTGTCTATGTCTCTGTTTCTGTCTGTCTGTCTCTTCTCTGTCTATGTCTCTGTCTCCGTCTGTCTGTCTCTGTCTCTGTCTGTCTGTCTCTCTCTGTCTATGTCTCTGTCTCTGTCTGTCTGTCTCTGTCTCTGTCTGTCTGTCTGTCTCTCTCTCTCTGTGTCTATGTCTCTGTCTCCATCTGTCTGTCTCTGTCTCTGTCTGTCTGTCTCTCTCTCTGTCTATGTCTCTGTCTCTGTCTCTCTCTGTCTCTCTCTCGGTCTCTCTCTGTCTGTATGTCTGGTGGACTACTTTATTGTATCTGTGGAACTTTATTCATCTGTTCATATTTCATCTTTAGAAGTAGAGAGTATTGTAGAGTCAGACCATTTACCAGTAAGTATGAAAGTAGAGTCGAGAGACAAGCAGGAAAGGGGTTATATTAGAGAAAAACAAAATGAAAATAAAGTATGTGAAAAGTTCATTTGGAATGAAGCATATAGAGATGAGTTTATAAAGTCATGGGAGAGCAAAGATATCCAAAATAGAATGTTGATAGCCATGAAGGATTTAGAAAAAGATGTAGACAGTGCCCTTGATATATTTGTACATTGTCTTAAAGATGCAAGCAAATGTATGGTTAAACAAACTGGTTTTCACAAAAAGAAAAGATCAGCATGGTTTGATGATGAGTGTAAAAGCATGAAAAAAGAAACTAGAAGAAAACTTAACCACTTTCGATTTACCAGAAAGGAAGAAGATAGAATTATTTATGTTGAAGCTAGAAAGAGGTATAAGCAGTTGCTAAAAGCCAAGAAACTCACTTATAACAGGCAACAAACTGAAAAGTTAGCAAATGAGGCGAACAGTCCCTCTAGTTTCTGGAAGGAATTACGTAGATTGGGTCTTGGAAATAAGAATAGAATTACAAACAACATTACCACAGATGACTGGTTTAACCACTTTAAAAACATCTTTCAGGGTAATAACGATGAGTGTATTGATGAATGTGACATTGTGAATGATTTATCCGAGGAAATAGACCATGTGTTAAATAAAAATATAACAGAAGAAGAAGTTAGTCATGCTATTAGAAGACTGAAAAACAACAAAGCAAGCGGCATTGATGAAATTTCTGCAGAAATGATAAAAAATGGTGGTCCAAAAGTAAATGTATTTCTGGTAAAGTTATTTAATGTAATTTTTGACCAAGGCATATACCCTCAAGAATGGTCTAAAGCCATAATTATTCCTCTGTATAAGAAAGGAGATCCTGAGAATGTTGATAATTATAGAGGAGTTTCTCTCTTAAGTATAGTATCTAAATGTTACACTACCATATTGAATGTTCGATTGTATAACTGGTTAGAAAGTAATAACCTAATCTCAGAATGTCAGGCAGGTTTTCGTCAAACATATTCTACAGTTGATCAGATATTTACTTTGTATGCCACTATTCAGAACTATATGACTAAAAAAGGAAGAAAGTTGTATGTTGCCTTTGTAGATTTTAAAAAGGCCTTCGACACAGTTGAACATGACAGGTTATTAAGGTATATCAAACAGCAGGGTGTAAAGGGTAAATTTTTGGCATCACTTGGGGCTATGTATAAGTCATTATCAGCATGCATACGAGCAAATTCTGAATTAACTAATATGTTTCAAACCCCCATGGGGGTAAGACAGGGATGTGTTCTAAGCCCTACATTGTTTTCTATGTTCATTAATCAGTTAGCACACATTATGAATGAAAAAGGGAAGCACGGTGCACAACTGTTTCCAGATATCTTTGAGTTGTTTATCTTGTTATTTGCTGATGACGTAGCATTAATGTCAACTACACCTACTGGTTTACAAAATCAATTAAAGGTCTTAGAAACTTGTTGTGATAATATGAAATTAAGTGTAAACATAGATAAAACTAAGATTATGGTATTTAGGAAAGGGGGGCACTTAGGAAAACGTGAAAAATGGTTCTTTGATAATAAGAGATTAGAAGTAGTTAACAGTTATTGCTATTTAGGATTTAATTTTACATCTATGATTAGCGCAAAGAGGTACATCACATTTGGTTACTAAAGGTAAAAAAGCAGTTACTCAGCTTAACAAAGTTTTTCAGAAGTGTAAAGAAATGACAGTAAATACATTTTTTTAAATTTTTGATACCAAAATCCAACCAATACTGTTATATTCAGCTGAAATTTGGGGATTGAATAGACTAGAGCATCTAGAAAAAGTACATTAAATCGCTTGTAAACGATTTTTAGGTGTTCCTGTCAAGACACCAAATAAAATGGTGTATGGAGATCTGGGCAGGTACCCATTGTATGTAAACACGTATGTTGCATGCGTAAGATTTTGGTTTAAATTATTACATATGGATTCTGAAAGATTGCCACATAAAGCTTATTGTATGTTGTTAGAATTAGATAAAAAGGGCAAACAATGCTGGGTCTCTAAAATCAGGGAAATATTCTGCATAACTGGGTTTAACATCGTTTGGTTAAACCAAGGAGTAGGGGACATAAAAATGTTCTTACGTGCCTTTAAACAAAGACTTGTAGATTGGTTTACCCAGGAATGGACTGGCACCATCAGAGATCGCAGTAGATATGATAGTTACAGAAACTTTAAGATTGTTTTTGAAAGAGAGAAGTATATTAGTGAAATAGATACATATTGCTTTCGCGTTGCAGTTACTCAAGTACGATTAAATGCGCTACCACTAAACAATAATACACATCGCTATAGTAGTTCAAATGAAGATAAGCAGTGCCCTGTTTGTAAAGACCAAATAGAGAATGAAGAACACTTTTTATTTAATTGCCATGTCTATGAAGATTTGAGACACAAGTTTCTTAAAGATGCGAAGAGACTTCCTTTGCACGTGCTACTCAAAGCTACAATATCTACTGATAGACATAATTTATCACGATTTTTTATTTTTCATGCAACCAACAGAAGAAGTAAGATAACTTTATAGAAATGGATCCTTATATTGATGAAAACTACATTCAAAACATTGTCGATTATGACGAACGTGAATTGATTTGTGATGAATATTCAAGAAATGGGTGATGTAATTTCTTTATTATTGCTGATATATCATTTCATATTTATATGCATTGATTGTAATTGTTTATAACACTCATGTCATATGCCACACACCCGTCATTCCTTTGTATTGTGGCCTAAGGCCGGTGTACAGTAAAAGTCTGAAGTCTGAAGTCTGAAGTCTGTCTGTATGTCTCTCTCTGTCTCTCTCCCTCTCTCCGTCTCTCTCTGTCTCTCTATCTCTCTGTCTCTGTCTCTGTCTCTCTCTCCACTCCTCGAGAACTCGTCAGGGCAGGACACTGAAATGTTCAAGCCATGTCACTTAGGAAAGTAGGAGGATCCCGCAGGGAGCCCATCCCTCTCCAGGTACACAGGATGCATGCTGGGTATGTTTACGTTTCCACAACCCACGGAAGTCTGACAAGAATGCCCCGATCTACAGACTCATACAGACAGTGCATGCTGGACATTCTGCAAGCGGGAATACACACACACAATGAAGGCACTGCCAGGTTTGCACTTTTCACTTGTCCTGGAGGACTGCAAAACAAACAAAGCAAAACGAAACAAAACAAAACAAAACAAAACCAGACCAGAAACCTCCAGCCCTAACTGCACCTGATGCCGTTGCCGGGGTTGGAACCAACAGCTTGGCGGACCAGCGAGGCCTGAAGTCAACCGCTCAGTCCGCTCTGCCATGCATCATGTCCTGTCAGTCAGCTTCACAATGCAGATGCTGGACCCCCCCTCCCCCACCACTCAAAAAAAACCTTGTATATTATGCCAGCATCTTTGTGCAAAATTGAAAACACGGGAATCAAAGTAGAACTTTCTGTCTTGTCACGGGTTTGTCACACATAACGAAAGTAAATCGTCTGCCACTGTATGACGTGAAGTTGTAAGAAAGTATCAAACGCCGAAACTCAACATCAACAACAACAAAACGTAACCAGAACTACACGACAAAGGAATATAGCGATGAACGAAAACTTGAACAACTAAGTACTCATCCTTGTTTCCTGTCTCGGCTGCAGCTCTCAGGCTTTCCAACAGTGACATGTTGTGTATGCCGCCGTTTGGCCATCAATAAGGTAGCCGTATTTTGACTTCTGGCATTGATAACTAATCCATACAAGAGGACCTTTTAACAAGCAACAGAACAAAACACAGCTGAACAGAAGAAAGGAAGTGTCGTTGCGTTCACAGAACGAATATGTCCAGAAGAACTCACTGCAAACCACCTCTAGACATCACACAACAACATTGACAACATTATGATAAAAAATCTACATGCTACGCATCTACTTTTCCTCTAAGATACACGTAGGTACGTCATTTAACACATAGCACGTGACCCCCAAAAAATTTTCATCATAGATATATATATATTTCTGTTTTTCAATCACAAACAATGTTTTGGCTTTTAAATGAAGGCTTTGAGGCATGAACACTTTCTCTTTTGGTTTTTTCCTGAACACTTCTTCCCCCCATCAGACTAAAATCACTTCCTCCGCTGTGTTCGACCTTTCGTTCTCGAAGTGCACGCTGTCCTCCTGTTTTGACCCCGTGGAGGTCAGAGCCAGGTTCTCCCCCAGAGCCACGGCCACAGAATCCACCGGCTCTTTGGCACTTTTCCGTAACAGCGGCGAGGACTTCTTCTCCGAGCCAGCGCCCCCACCTCCCGTCGGGTTCTCCTCGTCCCCTTGACCCTGACCTTGACCTTCTTCTTCGATGCGTTCAAGGTCGCGGTCTCGGCGCGCCAGGCCGTACTGCACGTGGGTGTAGTAGAGGACGAAGTTGCTGACGATGATGGGCACCGTGAAGGCGATCATCAGCAGACCCGCCACCGCGCAGCACGAGCCGATGACGTAGCCGGCAGCCGACTGCGGGAACATGTCCCCGTAGCCCACCGTCGTCATGGTGACCACGCTCCACCAGAAGCCCACGGGGATGTTGGGGAAGCCGTTCTGGCCTTCCGCGAAGTGCATGAGGGTGGCGAAGACCACCATGCCGATCAGCAGGAAGACGAACATCAGCATCAGCTCGTTGAAGGACGCCTTCAGCGTGTACAGCAGGATCCACAACCCGGGCACGTGACGGATCAACCGGAAGATCCGGCACAGTCGGAGCATGCGCAGGATGAACATGAGGTCCATGACGGCCATTTCTTCCCGCCGCATGGGGTCGAAGGTGAGGAAGATGAGCTCCACGTAGTCCGGCGAGATGGCCACGAAGTCGATGACGTTCTGGAAGGACCTGAAGAAGTTGACTTTGCTGGGGGAGCACAGGAAGCGGGTGAGGTACTCCAGGGTGAAGAAGATGAGGCAGCACAGGTCCATGATCAGCAGGCTGGGGTGGGGGAGGAACTTGTCCCCCAGCCCGCCCTCCAGGCTCCCGTTGCCGGACAGGCTGTGGTTGAGGTCCTCCCTGCTGGGGGTCAGGTCGCTGTGCGCGAAGCCGGGCATGACGGCCATGGTGCTGCTGTGGCTGTCGCTGGCCCCGTCCTCCTCCTCCTGCTCCTCCTGCTCCTGCTGCCGCTTGAAGTCCAGCGACTCCAGGTTGAAGAAGCGGTAGACGCCGGCAAACTGCCGCACGTCCTGGGCCCGCACCCTGAACACGGGGTGAGTGTCCGCGCAGAAAGAGAAGATGGAGATGAAGACGAAGATGATGGACAGCCAGGCGTAGGCCTGCAACAGCCAAGGGGGAATTGGGTAGGATGATGATGATGATGATGATGATGAGATGATGATGATGATGATATACATTCCATGTATGTTATTGCTATTTTTATCATCATCATCATCATCATCATCATCTAATAATAATAATAATAATAATAATTATTATTATTATAATGACAATAAAAACTAAAATGATGATGATGATGATGATGATGATGATGATGATGATGATGATGATGATGATGATGATCATCATCATCATCATCATAATAACATAATAATCATAATGATAGTATAAACATGATGATGATGATGATGATGATGATGATGATGATGATGATGATGATAGCAATAACATACATGGAATGTATATAGCGCTATTTCTTGTAAAAACACACCAAAGCACTTCATTTAGCCAATTCTTTCACATGCAGCCGATCACAATATAGTTTTAGCAAATTGAATTTTACACACACACATTCCATTCCATTATCCTCGATATAAAAGAATAAAATAAAAATAGACAAAATCAACACACACACACACACACACACACACACACACACACACAACACACACACACACACACACACACACACACACACACACACACACACACACACAGGAAAGTCATGAACTTTGGCGAGGCGATGGGAATTTCGGATACTGAAGGCAGGGACAGATTACAGGATGAAGCAGCAGGGGAAATGTTAGCTTGGAAATAAGTATGTCTTGAGGCTGGATTTAAATGTGTCATTAGTAGGTTTCTGGCGAAAAGAGAGAGGGAGGTCATTCCAGATGAACGGACCAGAGGTAGACAAAGAGCAGCGGCCAAGGGCGATGTGTTTGAACCTTGGTGTTGATAAGCACACAATCGTAGTCAGCAGCTTCTAGAGTTGTTGCCTATTCTGTTTTTAAATCAATGCACGCCACGTCAAGCTGAGTGAATCATATGAAGAGGGACATTAATGTATTCTGTGACCGTGTATAAGAAATGCACCGTCACCTTAAAGAACATCACAAATGTACGGTATTAACTTGCTTGGTGTATATTAATACGGTGCAAGGATTTCTCTTTTTTTATGCTATGATCATCATCAAAAGTGTGTGTGGTCAAAACACTTGACATCGTGGGAGGGGGAGGAAGGGAGGGGGAGGGAGGGAGGGAGGGAGGGGAGGGAGGGGGAGGGGGGGAGGGTGGCGGATCCTGGTGGCTGGAGCCTGGAGCTGTCAGCAGCGTGTTCCGGGTTACACTGACACCGCTTCAGGTCACGGCAGATTTCTCTGCCTGAATTTCGGGCTGCTCTTCCCCTGCAAGAGCGCGTCGCCACAAGAGCAGCGCCACCCATTATTATTTTATTTCTTTTCTTGTCTGCAACTGTATTTGTTTCCCAATCAGAGTGGGCTTTTTCTACATTATTTTGCCAGGGGACAACGCTCTTGTTGCCGTGGGTTCTCTTACGTGCGCTAAATAAGTTTGTGTAATTCACGCAACCTCGTTTTATCGTCTATCCGAAAGACTAGCACCCAGACCACCACTCATGGTCTGATGGATGAGGGAAACGTGCTTGGCCCAAACGGGGATCAAACCACCGCACACTTCCGACCCTGACTTTTCGTTGTCTAGGCAGACGCGTTACCTGCAGAGCAGCGATGCATGAAGCCACGTCATGCTGCAGGCTACCTGTCTGTCTGCTGAAGCCTTTCCCTGGAGTTAGCTTAGTGCCACCCCCCCCCCAACCCCAACGAAAGTCCTTCGGATGAGACAACAAACATCTTGCGCATACCATAAAACCTGCTCCACCTGTCAGAAGAGTAGGCCCATGGAAACCAGTAGGAACGGGTGAACACCATTTGGAAAGCGCGTGCACACTGGTGTCATGTTCAGACGTCCCCGAAGTGGGGATACGGCTGCCTTCATGATAGGCTGTTAAAAACGGTCACACAAGCAGAACCTCACCCTTGATGAGGGTCAGAGCCCCAGCTGAGGAAGGGTAGACAGGCCCCATGAGTGTGTGCAGAAAGCAGAATCGGTGTCGCTTCAATAAGCATTTTATCACAAGCATTATTAGAATGTGATACCAGGGTATAGCTTCCTGTCTTGGAGATTTACCTGGTCAAAATATGTTCACTATGCCAAGGAAAGCATGTCTTCTATATTTGCGCGAGGACAAAATAAGAGTAGAGAATGTTCTCCATAAACGAATCTCACAAGCACCATTAGCTTGTCGAAGAACGGAGTAGGTCCGTTTCTGTTATGTGTGGTTTTTAAATCTACGCCAAGCCCACATTCTGTAATGCTGGCATGAAGGGCAAATGACGCCAGTTCTAACACTGACAGGCACACAACGTGGACAAGACACCGAACACAAGACCAAACAAACAACTTATCGATCAGTCATAATATCAATAGTCCTCGTATTCAATGCACGTTTTAAACCAAAATTAGGCATACGCTTCTCTCCTCTCTCTCTCTCTCTCTCTCTCTCTCTCTCTCTCTCTCCTCTCTCTCTCTCTCATCTCTCTCTCTCTCTCTCTCTCTCTCTCTCTCTCTCTCTCTCTCTCTCTCTCTCTATCTATCTATCTATCTATCTACCTACCTCTCCTCTGTGTGTGTGTGTGTGTGTGTGTGTGTGTGTGTGTGTGTGTGTGTGTGTGTGGTGTGTGTGTGTGTGTGTGTGTGTGTGTGTGTGTGTGTGTGTGTGAGTGTGTGTGTGTGTGGTGTGTGTGTGTGTGTGTGTGTGTGTGTGGTGTAGGTGTGGTAGAGTGTGTGAGAGAGAGAGAGAGAGAGAGAGAGAGAGAGAGATGCTGTTGCTGCTACTGCTTCCGTTTCTGTTTCGTTTCTTGCTGTCTGTCTGTCTGTCTGTCTGTCTGTCTGTCTGTCTGTCTGTCTGTCTCAATTTCTCTTCATGTCTAGTTTCTAGTCTCTTCTTATTTACATTGCACACACACACATACACACACACGCGCGCGCGCGCGCGCTCGCACGCAGGTACACACACATTTTTAGCCACATAGATGATTATAACTGATGTTTGTGTGTTTTGTTGTTGTGTCAAATAAGTCTACTTGACTTAAATGGCAATAAAATATTCTAAATCTGAATTTGAATCTGAATCACACGCACACATGCATACACGTACACCACATAGTTTAAATCTCCTTCCCATCGTCTAATATCACTTTGAGTGAACGGACGTAAAATCGAAGCAACAGCAACAGCAAATTACAACACAATACAGCACAACACAGCAAAACACACACGCATACACGCACGCACACACGCACGCACGCACGCATGCACAAACACACTTACAAGAGAGAGACACAGAGAGAGAGAGAGAGAGAGAGAGAGAGAGAGAGAGAGAGAGGGAGGGAGGCTTCCCCCTATACTACAGAAACAAGGCATTCATTGACAGATGAAGCTTCACAGTGCGGATGGCACGCAGACAGACTCTGCCATTTCCCTGATGGCAGACCCCTGCACTCTCTGCCATTTCCCATGTCGGCACAGAGATGAAAGTGGGACTTCAGTTTATTGGCCGTCTGACATGATCACGAGGAAAGAGTGGGTGAGAGGATACGGGGTGGAGGGGGCGGCGAAGGCTTCGGTGGTTACAGCATGTGTTGTGTCGTAAAGTATCGGTCTCTGATACAGAGGATACTTTTTTTCTTAATTAATTAATTTCCTCTCTAGTGAGGAAGTGAAAACCAGAATTGAAAACAGCCATAGAACCATATGAAGAGCTCCTGACTTCAGTGAAAAGACGCAAACTAAAGAGGTACGGGCACGTCACACGAACATCTGGACTGGCCAAGACTGTCCTACAGGGAACAGTACAAGGAGGGAGACGAAGAGGCAGACAGAGAAAACGATGGGAAGACAACATCAGAGAGTGGACTGGTAGCCTTGAAAGGAACGATTTGCTACGGAAAGCAGAGGACTGTGAGTAGTGGAGGAAGCTGGTTCCAAAATCTTAAGTGGTACGGTCCAAGGGACTAGGGGATAGGTGAGGGTGAAGGTGGAATCCTTTAATGTGATAAAGAGTACAGGCTAACCGGAGGTGAGGGACGCCTTAGCCGAGTGGTTAAGACCGTTTCATTTCCATCCCTCGACCATGAAGCCGTGGGTTCAAATCTCGGCAGCGTCTGATGAATTAAGGGTGGGGATTTTATGTTCGATATCCCAGGTGAACTTCAAGTACAGACCAGCCAGTGTCTTGATTTGCTTCGTGTATATTCACCCGCAGAAGATCAGATATGCACGTTAAAGATCCTGTGATCCATGTCAGCGTTCAATGGGTTAGGGAAACAGAAACATAGCCAGCATGCAGCCTGAAGTCCACAGAATGTTCACAGTGTTGAAGGCGGTAGAGCAGGGAAAGAAAGAAAGAAAGAAAGAGAGAAAGAAAGAAAGAGAGAAAGAAAGAAAGAAAGAAAGAAAGAAAGAGAGAAAGAGAGAAAGAAAGAAAGAAAGAAAGAAGAGAGAAAGAAAGAAAGAAAGAAAGAAAGAAAGAGAGAGAGAGAGAGAGAGAAGAGAAGAGAGAGAGAGAGAGAGAGAGAGAGAGAGAGAGAGAGAAAGAAAGAAAGACAGAGAGAAAGACAGAAAAAAAGAGAGAAAGAAAGAGAGAAAGGCAGAGAGAAGAAAGAAAGAAAGACAGACAGAAAGAAAGAGAGAAAGAAAGAGAGAGAGATAGAGAAAGAGAGAAAGAAAGAAAGAGAGAAAGAAAGAAAGAGAGAAAGAAAGAGAGAAATACAGAGAGACAGACAGAGAGAAAGGAAGAAAGAAAGAAAAGAGAGAGAAAGACAGAGAGAAAGAAAGAAAGAAAGAAAGAAAGAAAGAGAGAGAGAGAGAGAGAGAGAGAGAGAGAGAGAGAGAGAGAGAGAAAGAAAGAAATAAATAAAGAAGGAAAGAAAGAAAGAAAGAAAGAGAGAAAGAAAGAAAGAAAGAAAGACAGAGAGAAAGGCAGAGAGAAAGAAAGAAAGAAAGAAAGAAAGAGAGAAAGAAAGAAGGAAAGAAAGAAAGAAAGAAAGAGAGAAGGAAAGAAAGAAAGAAAGAAAGAGAGAAAGAAAGAAAGAAAGAAAGAAAGACGGAGAGAAAGACAGAGAGATAGAGAAGAGAAAGACAGAGAGAAAGAAAGAAAGAAAGAAAGACAGACAGAGAGAAAGGCAGAGAGAAAGAAAGAAAGAAAGAAAGAAAGAAAGAAAGAAAGAAAGAGAGAAAGAAAGAAAGAAAGAAAGAGAGAAAGAAAGAAAGACGGAGAGAAAGACAGAGAGATAGAGAAGAGAAAGACAGAGAGAAAGAAAGAAAGAAAGAAAGACAGACAGAGAGAAAGGCAGAGAGAAAGAAAGAAAGAAAGATAGAAAGAAAGACAGAAAGAAAGAAAGAAGGAAAGAAGAAAGAAAGAAAGAAAGAAGGAAAGAAAGAAAGAGAGAAAGAAGGAAAGAAAGAAAGAAAGAAAGAAAGAAAGAAAGAAAGAGAGAACGAAAGAAAGAAAGAAAGAAAGAAAGAAAGAAGGAAAGAAAGAGAGAAAGAAAGAAAAGAAAGAGAGAAAGAAAGAAAGGAAGGAAGAGAGAGAGAAAGAAAGAAAGAAAGAAAGAAAGAAAGAAGGAAAGAAAGAAAGAAAGAGAGAAAGAAAGAAAGAAAGAAAGAAAGAAAGAAAGAGAGAAAGAAAGAAAAGAAAGAAAGAAAGAAAGAGAGAGAGAATGGGATAGGGAGTCCTCGCTAGGTGTGGACACTAGCTTCCTGCAGTTACAAAACCATCATCCTGCAGGGGTCAGGGCGCCAGACTGAGGAGACAGGATAGCCTAGCGGTTAGAACATTGTGCTTGCAATCTGACGACCTCGGGTTCGATTCCCGTTCAAGGGGATATTTTCCCATAGAGTTAACATCAGTGCAGACTCCACTCTCCCCAAAAGTCCTTTGGATGAGACTAAAAACCGAGGTCCCGTGTGCGAACGCTCGCAGAAAGAACATCTTGTGCACACGTTAAATCCTGTTCCGCTTTGCGTAAGAGTAGGCCATTGTGTGCCGGTGGGATTATACGACAGAATTTACAAAACCGCATACACACGGGGACTTCATGATCGGTTTTTTATTTGCTTATCTATTTTCGCAAACACATACGAACGCGTGCTCGCGCGCGCTCAAGCACACACACACACATGCACGCACAAACAAACACACAAACACACACGCACACACACACACACACACACACACACACACACACACACACACACACACACACACACACGTACTCCCACATTTCTACCTACACACACGCAAACAAACACACATACACACACACGCACGCACACACACACACACACACACACACCACACACACACACACGCACGCACACACACACACACACACAGCACACATACACATTTCTACACACACACACACACACACAACTCAGGTTTGAATGCTGACTTCTCAAGAGAGCCAGGCTTTGAAAGCCGTGTGGTGTGCGTGTGACAAGGAGCCTGCCTGCAGGAGCAGTCCATGATGGGAAACAACACCAGGCCCTCCGGCATCCCAACACACATTGCTGCTGCTGCTGCTGCCGCTGCTAATGCTGCCAGGGATGCCAGACCTCTTAGAGGGAAGCGCACACTTCATGCACACACGCGCGCGCGCAGAAGCACACATACACAAGCAAGCAAGCGCGCAAACATACACACACACACGTACAGGTGCGCGCGTGCGCGCAGAAACACACATAACCAAGCACACACACTTACACACAAACTCACACACACACGCGCACACACATATGCACTCATGCACGCACACATACACATGCACAGACACACACGCACACACTACACCAGCACCACACTATGCCCTGGTGCCCCTCCTCCACCTCCCCTCTCCACACAAGCGGGAGCAGACTTCTGCTGTCCCAGTGATGACGTGCCGGTTCAGCATTTCAAGCGATGTGCGCGTGCACGAGTCAGGCTGACTGGCATGCTGTTAGGCTAGGGAACGCCCAGCAACAGCATCAACAGCAATATCAACATTGACTGGGATAACAGAACAAAACAAAAAAAGAACAGGAACAACAAATATAACAGCAATAACCAGTCATCCAACCAACAAATACAACAACAATAACCAGTCATCCAACCAACAGATACAACAGCAATAACCAGTCATCCAACCAACAAATACAACAATAACCAGTCATCCAACCAACAGATACAACAACAATAACCAGTCATCCAACCAACAATAACCAGTCATCCAACCAACAACAACCAGTCATCCAA